>CM053743.1:48099336-48120109 GCA_028658305.1 Pachyuromys duprasi | reverse complement strand
TGTGTCTAGAAGACTGTGAGCAGCCTTAGCAGAGACCGGATGCCTACAATGTCTCTCTAGAAAGCAAGTGTGACAAGCTGGTACCATGACATCCTTGGAGCAGGAGAAACACCTTGTTGGTGACATTTGCTCACACTGGTATATAAAGGAATTTTAATCTAGCAACATGGCTACTCTGGCTGAAATACAGGCATGTCTTTAATCCCAGGAGGCAGAGGCAAGCAGAGCTCTAAATTCAAGGCCAGCCTGGTACAGAACAGATTTTAGGCAAAGAAAAGTTTAGGTCCAGGCATGGTGGTACACACCTTTTATCCCAGCGCTCAGAAGACAGAGGCAGGCAGATCTCTGAGTTCTAGGCTGTTTGGTTGATTCAATGAGGTGAGAGGCAATACAATGGAGCTGATTTGGGGCAATTCAGTCTGTGTAATTCAGAGGCAGTTTTATCAGGAGAGTTTTACAGAAACAGACGGAAAAGAGAACGAGCTAGACACAGGCGAAGACAGAATGAGCCAGAGGATGAGAAGGAGCCAGAAGATTAGAACAAATTGCTGGAGTTAGCTTGAAGTCAAGCAGAGCAATTCAGTCAGAAGTAAGAGAAGCCAGTTTGAATCAGTCAGCTTAGAGAGGAGTTTGAGCCAGAAGAGCTGAGTTGAAGCAGCCAGTCAGAGTTCAGAAAGAGGCTGAAAGATGAGCTTATTCAGCAGTCTCAGAGGCTGAAAACATTCTAGGCCTAGGTTAGGTTGTTTGGAAGCTAGAAGCTTGAAGGAATAGGCCTAGGTTAGCAGACAGAGGCAGTGAGCCTCAAGGCAATAATTATATCAGGTGAATAAAAATTACTTTTATACTGGTATTCTTAGATGTGTGTGCTGACTCCAAAAGGCAAGCCCTGTTTCCCACATCCTGCTATGCATTCTGCTGTCCACAGAACAGCAGCAGCAACAGCTGGAAGCCTGTTAGTAACATATATCCTTGGCTCCCACTCTAGATTTTTAGAACCTTCTGAGTCTGCACAAGGGCTCACAGGCTATGCACTCACTGCAGACAGCCCCAGTTGAACCTCCATAACTGGAACAGATGGAGATGCCGGCAGACCCGGAGTGGACATTGCTTCTGAGTTTCATCTCCACACATTTGCTGCTTGTGCTGCAGCTGGGCAAAATTTGCTATCTACAGAGAACCAAGTGGGCTTGGAGCTGGCAGGAGCCAATGGAAACTGCTGGCTTTCCTCAAGTCAAGCATTACATCAGAAAAAGACCTAGTCAAAAGCATGCAAGCTTTGGAGCCTGCTCTCTTTTTAAAAGAGAAAGAAAAACTTGTTCTTGAAGTTTCCATGGTGTGTTTTTGTCTGGTGAACAAGAAAATACCTTGAAGAACAATTGGTGTCCAGTTTTTGTTGTTGTTATTGTTGTTGTTTTAATAGTCAGGGCTGGAAAGATGGTTCAGTGGAAAAAGTCCTTTCCCTGCAAGTGTTCAGATCCTGGAACACTTGTAAATGTCGGAGGCAGGGACACTTTCTGTAATCCTGTAGTGAAGAGCAGAGGCTGCTCCAGAGCAAGCTGGCTACGCAGACTGGCTGGCACTGTTGAGCTCAGGCTTCAGAGAAATGCCCGGTTTCAATGAACATAGTGAAGAGTAATTGAGGAAAATACCCAACGCAGCCCCCCACACACATTATACAACACACACATGCAAACATGAATACACACATGAACACCACACACATCTCTTCCCGCGACTTTTCTAAAAGAAGGCTAAGGACAGGTTTCTCACCTGCTCAGCTAACAAAGAAGAGCTCAACATGGGATTCAGTGCAGGGCACAATCAGTCTGTTCAATACCAGGGTGGAGCCAGCACTGACATTTAAGGCTAGCTCAGGGACCCATGAGGAAAATCCACCAAGGAAAATCAGCTCTGACTCCTTATGCACAAGGCTTGGCGAGAGCTGACCTCTCCCCTCCCTGAGGGTCTGTCTTAGGCTTTCAGTTTTTCTAATTAACTATTAACGAGGCGGCCATAATTTATTGAATAGGGCGAGGTAAGCTAGCTGGGCCTGGAGTTGAGTTATGTTTCCTGAGGGAAGAGAAGAGTTAGGAATAAATCACTGCCTCTTTAATTAGTAGCTTTGGCCTGCTTGAAATGATGGCGGGGAAAGGAAAAAAAAAAAAAAGGCAAAGAAGCCAGCAGCTTTGTCAGAACCCAGCATGGGCCTCATGCTCTGCTCACTGAGAGATTTATATAGCTGGCAGGGAGGAGGGAGATCTGTGCAGTGACGTGAGGGACGCCATGAAGTGGTCTCATTCTGCTACGTCTCTGGGAAACCTTAGAGGCAGAATCTTTGCTTTTGCAAACTAGTGTTGCATTCAAATTGAAATGAACCACACAGCACTGGAATAAGTGAGCAGCCAGGAGGGCATCTCCTGATCTTTTAGCTTCATCTTTCTCCTGCAGATCTACTACCAGGGACTTCCCTCAATCCTGCTTTTTCCTACTCACCTTCCGCTTGACCTAAGTGCCGCTGAGCACTCTGGGTAGATGGTCTCTTGTAGACGTGCACACGGTGCCATGCTGTTCATCCTTCGTTGGGTGCCTACTATAACAGATTGGAAAATGGGCTAGAGGCCATGAAAATGAGCCTCTGTGGTGGGCTTTGTGGATGATGTCGGAGAAGCGACTCTGATATTTCAGGAGGAAATACACTAAATCAATTTGAGAGACACTAATTTGCCTAGCATAAGGTAGACTCACTGAAATGACCCTGTTAGAGCACGGATAATACTCAAAAGTTCCACACAACCTCAGCCACATCCTCCCACACTCTAAATTGCACAAACAAAAGGCTCATCCTAGGGTCCTGGTGCTTCCGGGGAGGTGGGGAGCAGATGTGAAACTGGGGTCTTAGAGCCAGGACCGTACACTTTGAGCCTCTGTCCGTGTCCTAACATGTCTTATCTTCCAGAACTCAAACAGCAGAGTGGACCTAAAACTCAATCAGCTAAATCTGAATGACCCGCAAACTCATGATTTATGTTCTCTTGAATATATATATGGGATTTTTAACAGCAAATACGTTTGCTCCCTCACATTTTGTTCTCCTGAACTTTCTGTCTGGACTCCCAATCCTAGCAGGATGCCTGGAAGGGGCAGGGCACTGCCTGCAGTTTTTAGGCTGATGCTGTGGATTTTATTCACAGGGTTTCTGCCCACGATTTGAAGGCTTTGTGAGGGGCAGCTTCAGAGGTGCCCATTCAGACCTTCTACCCCTGGTGGGGAAATGCTGCCCTCCCACCCCCGCTTCAGAACTCAGGGGAAAAGGAATGCCAAAACTATTTCTAGAAAACACTCATGGCTTTAACAAATTCACCTCTGGTCCCCACCATTTTCATTTTATTAATAACATTAGCAAAGTGGGAGACTCCATGAAGCGTTTTGGTGTCTCTGTGGCTTGTGGTTTCTCTTTACTCTGATTCTCCTCACTTGGTCCCAGGTACTTCAGTCTCTTTCCCGTGCCTTGGTATGAAAGAGAGAACTAGTCTTCTTGCCCCTTGATGAAAGCTGTCCTTGCTCACCTGCTGCCAAGAAGGCAGAGGCAGACTCAGCTGAGGCTGGGCCCCTCAGGGGAGGGAGGCGGGAGGCGGAGGGCTCCAGTGAGCAAGAACAGACCACTAATAAATCGCACAGTCATTACCCTTTATGCATACTTCTTCTAATAGGTGTTGCAGATTCCTGCCTCCTAATAAGGAAAGGAAGTGGGAACACATAAATTCTCTCAAGGGAGTCAGACAGCCCGAAGCCACGTTCAACAGCTGCAATCGTTACCATGAGCACACAAGCAAAACAGGGCTTTAAAGAGCCATCCAGGGCCAGATTCTGGCACGATTCCCTTGGATCTAGACTGTGTTTTGCATTGCTTCAGTTGAAAAGGAGAGCATTTCTCCTGCTTGCCACATGGGCTGGGCAGGGCAGATTAAATAAAGAATGGTATTAATTGATGGAAAAGAGCTTTATTGAACGCATCCCAGCCTCGGTCTTCATCCCATAGATTTGTTTGCCTGCTGCAATGTTTAGTTGTTTACTTAACTGATCTCTCTCTCTCTCTCCACGTGCTCTCATCTCAACAGTTCAAGTTTTGGCACAAGAAGGAAACAACTTGGAACTTTTTCTTGCCGTTGCCGCCATGCCGTAATTGGTCACCCTTAATGACAATGAAGGTCCCCCTCTCCGCAGGCTTCTTGTTCTTTCAGAATTTGCTTTCCCTGGGACCATCTAAGACTTTGCTGGAGATGGACTGCCCCATATGTACATGGTGGCTGCAGAGAAGGAATTCAAGGCCCTGTTTAACAAGCTATTACTCCACCTCGCCACCCCGCCCCCAAGCATTATGGGTTTACAGAGAAAAATCTGTGAGAATATGTAGGGCCGGAGTTTAAAAGGAACTTAGAAGGCCAAGGCAGGAGACAAGAATTTGTTGCCTGCTTAAATTTTGATCAAGTTTTGGTGTTGTTAATTCCGACTGTTTCCTGGGAGCTCAGGTGGGTTTTCCACAGTTGGGCCTCCGGGTCCCACCTCATAGCTTCCTTTCGTCTACTCTCGCTCACACCAGCACTTGCAAAGCGATGTTGGGAAACAATGTGCACTTCTGAGCTGTTTTATTCTTTGTCTGTTTCAGTATTGTTTCGCCCTGTTTTTCATGAGCAGATGCTGGGATGCTGTAGTGAGCCGCCTGCTCACAGGACCAGCAGTACTCAGAGCTTTGCATGTCCCCAAGATGGCGTGAGGGGCTTTATTTCTGAATTGTTTTGTATGGTACCCAAGAGTGCTATCAAATGAATGCTCCTTTTCTGTGAAGGTGCCTCCATCCACCTTCAGATAGAAACTCACTCCAGACAAACAGAAATTCAGGCCTCATCTGGCTTTCTAGCACCCTACTAAGTATCTCCTTTTCTTCCGTTTCTCCATTTTGTATCAAAACCAAAAACAAACAGGCAAGCAAACAAACAAACAAAAACAAGCTATCTGAAAGATTTGCACACACCTAAGGTCATAGGACATTTGTGGAAGGAAGCTTCAAGGCCTGGTGATCTCCACAGAGGTCTAGGAACAGCAAGGATTCTGTGGCAGCTTCAGAGGGAGAGTATTTCAATTCTAAGCACATGGCTTATGGGAAATCCCAGTGATGTTTCGTTTCACTAACATGTTAAAGCTGTTCAGGCCTCTGCAGATACAGGTTGGTGGTGAATCACTTGCACAGGCTCCAACACCACAGGAATAAAGCAGCAAGGTGTGCAGTCAGACTTAGTGCCTGCGTGTTGGGAGAATCCTCCCTTTAAAACAACATGCCGCTAGAATCTACTTCTCATCTATCTGTGCATCCTCAATCACATCCCATCTGTCATACAATTATCTAAGGTCTGTCTATAATCTGCAATCTATTATATATCTATTGTCTAGCTATCATATTCTACCTATGCATGTATCTATCATCTGTCTACCATCTATCTGTCCATTATCTATTATCATTTATCCATCAGTCTATCTTCTATTCCTGCACATATACATACATACATGTACACACATTCGAGTCATATGTGCTTTGCATACCCTACTGTTTGAACATTGTCTACAAATCAAGGTTCTGGAAAAGATCAGCTGCCATCAGTAAAGAAAGCCAAAGTATGGAGACACATCCTTCCAGTGTCCTTGATGTACCATTAGATGAAATCCCACAGATGAAGGATTTGGCAGTTACAAAGACAGGAAATGTTTTTCCTTTACGATGTGTCTGTTATCTTTAAACATACAGAATTTGGCTTTTGTGCATCTCATACCAAAGACAGGAAGGAGCCCTGTATAAGATATAATTTGTAAAACAAGTCCCTTTCAATGACCGGCTCAGGGAGACAGGCCTGCTGCTGGGAGAAGCAGAGAGATCTTGGCCTGCTTGTGATGTTCCTTTCTTAAAGTGGACAGTTTCCCACGGTGTGATGTTATGTTATCCTTCACGTGCTTCTGGATGTCTGAAACATTTCCTAACTTTCCAGAGTCCTGAGCTCTGAAATCTTTAGATACCCTTGTGATGGCAAGTCATCACAAGGCACAGAATCCCTGTGGGGACAAGAAGACCTGCCACCTTCCTCCAAAGACATCACAATGACTTTCCCATGTGGGTTTGTACAATACCTTCCATCCAGAGAAGTGAAAAGCTCTAATCTTCTGTCATTATGCTTTGAGAATGTAGTTGCAGTTCTTATGGCTTTTTCTGCTTTTTAATTATGTGAGAGGGAGTTCATGAGCATGAGTGCGGTACCCACAGAGGCCAGAAGAGATCATCAGATTCTTTAGCCCTGGAGTGACAGTGGTTGTGGGCTGACAGACATGAATGCCAGGAACAAAACTCAGGGCCTCTGAAGAAGCAATACCATTACGTGCTCGTAAGTGCTGAGCCATGACTCAAGCCCTTGTAGGGTTTTTAACAGAAATACATGCAGTAGTATGTTTTAACACATATACTTGTTAGAGTAAACAAAAATTAGCATGTATCATTCATTGCCTCCAGCATTGGCCATTCCTTCAGGGTGAGAACATTCAGGCTCTGTTCTTCTAGTTCACTTCGATGACTCTCACCACTAAGCAGGAGTCCACACTTATTTCTCTATGTCACTCTACATTGATCTCAGTTGACCAATCTCTTCCCCATCATCTCCTTCCCAGGTTCTGGAAACTGCTCTCCTGCTCTGTGCTTCCATGACATCAGCCTTTTCAGATTCCACAAATGAGATCATGTATATGTGAACACAACGGTATACTATTCATCCATACAAGACAGACTTCTGTCATATGTAGCAACATATATGTGCCTTGAGGATATTATGCTGTTAGAACACTGAAGCATAGAAGGACTTACTAGGATCCTTGTCAAATATAGGCCATGTTCTGGTTTTACCTAAGCAACTGTCATCACCACCAACAACAGCCCCTTGATCTACCATAGCAACATGAACTAAGCATCCATCCCACATTTTTGGAGTCAGATACTACATGGACTATGGGGCAAAAAGATGCCAGGGTTATCTGGAAAAGCCTTTACTTTCACAGGGATGTTTACTGTGCAGATACTATGTCCTGTGCTGCTATGTCCTGTGCTGGCTCTGGTTTGGGGAAGGCTCAGCCTTTGCTCCAGTCCCTGTCATCAGACTGCTTGTCCAGCTTCTTCCCACTGTGCCACAGCACACAAGATTCTCAGAGCCTCTCCCCAGCTCGCTGGAACGCAATCATCGTTATACAGCTCTCAGCTGTCTTGCTATATTTAATTTCTCAAACTTTCTCCTGTGGGAGGAAGCAAGATGCAGCCGAGCTTTGCCTCTCTTTGTCTTGTAAATATTTAGAAGATGAGGGCAGATTGTTGGAGTGTCTGTCCCCAGTCAGAGAAAGCTGCCTAGTGTAGTTGATGAACCAAAGCTCCCAGCTCCCAGGGTGAGCCTCATGGATCAAGAATGAGCTTTAGTTTCTAGAAAGCACTGCTCTGCTTTCCAGAGAACTCTGAATAGAAAGTGGCTTTCAGGAGATTTGACGGTGGCCAACAAATAAACTCAACAAAGCTAAATGCATCTGCGATGTGATTTTGATTGTTATATACAAGAATTTAGTTTTAATTAACATGGATGCATGGATGCTTTGAACTATAAAATACTCTCATTTCCCCCAGGGATGTCTAGCTCCTGGGCAAATGTCTGTAGCCTGGCCCCGCATAGACTAGAGGTCCCCAAACCCAATGCATGGTTTTTCACACAATATTGTTGAGTAGTAAGTGGTAAAAAGCACACCAGGACTTTGCCCAAGCTCTGAGAGGTCTGACACCCTCTTCTGACTTCTAACGTTATGCACATGTGCATACATAAAAAATAAAAAATTTAAAACCTTAAAAAAATGATGCCTTCTGCCCCATGCACAGGATGTCTCCAGGCTTAGTGAGGGCTATTTCTTTCAGTGGTGTTTCATAATTTCCACAGTATATATTTTTACCTTATTGGTTATAGCTTTCCCCAGGGTTTTGTGTTTTGGATGTATTATAGGCAGAATTATTCTCATAATTTTATTTTTGTTATTAATTCAAGGAAGCACAATTCCGCAACCTTACAGAATTCATTGATTGGTTCTAGTAGCTGTTAGTGAACATCTGGGGATTTATCTGCCTAAGATTATTGCCGTCTCATAGTGGACATGGGTCTACTCTTCCATTCCAATCTAAATACAGTTTATCAGCCTCTGTTGTCTAGAAATTCCACGGTGAGATCAGGTGGAAGTGCTCAGCAGCAGCTCCTGGGCCACAGCGAATGCACAGCTCCGACCACATCACCTCTCAGGCAAAGGCAGAGGCAAGTGTCGCTACAGGGAGGACGCCAGTTAGACGAGAGGCAAGATGGCGGCAGAGGAGGCGCTTTATCACAGGTGCTACCTTAGGAGAAGATGGCAGCTACTGGTCAAAGAACCAAATTAAAAACAGCCTCCCAACCCCCAGTGAAAAGCTTGTCTCGGTCCAGGAAGCTGCAGGTGGACGGGTGAGCAGCTGAGCAGTCACTCATCCTACAGGGCTGCTTCTTTGATAAGCATTCTGATACAATCTGGTGTTCTACAGATAGGCTCCTGGCTAGGTGTCCCCGCTGATGATTCTCTCAGTCGTTTTCCTGAAGGTAGTGGACTCTAGCTGAGAATATCTTAAAGTTACAGGAAAGCTTATTCAGAGAGTGCTAGCAAAGGGAGCGCAAACAGAGGACGATTTGCAAAGAACAAGTTGCTCCACCAGATGGCTTCAGAAGTAGCTCAGAGAGAGGAAAGGCGCAGGTAGCAGGTCTCCTCAGCCCATTCCCAAAGCACCTGCTCAGACACTCACAGCCTGGCTCATAGAAGAAAATAAGTTTGTTCTCTTTTCTGACTGGTTAAAACAATAAACAATTATTTCCAAAAGGCTCAGCCCTTAACTCTGGACAGAAGTGAAAACTCCCTACCTCTACCACTGCCCTGCACCCAAACCACTTAATGAAAACATAGGGCTAAAATGCACCTGATTTACAAATTTCAAAGTTGGTTTGTACTTTATTTTTTAAAGTGTGTGTGTGTGTGTGTGTGTGTGTAAATATGGGTATGCACACATGCGTAGTGTCCTTGGAGGCCAGAGGCATTGGATGTCCCTGTAGCTGTTGTTACAGGCAGTTGTGTGGCACCCAGTAGATGTTGGGAACCAGACTTGGGTCCTCTGGAAGACTGGCGGCTTAGCAGCGAGCCATCCTCTCAGCCTCTTCTATTATTTCTGAATTTATAATCAGAAAAGGAGCCCTGAATGCGTTCATGGAAGTCCCTTTATGGTTAGGGAGAACCTTGTTTCTCTTAATTGGAATAGTGTTGCACACTTCGGAGTTGTAGAAGAAATTTGCAGTATTTTTACAGTATATCCATAAAGCTTCCTGCTATTATAGAAATGAAATAGTTCAATTACAGAGAACAAATATCTTCCCTGCCATTGTTCCTCAGCACGCATCAAATTAGTATATCTTTGGATTTACGGTGTTAGCATGCTTGATTTGAAAGTTTTCTCAGAGTGAAGGAGTCCAGGGGTAGACAGGCCTAGTCCAAGGTGAGATTAAAAGGTTGAGACTTGAAGGCTTTCCTTTCCTCCAGGGAAGAGAAGAAACAGTCAAATTGCTTACTACTAGTCAGTAATTTAATACCTGTGCAATAAAGATTTAGCTCTCAGAGCTTAGCCGTAAGAGCTTGCCTTGCTGGTCATTACTATGGTTCATAGACATCATAGTTGGGTAGAACTTTTGATTGCTTCCCTATCTTTGAAGCATTCATATTGCCTTCTGGTACCATGAAAGCTAGTCTCATGGATAAGGTCAGTTCCAGCTCTAATCCTCTGTGCTCTGTGTCCAAAGCGTGTGGAGTCTTCAGCAATAGGGTCTAACCTAAAACTTCTGGGAGGAAACCAAGAAATCGTGTATTACATTCTAGGAACTTCTTGGACTTCCCTGACCAACAGGCTGAAAGGAGGTTTTTCATGCTTGGTACCGGGATACTTTTTTTTAAATAGGTCTTTTTGAGATTATAATACAAATATATCGCTTTCCCCTTCCCCTTTCTCCAGCTAAAACCTCCCACATATCCCTGTGCTGGCTGCTTTTATGTCAGCTTGACACAAGCTAGAATCACCGGAGAGAAGGGAGCCTCAAATGAGAAGATGCCTCCATACAGTCAGGCAACCCTGTAGGGCATTTTCTTAATTAGTGATTAATATGGGTGGGGCAGCCCATTGCTAGTGGTGCCATCCCTAAGCTGGTGTTCTTGGGTTCTGTAAGAAAGCAGGAGGAACAAGCCAGAGGGAGCAAGCCAGTAAGCAGCACTTCTCCACAGTGTCTGCATCAGCTCCTGCCTCCAGATCCCTGCCCTGTTCTGATTTCCTTCAGTGATGAACAATCATGTGGAAGTGTAGTTCAAATAAACCCTTTCCTCCCCAAGTTGCTCTTGGTCATGGTGTTTCATCACAGCAAGAGAAACTAGCTAAGGAACCCCCTTCTCTTATCTCTTTCAACTTTACGACCTCTTTGTTCATTTTTTACACCTGTATTCCCAAGTATGTAAGGACAATCTGTTCTTTCTATGTAACGTTACTTGTATGCATGTTTTCTGAGCTGGCCATTCAAAACATTCAATCAGTGTGCTTCGCTGGGGAAGACTGTTTCTCCTACCCTTAGCATTCCTTACTTGCCTCTAGTTCTTTGTTTAGGGGTGAGACCTCCTGCATACCCCTACCCTCCCTCACCATCCCCATTCACCTTATTGTATCTATTGGTGTTGACTTTGTTTTGCTCATGTTCACTGTTGGTGAGTCTTTCTGGATATAGCTTCTGACATTACTAGGAGACACTCTCTCCACAAATTACCTGTCCTTTCAGCTCTTACAAATTTTCCATCCCTTCTTCTGCAATGATTGCAGAGCCTTGGGTACAGAAGTTGTCTTACAGATATATCCATTGGGACTGGCCTCCACAGGTTTGAATTTTGACAGGTTGTGGTTTTCTGTAATGGTCTGTCTATTGCAAAGAGAACTTTTCTTGATGGGGGAGCAGGGGTCTTTTAGGAGTGGCATTATCACTCTAAGTGGTGTGAATTCATATGTGTGTGCATACATATACTTACATGTACTATATATAACTTTAGGCAAACGTAAAATAACGATTCCCTGTGTCTTTTAGAAGCATTGTTGGTGTTATTTTCACTTCCTCATCCCTTTCTTCTACATTGTCTTCTTTCCACCTTTCCCAGTTACAGCTGCCTCCTTGTATTTCTCCATTTTCCTTTCATATGACCCGTATTCTTCACACATAGTAGTCTCAGATCTGAGCTGAGGAACTCTAGGCAGTGTTCACTGGTGGTGTGGGGCAGGATAGCACACACACTGGGAGACACATCAGGTGCCTGTTCAGAAGCAAGGCTGAACTGAAGCTGTATACGCATGGTGTGCCTTGCCAGAATAGCTTGGAATCATTGTCCATTTGACGTTGAATGGATGTTGATTGTTGTACATGCAGACACCTCATATTTTATTTATCCAAATGTTTAGTGCCCCTCGAATGCAGCTCTACAACCCTATGTGGGGAGGTGATTCGCATTTCAAAAAGCAGACTTTGCAGTAAATGTTGGCTAGAAGGTCTCAAGGGACAAGTGCTCCTGGCTGGAGTAGAGGTTGTATCCTCAGACACTTTGATACTTTTCCCCAATAGGACGTGCTTAGGAGTTCCTTTCTTCCCAGTGGAGTAAGACCAGTCTCCTCTCTGATCCTGAATTCTCAGAAATGCGTTCCTTTGCAGTCACCTGACCTCGGCTACACAGGAAAAGGTCTTAAAAAGGAGGTGGCCAAAGCAGAGACAGCACTGAGAAGAAGCATTACTTTAAAATGCATTTACTAACAAAACAAACAAAACCCTCCAGATCAAAGATAGCTCAGCAGGTAAAGGTGCTTGCTGCCTAGACAACCTGAGCTCAGTTGCCGGTGGAAGGAGAGACATGGCTTCTGCAAGTTATCCTCTGACCTCCACACATGCACTGTGGAATGTGGCTCCCCCAAAAACTAAATAAATAAAAGCCTCTGGCTGTGTTATTGCTGCATCATCCTAGCTATATAGTCTAGCCTGATTGATTGCAGTGGCTGCCTCATGAGGCTGTGCTAGAGTCCAGTGATCAATTAACCATGCCTGGCAGGATCACAGACAGCCTGCTTGGTTTTCTTTCTTTCTTTCTTTCTTTCTTTCTTTCTTTCTTTCTTTCTTTCTTTCTTTCTTTCTTTCTTTCTTTCTTTCTTTTTTCTTTTTTTCTTCCTTTCTTTCCTTCTTTCTTTTTTTCTTTCTTTTTTTTTCTCTAGGGCAATTACCAATGAATTTCCTCCCAAAGGCAACTTGAGTTTTGCAAAGCAAGCAATGTAAAGGAGAGGAAGGAAGGTGATTCATAGTCTAGGGAGGGGACTTAATGGGGTGGGAGCATGCAGATAAAACACTGATACAGACGAGAGGAAAAATAAAGCCATACGTGAGTAAGGAGGCAAGACAGAATTGACTTTCAAATCTAACCAGAGTTCTGTAGTTGGAAATATACCTGAATAAAAATCAGGAAAAAAATGCATTGAGTCTTCTACAACCTGGCACACTCTCGGATACGGCTGCTGCGATTCTGGGGGCCTTTTGCATTGCTGCATCCTTCTGAGCAGAGAGTGACATGACCTCAGAGAACAGCGGAGTTAGGAGCTTTCGTATGGTCTGAAAGGAAAGGCAGTTTCTTGCTTTCCTTTTAGCCCTGACTGCAGGAGATGACCCTAGGACCCTCAGACTATGACAGGCAATAAGCACTGCCTTCTAACTGGTATTGGGATAGGTCATAGCTCTGAGGAACATAAGGACTTATGGAAACCCAGGGCAACAATCCCAGCTGGTATACCATAAGAAGGAGTCAGAACAGGTGATAAAAATACTGAATACCAGCCATGGCAGTCTCAATGGTGTGAGCTCTCTTACATAGGGTCAGGCTGGAAGCCAAAGGTGCCCATGCATATGCTAACGTGGGAATGGTCTGAACAATGTTTTACTTCAGCTTTATACAAAAAAGCAAACAGCCCCTGATTCTAGATTTAATGATACATGTGGTATTCATATAATTGTGTGTGTATAAATGCATAACTGCATTTTGCCAGGTTGGATGTATATAGTGTTTTGGGCATCAGGCAGCAGAATTATTCAGTATAGATTAGAAGTTGGTTCTTCTGTTCTAGGCTTCTAACTAAACCTTCCCTATGGATGGGGAAGAGATTAACTTCAAACTAGAGAGACAGAACATGATGGGACAAAGAGTCAGAAAAAGCAGGAAGATGTGCTTGATGAGAACTCCTCCCACTCCACACATGTTCAGCACCCAGAGGCCTTGTCAAGGGCACACAAGATGTCATGCCAACCCAACTGCTTACCATCAAAGGTCAGACGTTCTCAGCCAGGATGAGATAGTCACTGTGCAAAACCTGGCAAACCGCGTTCCATCTCTAGAACCCACATGAAAGGTGGAAAGAACCAACTCCACAAGTGTCTGTCCTCTGACTTCCACATGCCCATACCACACACACACACATGCACACTCACACAACCACCATCATCACCATCACCATTATCATTCTAAGACGACTACTTCTACTGATGATGATGATGATAACCAAAATGCTTTAGCCAGTGGAGGACCCTGCCACAACTTGGTGTCACGGTGTTATCAGGGTGCTGTCCACTAGCTATCTGTACATTCCAGCGAGTGTGACTTCCTAGGCTTTCTCAGTCTCTCTGAAAGCCATTTAATTGGATTCAGCTGCAAAGCTGCAAAGATAAAGGCCGGCGGCCTTGCGCTAACTGTCCTAAGGCTCAGGCAGAGCTAAACACTCCAGTTCTACGCAGAAGGAGCTCTTGAT
Organism: Pachyuromys duprasi; assembly: GCA_028658305.1. Classification (NCBI taxonomy): domain Eukaryota; kingdom Metazoa; phylum Chordata; class Mammalia; order Rodentia; family Muridae; genus Pachyuromys; species Pachyuromys duprasi. The sequence continues at coordinate 48,106,119 of CM053743.1, read as the reverse complement.
TTACAATTACGCCATGATGGATTACCTGGAGACTCAACCTTCAGGCAAACTGTGATTAACTTGACCAAAGACATCTGGGAGAGCCATCCGTGGTCTAGAATTATGATCTCAGTGAGCTACCCTGAAACCAGACACCGAGGAGCTGCCGGGCCTCTGTAGGCTAATCCAGTAGTCTCTCTCTCTCTCTCTTCCTCTCCTGCTTTGTTTCTTTCTTGTTTTTTTGGAACTTGTTAGCAAACAAAACAAAAACCAAATCAACGAAGAACGAAAACAACTGCCAAGGAGACACTGCGACTCGCCAGCTTTGCAGCTGCTCTTTAGAGGGCAGCCTTCACCTTGCCGCAGTCCTGGGGAAGGGCAATTAATACCTCCGTGATTAGCAACTGCTGAGTAAGGCCTGTCAGAGCCACGAACTAAATATAAACCTGGATACCTGAACACTCATGTGCTCACAATTAGCTGGGTTCCGTTGCTGGCTGGACCCAGCGAAGCTGGGAGGTGCGGGGTGTGTGCGTGGGTTGGGGTGCAAGGTGGAAATGAAAGGCAGAGAAGCCATACAGGTGCTTAGACCCTCATCCAAAGGGCCTGAAGCAGCCCTTTGTTCTGGGGGATTTAGGAACTTCCCAGCTTGTTTGGTGCTATGGAGTTAATGATTCAGCAATGGCCACAGAAATAGGACTTGGAAAGACACTAAAGACATTTGTTTGTTTGTTTGTTTGTTTGTTTTTGTTTTTTTAATTTAATAAGTCTCTCCCCTTCCAACAGAATATTTCAAGAAAGTGTTTGGGCTTAAAACAAAAACTTTTGGAGACATGCACTCTCCTTTCTCACCCCACCCTACCCAAACAGTAGTCTCTAAATCTGGGTCAGTTGTCCTACAGGGAGTTGAAATAACTCTAATGTCTTTGGGGTCTTTAGGACTGCAAACCCCGTGGCACCAAGAACCAAGGTGAGTACAGATCATGTGACTATTAATACAGGAGACAAGTTGATCATTCTTGTTTGCTTGGTACATGGGGCTTCTCAAGGACACATGGAACTAAAGAAGCAGAAATATCTCGGCTTATAAAATCCATCATCATCAGAACTAGCCAGGGAAGGAGAAGCAGGCAGAGAAAATCTTCTCTCCTCCTCCGCCCCCCCACCCCCCGGAAAGAATGAAAGCTTTCCTTATTCTAAAAGACTCATCAAGCTCATCCTCCCAGGAGAATATCAACATAAATTAAGGGATTATGTTTAACTCCGAAGCATAGTGGAGGGTATTAAACGGCTTTGTAAACACTGACAATCTCACCAGAGTTTAAAGCTTTCAGATGAACTGGAAGAATTTTCCTTTAATGGAATAGAACAAATGAGCACAGTAGGTATCGCTTAGAAGGTACAGACAGCCTTTGCGGACATTTTTACATTGGATTAGTTGGGGGTTTTGTTGGTTTTTTGCTAGCTTGTTTTTTCATCGCTGTGACAAAGCAACCTACAAAGGAAGACCCTTGTTTTGGGTTGTGGGGTAAGAAGGGACTCAACCCATTGTTGAGGAAAAGGTGTGGGTGAGGAGCACAAGGTGACTGGTCACACGTGCCACAGGAGGCAGACTCAACTGAGCGGGTACCCAGTTCACCGTTTTCTTTTTTCTTCAGCTCAAGGGATGGTGCCACTCACATAAAGGGTGGTCTCTGTCTTCAGCTAAAGCTTTCTGGAATTAGCCACACAGAGCTGTATTTCCAAGGTGCTTCCAGATCTAGTCAAGCTAGCAATAAAGAGAAACCATCACAGTGGAGGCGGGATGGAAGATTATGCAATTACCCTGGGGTAGGAACCTTGGTCTTCTATTCTGCTTTGCTGTTCTGTTCCTAAGCCTGCAGTTGGCAGTTCCTCTCCTGATTCAAGGACCTTTTCCTCATGCAAAAGTCCCTAGAAGTCCTCTATGTTCCCACCTTCCATTGCAGGCTTTGCCAATTGCTTGTAGTTGAGTTCTGCTGAAGAATTAGGGTAAGGGAGATGGAAATGGAAGAGAGATAGGATGGTGGTAAGGTCCCCTTACTCTTCAAGTAGCTTAAAACTATACAGGGTTTGATCTCATAAATGTGTCACTAAAGTTAGCCCCTTGAGGTCATAAATTTATCACTGAAGACAGTGTGTTTCCTTGCCAGTCTTTAGGTGTGCCGTAACAGCCTGATCTGTCACCTCAGACAGAACAGTTCTCATTAGGGATTCTTAAGAAGTTACATACATACTGAAACATTTCTTCCCCATGTGTGCTGGTGATTTTTCATGATTCTAATGAAACACATGAGGCTGGATAATGTTTAACCTCTGGGAAGAACACATGATAGAGCATCCTGGTAAAAATATATGCAGGAGGCAGAGAACACAGGGAGACACAGGAAACTGAGGAGGGGGCAGAGCTTGTACTTTGTAATAACTCTCTCTCAAGAATTAATCAGTTTCACCATACTGGCTCAACCTCTTATGAACAGTATCCTGGTGACCCAACCACGTGATGCAGCAGTTAAAGGCCCCTCGGCGTCTAACTGGGAAGCGAACCTGTGAGAGATGAGTCCTTACTGTCCAGGCTCACTGCACATCCAAACCATAGCACAATGGAATACTGAAAATTTTTGGTAAGTCAGTTGGGGATTTACCATTTGGACCCTAAGAGATGTCTATTGTACCTCAGAATAAAAGGGTTTCTGGAAATAGGCAATCTGCATAAATCCTCTTACACGTTCAGAGCAGAGTTAGATATCAGACACAAATGAATGTCAACTTGGGTCCAGCTCAAAATTTTAACATATGTTTACCTTAATGCTTGTATTTTTCTGTGTGTGTGTTGAAAGAATGATCTTAGTTCTCTTAATTTGGTCACTTCCTTTTCCTTTGTGACCTTGAAATCTATGAAGGGGGGAAAAGCAGGAAGTAACTTCTTTTGTAGCCTCCTATGGCCATATGGCCTTCTCCCCCTGTCCATGATTCCCCAGACTGTAATGGGAGGCAACGAGAAAGTCACAGAGTCTATATGTTTCCTCTGTGACACTAAAAATAGCTCTGGGCTGGGAAATGGGCCCTTAAGCAAAGTGCCTGCCATGTGAGCACGAAGACCTGGGTCCAGATCCCCAGCACCTACGTGATCCAAGCACAGTGGAGGAAGAAGCAGCCTAGTGAAGTCCATGAGCGTCAGTGACAGACTCTCAAATAAATAATAAATGTAGAGAGCAATGGGAGCAAGATACAGACCTTAGCTCCCACATATGAGCAGACGTGCACACACACCTTTAGAGAAGAGGAAATCAGGCTTGATAACTTCTCAAGAAGCAAGTGTCTATAAAGTACAATTCATCGTGAGCTAACATTAGAACATGTGCAAAGAAATGAACTATTCTGGAATAAACTCTCTGGAAAATGTATAAGTGCATAAGAAAAAGAATGGGAAAGGAATGCCTAGAACATGTAAGAAGTAAAACATTCCCACAGCCACATACCACCCTGGCTAAGTTGGCACATAAATACAGATGTTTTGAAGCAACCAGTGGTTCCCCAGGAGGGCCTCAGCCAGGGAAGCAGTTATGGTAGGTCAGACCCCAAGTGAGGCTTGGCATAAAAAATTCCAGGTTGCATGAACAAACATTAGGAACTTTGAGTTACATATTTAAACATGATTTTTAACCATGTTCCTCAGTTCTGTGAAGCTAATGCAACACAGGACACCGACCACAACCTCCCAGGAGTTTACCCCGGAGTCCCCAAATCAACAGAGAAATGTGAGGAAACACATTCCCACTGCTCAGCCCCAAACTCCTTTGACTATGTCATCTTTATCACCTCTAATCCCTTAGTACACCTTTTCCACACACCCAGGTCCCACTCTGACACCTAAATCAGAACTCACATACTCAGCCACTACCAGCCTGAAACCTCTCAACCAGCTGGGTTAAGTCAGATAGCCATCTCAAGTTCCACACTTGCTTTCTGTGCATCATTGTAAAGGTCAAGAGCCGTCCATCCAGTGGCCCAGGGAACTCCACCCACTCCATGATCTTTATGACCTCATCATCCTCCCAGCACCCCCACGCCTTCAACCTTCTCTCTCCTCCACCCCAGGGCCGGCCCCATCTCCTGTGTGCTTACATCATCTGTTTTTCTTGGCCACCCTACTGTTCTTCAGAAAGTGACTTTCACCTTCTCAAGAACACTGTCCCAGATCCCCTTCTGTGATTTAAAGGTGTGCCCCCCAAATTCCTAAGTGAAAACATCTCCAGATTCATATATCCATGGTAGTTGCAGGTGGAGGCTCAGGAGATAATTAAGCTGTGGTGAGAGTGCGGCTCCCTGAACGCATGGGTGGCTTTTTAAGAAGAAAAAGCAGGTCCTGAAGGGGGTGTGTATGCTGACACTGTGTTAGGGTGCATCAAGAAGGCCCTCCCCAGAGGCTGAATGGGGTGCAGCACACTAATGGACACCACACTCTCCAGAACTTAAAGGCAGTTAAACCTTTTTGTAAATTACTCACTGGTGGGCATTTTATTATAGGAAAAAAAAAGTGAGCTAAAACAGCAGAAACTGCAGACTGCTCTCTTTTGGTATCTGTTCCCCTGCTTTCCTTTTGCATGCAGCCTAAAATACTACTCTGTTTTTGTTTTATATTGTACAGCAACTAGAAAGTAAGTGGGGACTTTCCCTGCACTGTTCCTCGGTGTAGATAACCCAGAGGAGTTAGAATAGGGAAAGAAGAAGTGGGAATCATAGGAAGAGAGCGAGAGGTATTATTAACAAAGACTAAATTTGTTGACCCTCTAGGAAGATGCATAGATTAGTACTAATGGAGCATTAACTGGAGATCTTACTTTTTTGTAAATAAACAAGCATCCCTAAGGTGGGAGGAACTTGATTTAAGAAGAACTCTTTTGTTCTTCCAGGTTGACTTCATGCAGTTCTGAGGCAACTGAACACAACTTAAAACCCTGCTTTTCAGAAATAAAGGCAACACTTGGCTTCTGACCCCTCTTCTGAACTCTGGTGTTTGTTTATCCAAGCAAGTGGATTGACCCATTCGAAGCAGTTGCTCTTTGGAATCCACAACTGGATTTAGTCACTGCTATGATCATCTGAGCACATGGAAATAACTTGCAAAAGGAAGCAGCCCAAATTCAGCCTGGCTGTGGATTCTGACACCGTAAGATGAGCCCCCACTCATCTCTTTCCCAGCTGTTGTACATCTCTGAGTGGATCTGGCCATCCTGAGTCCTGTGTTCCACAGCAGAGGTCCTCAGCATCTGCTGGGAATACTCAGCTTGGCTCCCAAGTGGCTAATCTCTGAGCTGTGGCCACGGGGCACACAGGGAGGTCCCCATCATGACAGGAGAGGGCAATTATGAAGGGGGGAGAAGGCAGGAGAAATAGGGAGATGAGTGTTCTGGAAATGCAGCCTTGGTGAAAGTGAGAGAAGCCATCTGACAGAAAACACCGGCCCCTTCCTTCATCCACAAACACCGCCTTGTCCTGTTCCACTACATGGACGTTTGAGAATAGAGATCAGTGAAGAGCATCTTGAATTTGGATCCATCTGTTAACCTTGGTTTCCAGTGATGTTAACCTGTTATGGTTTCTATGGTTGAGTGTGCACCTACTTAAAAGCAGCTTATAGCAATACTTAGAGGGTTTTTGTATATGTTTTAACAGTATATAGTTCTTTCTCATTTAAAATAAATGCATATGATCATTGTAGAAAGGTTATATCTTAGGGTATAAAGACAATGAAATCAACAGTGTTCATCTCACCACTTTATTAATGTGACATTTTTTCTTCCACTTTGTTTTTTCTGTGTGTACTTGTATAGCAACTCTAAGTGGCCATCAGGTATTTTCTCTGCCTGGCCAGGGGCCTTGGAGCACTTTTGACAACACCAACAATTTAGTTCCCTTTATTTGTTATGATGTTTCAGGAGAGACTAACAGGACTTCATCATACCATAAACAGATCCTTTGGGTGAGATTGCTTTTTTTCTTAAGAAATCCAGAAGCCTGTCCTCAGGGAAGCTTCAGACTGAGGTCATGGAAGTAGGGAAAGAGATGGGAGCAGGTCATATGGGACACTCTACTGATCTAGAACATGCTCTGCTGGTCTAGAATATTCAGTGTTTTAGGAAAGAGTTCTTCTTCCAGTTGGTCATTGCTGATCTCTAGAGGAGGGCTCAGAAGCAAAAGGAAGTGTCTTTGTTGGTCCTAATCCTACAGATTAAAGAAAAAAGAACACCGACTCAAATCATGACCAAATTAATTGAAACAAGCTTTATTGTGCACACAGACTATTCCTCACTAAGGTGGGTTTCAAGAGATCAGCATTGGACTTGGGGAAGATAACAGTATTACTAAAACAAAGACCTTGGTTGCAAGGTAGTCATGACAACTTTTTGAAACAAAGCCATGATTGCCATTCCTGCAACATGCATTCCAGAAACACCTATAGTTAAGGTTACAGATGGGGAATAGCCAAATCCTTGAGAAACAGACTTGATCATAAACAGGAATGAACCTAGTCTGTGTTTACTGTAAGATGCTTTCAGGCCCAAGATGGTGGCAGGCTGGTTTATCATCCTCCCCAAGCTGGGTTGCTGCTCAGGCCCCGCAGCTGGAGCCAGCTTCCCCTTAGCTGGACATTCCTCTTTCCAATGACCCATGAGCCACAGCCAGTTTTGGTCAAGGTAATGTTAAGAGCAGGAAGGACTGGCATCTGCCGTAGTTTGTGCCCGGTAGACCTTCAATCTTGACTAGATATCAAGGGCAACC
>CM053743.1:48048139-48099236 GCA_028658305.1 Pachyuromys duprasi | reverse complement strand
CCGTAGTTTGTGCCCGGTAGACCTTCAATCTTGACTAGATATCAAGGGCAACCAATTTAAACACAGCTTTATCTGCAGAGTATCTGTTAGGATGAGTCGCTGGTGACTGGAGAGACTTCTCCACAGGGCATCTTCTGAGCATCTGAACATACAGTGGGTGAACATCCCATAAGGAGTGCAAGGAGGAGAAGAATGTGGAGGAGGAAGAGGAGACAGCATGGGGAGGAGAACAGGAAAGCGAGCATGGGGAGGAGGAGAGGGGGAGGAGTAGAGGGAGAGGAGAGGGGGAGGAGGAGAAAGGGGGAAGGGAGTGTGTGGAGGAGGAGAAGGATTAAGGGGGAGCAGAAGAGGGCTTCATCAGTTGTTTGTTTCTTATTGTGTCCCATCAACCAGCCCCTTATTCTCCTTGTTCTCCAAGACAATTCAGATATTGTTAAAAGAGTTGTTGTAAATTATCTTTTCCTTATTAAAACACCATTAAAGATAAAATTATAACTAAATAGCAATTTGAAGACTCATTTAAAAAAAAAGTAAGCTATACAAGACTATACTTGTCAGCATTGCTCCGCCACAGCTGGCTCTGAGGGCACAGACAAGCTGGTCAAACTCCATTACAGAAATGTCATAGAATAAACCAGTTACGCATCGACATCTACTGCTCAAGAATTTTACATGGAGGGTGGGCCTTTCTTGCTTATTTCCTTAGAAGTATAAAACTCTTTTATTACATTTTAATTTCATTATTGTTTATTAATAGCTAAAAGGCACAATGAATGTAATTAGAAGGTACATTTTGTATAATACAATTATGCAAATCTAATTTGCCCTTTATTTGTCTTCAGAGTAATGAACTCATTACTTTATAGTTTCTCAAATTTAACCGGCATTCGTGACGATGTATTTGTTACTAAATAGCCATGGATTTAAACATGATTTTTTCTTTCTTTGAATATTTATTGTGATTTTAAGATACTTAACCCTTGAAACTATAGAAAATAAGATTGTACACCTCTCAAATATGTCATATGCTAATTAAACTTAAAATACCATCATTAAGAATATTTGCATATGTCCTAAAATATATGCAAAATTTTTTAAGTGAAAGACATGAAATATATACATGTACACACATCTGTATATGTACATTTCTATATATAGAACATAGATATGTTTGTATTTATACATAAATGTGGGGTCTATTTTCATACACATGTAACAAGTACATTAATTCTAAAGTTTGTTCTCCGCAATTCTGAATGTATTCCCATGTAGCCACTTCCAAAACTACTATCACTGTCTAAAGAACATAGTTTTTCTTTTAAAGAGGGGGAAACTGAAAGTAAGCATCCTTGACACAAGCAGAAGAGAATTGTTGCACTAAGCACACTGAACTGTTCACTCAAACAGCAACCAATGCCCATGAGTCAACAAACAAGTAAACTATATACAAGGTGTTTACACACATAAACTATATAAGCAACAAGTAAAATTATGCAGGATGGCAGATTTCAGATCTGAGGGATCCACATAAGGAAAAAGATAGAGACAAAGCCTTTTTTATTCAGCGACATTTTAGTTTTGGGGAAACCTGTGAAGAAAGAATGAAGAAGTGGATCAAACATATTGGGGTTGGAATTCCTGGCATGAAAGATTGTGAGGAGACTCGGTCTTAACAATGAAAAGCCACACGAATATGTAATCAAGCGACAAGTGACCTGAGACGGGAGAGACAGGAGAGTCATAGCTGAGTCCCAGGAAGAAATAGGTCCTCTGCAGAATAGTGACAGCCTAGTGATTGCCAAGAAAACTTTGGATTTTCTACATCTGCTTTTTAACAGGTTCCTTTCAGTAACACCTCTTCAAACCAAATTCTTCCAGAAAAAAAAAAAAAGAATGCAGTCTCTTTGTTATCAAGGAAAGTTATAACAGTTTTTGCCAATAGTTTTCTTTCCATGGGGACACTTTCATCATGGGACCTAAAAGTCACAGGCACCCTGCTGTGTGGTAGGTGTGTTTGCCTCTAACTCAAGACGGCATGAGGACAGTGTCACAGCTGAACAAGCTTGGGGATTCCACTGTGTGATTTCAACCCTAACCCCAATTACAACCTTCTCTTCCCCATGCTCTCCATTCTTCTTTGGTCCCAGTGAAGATGATCATCAGCAAGGTTGGACTAAAATGGTCTTTCTCCCGGGCTGGATCCTTCCTATGGTTCTCCATTCAGTGGAGCCACACACCTTCCTATCAGAGTCCACTGAGAATGACCATCTGTGCTGGATTTTATTAGCCCAGCAGAGAAAGAAAAAGAAACACAACCTCGTGCATAAGCATGAACCCCATCAAATTTTGGGAAACTTTTAGACCTGTCCATGGTGGATACCTGGACACACTTTCCCTCCGCAAACTTCAGAGTTTTCTTCTGTTGCTGCTGCCTGGATCCCACTTCCTGAGTTTTCCACCCAGAGGCCTCCTCTAGAGCAGCTCTCTATCCCACGCCACCTTGTCTTTGTCTACAGTCATCAGAGGCTTATTTTTCCACCATCTTGACTTCTGTCTTCTACATTGCCATTCCCTCATGGAGCTTCCTTCCTGTGCTAATTGTGATCCCATTCTGTCTCTCCAATATTCACTTATGCAGAGAAGATCAAGTGGTAGAAACATCTGGCCAGCTTTGGCCAAAGCAAAGATTGGATTTCATTCAGCCCTATCACTGCACCCCTACATCAGTGGTTTCAACCAACCACAAATATTTGCAAAGAAACTGCATCTGTCCCAAATGTGTTCAGACTTTTTTTTTGTCTTGTCTTTGATCTAGAAACAATATAGCACAACAACTATTTACTCAGTTACACTCAGCTTTACAAATAATCTAGAGAGGATCTGGAGAGGAGATGTGTGGAAATGGTGTGTTGTGCTGTCCTGGGGACAGACGTCAGCCTTTGATGTTTGTGGGAGATCTTGGCGTGAGTCCTCTGTGTAAATTGAGAGTAGCTGTATGTGATGACTCCTGTCAAGTTCTTAGTTTACCGTATAGAACAACCTCATTTGTAGCGGATGCCTGTGTTCCATCTCTACCTAAAGCAAGCATCATACAAGCATGACTTCACAGGAAGTCCTGGGTCCTACTCTAGATGTGGGAATAAAGAGCTGTCTGAAGAACTGGCTGTTGGTATTGGAAAGTCTGGGGAGGCCTTCACCTACCCTAGTCCTTAGATGGGACACGAGAGATGTATACATTTGGGTTTTAAGTAATAATAAATAACATGCCAAACCTAAATGTTGTTCTTGGAGGCATGGTGCATAGAATGTGGAATGCTCAAAAATATAATAACCAAAGAGGAAAAAAAGCCCCTAGCCTTAAAATATATTTTAACAATTACTTAAAAATTTAAAACTTATTTAAAAGTTCTATCCTCCACTAATATAAATCATTCTCATTAAACATTTTTTAAATTTCGTTTTAGATGTAGGGAAAGTGTGCCACCTGTGTGCAGTGCCCGTGGAGGCCACAAGAGGGCATCAGATTTCTTTGGAGCTGCAGTCATGGACTCCATGCGGGTAGTGGGAATTGATCCCTGGTCCTGGGCCTCAGCAAGAGCAGCCGGTGCTCTCAATGCAGCTGCTAAGCTGCTTTTCCTCAGGATCATAGTCTTCAGAGATGTGAGACCAATCACTGCTGTCTGGGAGGGGATGTTTCAGAGAACACGTCTGCCTCTGCCACCCAAGAGATGTACATCACAGACTTAAACCACGCCCCCAACTCCCTCAGCCCCCACTCCCCCAGCCTCTCATCCTCCATCCCCCACCCCAAAGCTGTGTCTCTATTGTTTGCAAGGCATTTTCCCCCTTCAACTGTGTCCTTTACTGCTTTGTTTAAGAGAAGAAAGTCGTACGTTCTCTCTGAGAGAAGGAAGCAGGGAGTCTGAGGACGAGGTGACCCGTCTTACTGGCCCCACTGAAGGACTGAGCCTTGAAAACGTTGTTGATTAGGTTATGTGTGGCTCTTAAAAAATCCAAAGAACTCCGACTTTGACAAAACGTTTTTCCATCATCTGGTTGGAATTTCTGGGCCAGGGAGCGCAGATCTGCTGCTTCCTCTGCAGCCTTCCACAGCCCGTGGAGGCGAGGTCGTTATTCAGCGGGATTCAGGAATGGGATGCAATTATGGGGCCTGGGCAGGGGGATAGATGATATCTCTTCCAGAGCCAGCGAACATAGAGGGCTGCTTGTCTGCACTTGGGGCCACTGGTTGGATATGACCTGTGTGTCTTCCAAGTGACTTATCGGGTGCTCTCTCCGTCTGTTTATTTAGAAAGAAGCCATTGCATGCTGTGGTCCTAACAAGACAGAGCAACTGCTGCTCTTGATGTGAGGAATTTTCTGGTGCACACAGGACTGCACCTCCCTGTGCAGACACATGCACACGCACATGCATGCAGGTGTGTATACACACACGCACACTCAGCCCCCCAAGACCTGGTGACAGAAGAAGCCCTCTGAGAGTTGAGCAGAAAGCTCTGGCGCTGGCTGGCGGATCCACACACTTGAGTTTCTGCTTAGCGTTGGGGGACAGGGTGTGTTCAGAAACTGCACAGAATTTGACTCGGGTGCCCAGTCTTGTAGTGCTTTCTTTGGCCTAATCTGCTTAATTGGGACCTGCTCTCTGACTGGCTGCCAGCATGCACAGCGCATCTGGGCCCCAGACTTCCTTACCTCTGTTTCTGTTGACTGAGTGACGCCATACTTCCCACCCCAGCCTTCTGCCCTGGGAGTGGGGGGTGGGGGGAGGGGGTTGTGAGTTCTACCAACTTACCTGAAGGTGAATTGAACTGTGTAGTGCATAGAGATAAGGGCGAGGTGTGCCTGCTTCTCTGCGGATCCCCGTGTTCCTCCGATCAGATGTGTTCACAAAGCACCCCTTGGAAAAGGAAGACCAGTAACCGGCAAACACTGTTTTCTTGCCAGAAAGATTCAAAACCATATTCATCTACTGAATGGCTCTCAGGTTCCAGAAGCCTTGAGGACTGCAGACCTTAGGTAACACCAGAGAGAGAGAGACAGAGACAGAAAGAGATGGACAAAGGACTCCTATGGAGATTGCACAGAAGTAGCTCTATGGTAGAACTAGAAACAATGTGCTGGGAGGCAGGAAAGCCGGGCCCTGGAAGAAGCCGCTTTTACCTGGAAACTCTGTGAAGGATTTGCGTGTGCACAGGCCTGCTGTGCTCACGTTCTACAGGGGAATCTGACCTTAACTTGCGTATATTAACCGTTCACATATTCCATTTTTTGTGCCAACACACATACCTGACCGTGGGAACTCAGCTGTCGGCATGTGACAGAAATGGTGGGTAGGGGCAATGGGGTTACCCCATACAACTGTCATTGTAACATAGTCTTAGACAAATCACTCTGCTTCCTTGTTCGATCTTGTTGTTCATCACTTACTGTGACCAGCGAACAAGGTAAACTCACCTTTATTATGTGTGTATTATGTGTGTATTTATATATAGGGAGATACCTGTTTAGGGAGTTTGATACCATCAAGGGCTGCAGACACCCATGGGGGTCTTGAAGCATGTCCCTTGCATTTAAGTATATGGGGGAGGGGTCAGGAGTGGAGGGATGGAGAGAAAAAGAGAGGGAGAGATGGAGAGAAGGATGTTACAGTTTCGATAGAGAGAGAGAAAGTTTACAGTTTCTATACATGTTTAAGCATGTATGTTTGTATTTAAACGGAGAAAATATTAGGATCTTTAAAATTATATTTTTTTATTATTAAAGCAATGCGGTGAAGTTACAATTAAAAAATAAAACCCACTTAGTTGAGCTAATTTTACTTTGTATGTATGTCCCTATTGGCCAGGGTTTTCAGTATCTGCAAAGAGAACAGACTAATGTTCCTGTGCCCGTGTGCTTGCTCCATGCATGCAGTAAAGGAGACTGCTGTCTCTGTTAGTTGTCACATTTGCTTCTTCTAGCCACAGTGCTGCAGAGATGACCTGCTTTACTTTTAAGCTCTGCCTGTGGTCTGTGCAGCGTCTGCACAGCTAGCAGAGGGCAGCCTGCAGGCAGATGATGACTTCTCTCCTTGAATCCTATTTCCACCCACCCACAGTACCTTCTAACCACAGCTATCAGGCCTACAAAAAAAAAAAAAGCAGGAAAATATAAAGCTTAATGAGAAAAAGCATCAGTCAACAGATTAGACTTTACAAAAAGATTGTTAATCTTTTTAAAATTTCATTTTAAAGACCAATTTCTTAGATAAGCTCAGCACATAAATAATTGGCTTAATTACATTATCTGTGTATGTATGGGTCATTGTGCTTTGTGGTCATTTGTTTCTCTCCCACACTTTTCTCCCCCATGTCCCCTCCCCCACCTGGCCTGATTCCCATCTATCTCTGGGATAGTTCCCCCTTCTGCTTTCTTAGCACATGTTCTATTCCAGTCTCTTCCCCACCTTAAGATCTCTCCCTACTCTCTTGATCCCCTTCCGGACCCACGCACAAATATATATATATTAAGTCTGTATTTTGCATGTGAACCAAAGCATGCAGTGTTTTCTTCCTTAGTCTGATCTATTACACTTTCCGCAAAAACATAATTCTATCCCTTCACTGTAACACCATGGTTTTATTTTCCTTATCGATTGGCTTGGTGTTTGATTTTTGTAGCTCTTTATATATGCTACATATTACTCCCCTGTCTGATAGTGAAGGCTTTCTCTACTCTGTCGGCTCTTTCTTTGCTCCACTGATCCTTTCTCTACCAATACTGTCAATTCTGGTTTTATTTCCCGTGCTGCTGTAGCTTCAGGCAGAAGATCCTGGCCTAGGCCTCTCTTGACTGTTGCCCCTGACAGTTTAATTTTTTTTCAGGTTCTACATTAAAGTGTTTAGTTCATTTTGAATTGATTTTTGTTCAAGAGTGGATCAAGCATCATTCTTCCACATGCAGAAGAACAGCGGTGATGTAGTTAACTCTGAGACAATCTTTTCTCAAATTTTGACAACATTGTTAAAAAAACAGGTGACTATCTGTGGGGTTTTTTCTGGGTCTTTTATTTTATTGTTTATTTATTTTATTGTTTTACATGTCTGCATTTCTGCCAGTGCCCTGCTGCTTTTCTTACTATGGCTCTGTAACGTAATTAGAGATCAGCAATTGCAGCATCTCCTGACTGGTCCTTCTGCTAAGGGTTGACCTGGCTTTGGTAATCTTGTGAACTTCCTTGTGAATTTAGGACTCTATTCTGCTAGGTTTGTCAGTATGGGTCAGTTGGAATTTTGTTCTCTTACAAATTTTAGTATTTTTTATTTCCTTTTTGTTTTTGATATCTTGACAAATGTCACGGGGAAATTCCTTTCTGGTCATTTTTATTTTGGCTTCTCTATGGCTCTTGTGTCTGCATGACTTCTTTTTCCTCTTCCCCTGGAGAGTTTTCTGACAGAATTTCATTGACTACATTCTCTATGCTTTCGGTGCTTCTCTCAGCTCCTGCCACCCCGTAGGTTCTCAAGTTTGGGCTCTTGGTCTCGTCTCAGAGTTCTTGGACACTATGGGCACACTTACCTTGTCCCTACTGTTGTTTACACAGCAGTCTGCCAGCCTAGTTCTCCACCCGGATGACCCTCTCTTGGGAAAGCCCACTGGTGCTTTTTATTTGATTCACTAGGAGTTGTTTGTTTTCTGACATTTTCAGCAGTTCTTTCTATGTGTTTTTTTTCCTCAAAATCCCATTTTCCTTTGCAAAACATACTTCTGAGCTGATAATCTTTTGTTCATACATATTGTTCATATCCTCATATATTTCTCTAATCTTCCCCTTTATGTTGCTAATTATCCTCTCCAAGTCCTGGACAGAATTCATTTCCTGCTCATATCTTCCTTCAGGTCCATGCACATTTTTACCAGTTAGTTTTCTGAAGAATTTTTCTGGCATTGTACCCATGTCAATTTGTTTGAATTCAGTAGTTGAGGATCTTTTGGGGGAGTCAACCAATGCCAATAGCAACAGTCCATAAAGCTTTGGAGCCTCTTGGGCAACGGTGACCAAGAACTCCAAAAAGGGCTTTTCATGCTTTCTTTTAGGGTTTTATTAGATGGTCTATAGTTCTTGAAGGGAACGTTGTAGCCAAGATGGAAAAATTTCTTTTAAATTATATGTGTCTGTGTATATTACCACTGGCACCTTCAGGCACAAAGAGAATGACACCAGATAAAATTATGAATCTACATGGGGGGTGAGAGTTAGTAGTCATATAACTACATGATAAATATATTTTCCTACAATTTATTCTTAAACCTCATTGTTTAAACAAAAATTATTTTTAAATTATGTGAGGTTTACAGCATGTAATAACAAAATGAACTGGCACCAAACTACCTTCTAAATATTTACGTTTATATCCAGTGACAAATGCCACCCTCAGCCTTACTCAGGAAGCTTCTCTCTGCAATGAACGTTGGCAATTACAGAATTCACGACTGCTCAAGGTGATGAGAATGGTGACCTTTCAGTGCTCAGCCTTAAGGAAGACATTTACATCATCTTCCATAAGGCTTAGGAGACAAGATAGACCAGGAGGAAGAAAGAATCTAAGGACCAGACTTCTGGGAGAAGGGCTGCAAAGCGCTGATCTGGGCATGACACAGGCATCGCAAACTTGGTCTTGAGGCCTGTACAACAGTCAAGCCTGGGTCTGTGAGGGGATTAGGCATCACTACCTCTTCCTGCTGAACTATAGCTCCTGATGGATTCTTCAGTTGTGCACCCCCTGGTAAATCACCAGACACCAGCAGATCGTTCCAAGTGCACCGTCTCACAGCAGACAAAAGAGCATGAAAGTGAGAAACCTAACGGAGAAAAGTGGGAAAGGAAGAGAGGAGCTGACAAGAGCTGGAAAGAACCAAGAGAGGAAGGGTGGGGGAAGGCCAACAGAAGGCAGTGAACGGATACACAGAAAGGTATGGTGCACTAGCAGTTATAGAAGGACAGAAGTGAGGGATGATAATGTTCTTACGTTATGTGCAAGTTGTAAATGTACTGGTAAGCAGACTGTGCTGCATTGGGCATAAACTATAACCTGTAACCACCCACCTAGTTGACAAAGTAAAGATTTTCAGGTAATATGCTATCAAAGAAAATAGTGAAACAGAAGTTCCGTCAGTACAAAATGGAATATTAGAGGGCTTTTTTGGTTTGTTTTGGATTTTTAACAGATACGCAATAAGGCAAAAAGGAACCAACTCCCAAGCTGGTGACTTTAAACTTAATCCACAGTAATAACCAAACCGACTTTAAACAATTGAGACACCCTAAAATAAAAGGCCAAGCCCTTGGCGAGCTGAGGGTGTGGTTCAGCGGGAGAACTTTTGTTTTCCCGGTGTGAGGCCCTGGCTTCCACCTCCAGCACCACAGAAACAGAACAAGATCCCAAAACATAAGCAGGAATAAAAAGCAAGGCTCGGGTCAATGACAAACAGAAGACACAGGTTTGTGTGTGATGTAAGCCCGATGTGTGGTGCAAATGTAAGGATGCGTCCACTAGAGAGAAACAGGCCACAGCAACACTGCTGCACCTGCCAGCTCACCACACAAACCCAGTGACCCATCTAGAAATGCCAATAATGACTCACAGAAATGCAAGATGGCAGAAAAGCCTTGACCAACACTGTCACCATAGCCTAATTGACACAGGCCACTCAAGGACAGCAGGAAACACCTTTTAAGGTATGCAGAGAATAATCACCAATGTGACTCTACTGAGGACCGAGGTCAAAGGACGGAAGGCTCACCAGGAGTCGTCTCTGACTGAAATGAAGCGAACTGAGAAAGCTAGGATATCGCTTTAATATCTGGGAGGGAAAGGACAGAAAGGGGGGACTTAATGCCATATCTTATGAGATGTGAATCAGATTGTAAGATGTTAATGAAGCTTCTAGGAAGAAGAAAACGTCCTTATAGAATCTGAGTAACTGTTTGGAAGAACAGATTCAGTATTTAAATAAAAATTTGCTCAAAGGTATTTAGACACAAATGGCTTTACAGTGACTCCAGCTGGGTATTTAAAGAGAAACTAATTCTCATAATAAAGCCATTATTATTCCAGCTTGAAGACAGGGAACCCAAAGAGTGCAATGTGCAGAGTATATGCTCTGTTTATGGGGTTCAGTAACAAGCAAACCCAGGAACGTGGAAACATAACTATAGAGAGGTTTCATGCAGAGCAGAGCATGCAAATGACTCATGGAGAACTTCCTCGTTTCACAGTGCTGGGCAGGGCATCCTAAGCCAGGTAGACTCCGTCTCTCACACCCCATATAAGCAAGCATTTCAAAAGCCAGAAAAAGAGGGTGGAGAGATGGCTTATTGGCTAAGAGAGCTGTGCTCTTCCAAAAGACCCGGGTTCAATTCCCAGCACCCACATGGCAGCTCACAAGTATCGATAATGCCAATATCAAGGGATTGGACACCTTCACACTAAATGAACGTAAAATATTAAATAAATTATATTAAAAGACAGCAAAACAAAAACATAGCCAGAAAACATCAAGTCTTGGTGAGAAAGTCCCATGTCATACCGCTGGGAATTCAGCTTGCTCAGCCGTGTGCAGAGTAGTCTAAAGTGGATTCTGTAGAGGTGGCTAGTGGTTAGAAGCAAACGCTGCTCTTGCAGAAGACTCGAGCTCAAGTCCCATCATCCACATGATGGCTCACAATTCTAATATCAGGAGATGCAGCACTCTCTTCTGACCTCCACAGGTGCTGCATGTGTGCGGTGCACGCATACGCACAGGCAAAACACCAATACACAAAATAATACTTTCAAATTCTGAGAAAATAGTTCAACCTGAGTATCAACAAAGGGCATAAGGACATGCAAAGGCCCCAGGACCTAAACATTGTAAATATGTGTGCTAGAGAAATTCCTTGCTTTTAATTTTGTAAATTCGTCATCACTGAGTGTGTGCATGGAAGCAGGAGGGCAGAGGGCAGCTCTCTCCTCGCACCTCCCTGTGGGCTCTGGAATGGATTCATGCCATTCACGTTTGCAAGCTTCACTCGCTGAAGTGTCTCTCTGGCCCCAGAGAATTTCTCATTCACGGTCAACAGAAATCATACTAAGCATTTTGTGGTCACTGCTTTCCTGAAAGTAGCAACAAATCTCTAACTGTTACAGGTGCGCATGCACACCGCTGAGCAGGTGAGTGGTCTCCCCTGATAGGTCACTGCAGGAAAACGAACAGTTACTGTACCCAGTCACCGCCAGTGGAGATGCACGGCAGACGTCATACTGAACAGCGAGGAAGACATCACCACAGAATCCATCTTCCTGTTTTATTGACACAGTTTACAGCCGAAGACTGTAAAGGCTTTTTTCTTAAAAGGCAAGGTGGGCACAGAAATCAGGGAAGCTGCTGTCCCAGAAGGAAAGAAGAGTGGTCTATGTACCTGTCAAGTGTTATTTACAGAAACACAAAACAAGCAAGAGGCTGGACGGTGCCTTTGGCCTATGAATTTCCTGACAAGTAACACAACGTATTAGTCATATATTTATGAGTATTCAATAATTAATCACTTATAGAATATACACATATCCGCATGTGCATACACAGAAAAACAGTGTTGTACACGCTGTGTTTCAAAGCAAAATCTCTAAAGCATATTATGAGATTATTTAAAATATACACTTATAGTTAATATATACAATGTGCTCAGTGTATATATTAAACGCCCTAAGAATACCTAGTCAAAGCCACCACCGTAAAGCAGAGAAGGTGGGAGTGAGGTTCAGTGCTCCCCAGCCCTTGACACAGCAGCATCCATAGCAGGTATGACTCTAGTTCTTGTTTCTCCGGGACCCTAGAGGATGCTTCGGGCCCTGCGCTCTGCTTGGATGTCCCTGTCATGCCTCTGGGCAGGGCTTGTCACCTAATGGTCATCAGCTGCTCTAGGGTACTGTGGTGGACTGCTTCAGGTCCGTCTGAGACTCCACTGTGTGTGGTGTCCCCTTGAACAAACTGCTCACATTCTTGGATCTGTGTTCTCACATGACAGCAGGTGTAGGGCATGACTGCAGAGTTCATCCCAGACTTGTAGCCAGGTAAGTAACTTAACACATGCAGCGCTTAGAGATCATTACATGTTGGCTTTATCAACAGATTAAGATGATTGCATTATTCTCAAATGTTTAACATCGTTGCTTTCACTCTACAGGTATTCCCTCTCAGAAACTGTGACCTCTGTTGAAAATTTGAGCTATAACCTAGAATAATTTGAGCTTTATTTTCATGAGTGTTGCTCTGCTCCGGGCCCTCTTCATTTCTTATTTTTCTATTATTGTTCAGCACAAGTATGATAAAAATTACCCACATCTGTTATTTATCTTTCTGCCTGGGGCAAGGCAAATGTGTATAGTTCCCCTCGAGATAACAGGAACCATATGGAGCCAATGGAATTATATGTATTATCAGTTTACAAATTTGAATTTTTCTAAAGATTGTCCACAGGCTGGCCTGAGGTCTCGGGTGTAAGAGTTTGCTCTGGCGTGTTTATGCTCAGCAAAACATTGGTGTGAAACATGCTTGCAGCCAGCGCGTCCCTCAAGTGAGGGGCTTGACTGTGGCTTGCAATGGGTTCTCAGACTTTACACCTTAGCATGGCCTTGCAGCCTTTAAAAAGCCCCAGGGCCCAGGCTGTACCCCACCCAACTTAAGTTAGGATCTGTGGAGCCTAACCAGAGGCCTCAGGTTTTCTTTGTTTGTCTGTTTTGGTTGTTTTCACTTCCAGATAATACTATTGGTCAGACAAGCTCCACCAAGAGCTTCAGAATTTCCTGCAAAGGAAATGCTGTGATTTTAATGGCCTAATTCCATCATATATGCGTTTGATAAAAAGCTTTATCTTATTCAAATCTCAATATACCCTAAAATAATGTCCCTCAAGAATATGCTTAGAAATATAAGCATTGATTTGACCAGGCCCAGAAAATTCAATCTTTTCTATCAGAGAGGGGGGGGGGAAACTCAATACATTCATCCAATTTTCAACTCAATTGCTATTCATTCAACAAGTTCCGTCCTGGACTTAACACAAGCTTTGTATCTGTCACCCTTAATCACATGCAGTTGGCCTTCAAACGGAGACCAGAAATGACCCAGGAGTTATACTCCAGACACCAGCTGGCTCCAATTCAGCATCCTAGAGAGAGCTGAGCCTAACAGTGGGTCACTTTTCAGAGGATGGCCCTGTGGACGCCTCTCTGAGGACAGTCTGCTTTGATCTCCAGTGGGCATTTTCACCCTCGTGGAAACCTCTGGGGCCATAGTTCCTGACAATGGTCTCAGTGTCTACAAAACATTTTCCCAAGCTGTCTCTCATTGCGGAGGAACAATGAAGTATTTGAAATCTGACCCACAGCTTCATTGCCTTCCAAAGTCAGGTTCCTCCTCTTGCATTTTTTGAAAATGTTTTTTTTTGAAGTTTTCATACAAATACATATTGAGCATATTGCCTCATAGCCCCTATCTTTTATTCTCTCATCTCTGCCTCTTTTCATGAACCTCCTTTGTCTCCTGGAACAATTTTTCTTCAGTTAATTTTCTTCTTAAAATTAATTTTTCATTCTTTGAGAATTTTATATGTGTATATAATGAAATATGCTTATATGTAACCTCCATTTATATCTTCCCAACACCTCCACCTCCTAATCCATGTCTCAGTTTATATCATGTTACCCACTAAGTTTACTTAGTTCACATGTGCATGGGACCATCCGCTGGAACACGGGAAATCCACCAGTGGCCACATCCTTTAAGAAAAAGTCTCACTGCCTCAGCAGCAGTCAACTGCCAATAGCTCGCCAGTATCCAATGAGCCTGGCAATCTTCCAGTCATCTCTGCTGGCTTGGTCTTGTGCAGGTCATGTGACTCTGCTATGCGGTCAAGAGAGCCACAACCATGTCATGTCCAGAACACAGCTTCCAGTACCCTCTCCCCATCTCCCAACTTTCACCTTCTTTACATGCTCTCTCCCATGATGCCCCCTTAGATTTGGTGGCAGGGAGGGGGACATAGATGTCTCGTTTAGGGTTGGTCCAGCACTTGGACCAGTTATGAGTAGACACACATAACTAACTGCTGCCTGCTGAGAACAGCGCTTCTCCAAACCAAGGCCTTTTAACCCACGTGATGGCTAATCTTGGTTGTCAGCTTGACATACCTGAAATGGCTACCTACTCTCCTATGCTAAAAAAATAAAATTAAGTAGAGTAAGGTCATATGTGGCTTCTTCTCTCTGAATCTCGTGTCTCCCCCTACCCTTCCTGTCTGATGTACACAACCATAAGACTTTGTTCTCATAAACACCTTTTTATTCAGGACTGTCAAGCATTTGAGAGGGATAAACAAGTCTCATAATTCCTCCCAAGTCCCTCAAGTCTCATTATCACAGGAACCTGAGGGGTTTCTGGTGCCCTGTGCCAGTTTCAGCTGCATTCTCTTCATACTCCTCTGTCCATGTTAGGTAATGAGCTGAGAGCCATGTGCCGCTAATCCCCTTCCGGGAAGCCCTTCTACACAGCAGGATTTCTGCCAAAGGCCGAGTGCTCTTCATCTTCCTCTTCTTTTTCTTCGTTCCCCTCTCTCTCTTCTAGTCTTTCTTTTTCTTTTTTGGGGGGGAGGGGGTGATGCAGAGGATGCACTGCTTTTTCCTTTCAAGAAAAAAAAACTCTTTAGCAATTTAGTTATGATGATGAGGATCTTTGTAATTACCCTGATATGAATTCCACCAGCAAATGGTGCACATTTTGGGTCTCAGTAAGTTTATCTCCAGAGCAGCTGTGTCAATGGCACTGACCACACATAGCTGTCATACACACACACACACACACACACACACACACACAAACAACCACAGTATGTACCTGAAGTCACAGCTCCAGGAAGGATAGGCAAGAAGGATCCCTTGAAGCTAAGAGGTTTGGATCAGCATAGAGGATACTCCAAGGCCTCAGATACAAAGAGGTAGAAAGTAAGTAAATAAATAAATAAAGAGGCAACATATCTGGGACACTTAGGACAGAGCCTGGAGCAGAGAATGGTTTCGCTGGAAACCGTTGTTGTTAGTAATCCCTGCGTTGTTTGGGCTTGGTCATTCCCACCGAGATTACACTGTCGGGAGACAGCAGGAGCTTTCTGACTTGTTCACACTCTGGTTTTTGCACAGGCTGTTCACACATCCTCTCTGCTGGCTTCTCTGCACACCATGATCACAGGGACTGCTTGTATGACCTTGCTTTCAGCACCCAGAACATGACCGTGTTGGCTGTATCTGGAGGAACTGTACTCACTCACAGCTAAGTTTTCAGTCTTTCATCCTCCAGACAACTAATCCACAGAGACTACTGAATAAAGGACAGGCTCTATCTCAGTGTCCTTTTCCATGGACAGATCTAAAAATGCAGCAAGTTTAGTGAAAAGGAAAGTTGATGAGATCAGTCAGGGAAGGAGAAAAATGGCTGGAAGCCAGAGAGAAGATCCAGTTGTGCCCGTAGAATGGTCTGTTTACTGCTGTTTCCTGATTAGCAGCATTGCAACTTTAAGATGATAAACTTATGTAGTGAGAGCTGACCATTAAAACTGCCATGTGGGACTAAGGGCCCTGGTGACAGCATTTTCCTCCCTGCTGTGAACAAGCAGAGAGTCCTGATGCATACTGGATAACAAGTGCTTGCTGGGTGCTATACCATCTCTAGATCTTCAGATGGTTCTGGAAGCAGTAACGCCTTTCACTACAACTAAGGGACTATGTAAATTATTTACTAGCTCAAACATTAATTGTTTCATAGAGAAGAAAATGAAAAGGAGCAACCAAGTTCTCACTCAGCAATTCCACAATGTCAGCCAAGGCCCAGGCTCTTCCCCAGCATCCATCCCACCATGATTAGCATACTGATTACCATTCCAGAGTCAAGATGGCTGCAGATGCTCCAGGTGCCACAAACAAGACATCAAGTAGCTGCTGCAGGAGTTGCTGAGTAGATAAATATGAACAGATCACAAGTGTTTTCACTAATTTATAGTTCAGAGAAATCAAACAGTATCCTTGGCAGTCTGTGCCTGGCTCAGGAGCAGGCAAAGATGTCATCTTCAATATCTCCAGAAAGTAAGCAATAATAAAAGACTTAAGGATAAAGTGGGGGTAGGGGTGGGGGGTTGTTCAAGATCAGAGACCAGGGAATTGCAGAAAAAAATAAAGAAGAGAAAAGGTGAAGAAAAGAAAAGGATAATTTTTTTCAGCTTCTCATGATAAGCTGAGGCAATCAATGTGTTATTTACCGTGTATAAGATTTAGCACAACTGACTACAGAGAGGGTCCCAGACAGACATCAGGTAATACCTGAAGGTCACAGTGAGCCAGTGCAGCTGACTCCACAGTCCCTGCCTTGGCATGTCATTGCTCTGTTCTTTTAAGAGCAAGTGCATAAAATGTGGTATTAATTTGGATAAAATTTGCATAAAATTTGGAATTAATACCTAACGCCATGAATTGCCAAGTCCAAAACCAAATGAGGAGCTTCTGGGGAGAGGGAAGAAGTGAACTCACAGGTGTTCAAGAATTCCTCCGGTCATCTAACTGGGGCAGTCAGTGCCTTCAGACTAGGTTAACTCTCCTGCTACCCTTTAACCTAATCCTTCAGAGACAAGTCTGATACCTCCCCACAAACCAACAACAGTTCAAACTCCTATTAAAATAAACCACATACCTAACATCACCTGAGCAGAGTATGACTGAGTGGCGTGCTGGTGAACAGGCTCCATGGAGACCTTTACCTTCCATCCTTCATGGTTGGCCAGAGAGGGGTGGTCTGACGGTGGAAACTGAGTTGAGAAACATTGATCATTATATCTGCAAATCTCTTCCTACTTCATGCAGTGACTGTTTGGGAACTCTCTTCGACAAAGAATGAGAGGAGGGATACGTTTTAAAAAGCAAACATCAAAGTACCCTCTAGAAGTTTCTATTGGGACTAAGAATGAAATTTTGTGGACCAGTAAAGCTTCAGAGGTAGGGAGCTTTGGTTTGGCATTGAAGCTTTGCCCTTCCTGTCAGCTATCAAGGGATGGCTCCTCTGTACTCTGTACCCTGTACGCCTTACTTGTTCAATATGTGCCTGTCAACCTGGCCTGATGAGGGTTTGCAGACAAGAAAAGTCAGCACATGGGCAGAGTGTGGTGGGCACAGGTGGCCATCTTGACTTTCCCTGGATTCTTTTCTGGGCTGGCACATCTCTGCCCATCAGATCAAAACTGAGGAGCAGACTGCTCCAGGCCTCTGTGGTCCAGCCTGTGAGAGGAGATGAATGAAGAAAACTGAAGATGCTTCTAAACGGCAGGGAGCATCACACACATCCCCAGGATATGACAAGTCAGACCTCTGCACTGTGCCTGAAGAACGCTGTGCACAGTGTCTACCGATTAAGCAAATATGTAGACACTTCTACAATTTCTTGGGGCCAGGATTGGAAACAGCAAAATGAGAGAGAAAGAGAGAGGTTCAGATGGTGTTATATATTTTATCAGAAGCTCAAATTAATCCATATCCAATTAGAACCACTTTGAAAAGATGTCAAAGGACAAGGAAGCAGCAAGAAGACAGAAAAGGTCTCCAGCAGCCACACACAGTACTCATACACAGCAGCCCCATTCTTCTCTCTACTTCCCCTTGCTCTCTCTTGTTTTCATCTGCAGCCTCTGCAGTAAAACCTTGAGAGACCTTGGGTAATCACAGGGTGGGATAGCATCTCCCTCTGAAATCCAGAGAGCAGCTGGTTTTCAACTCTGCAGCAAACAGGAATGCCATTTACTTACTTCTCCAGGCATGTCTGCGCCATACAAATAGCTGGGTCTTCCCAGTGAATATTTCTGTGCACAGGCTTCTAACTTAATAAGGAACGGCTGGATACTGTAACTTTTTGGCAGAGAGAGAGAAAAAAAGAAGGAGGGGAGGGGGAGAGGACCAGGGGGAGGGGAAGAGGGAGGGAGGGGAAGGGGGATTCTTTTTCAAGACCGAATTGTTTGCACTCTTTGTCTGGCTGGTGCCACCTGACCCCCTGGGAAGGGTAGGGTTTCTCCACATCCATCACGCCTACAGAGGGCTGTGTCAAGAGCCCCGAGACCCTCCCCCTGCCCATCCATGACTGATGAGTCACTCCAGTGTGCTCTGAGATACCCAGGCTAGGCTGGAGAAGGTGCATTCCCCGCCTCGCTGCCCAGGACACTGTTGCTTTTGTGAGCACACTTCTCCCTTGTCTCTGCAGCTATGGCCTCTCCTCTCATCGTTGTGCAGAACTTCCTAGTGTGCGTGTGCAAGGGATAGCTTTTCCAAAAATGTCACCTGTAACCATCAGCATCCAATGTGAGTTAAAAGGATGCGCCTGCAAATAAACTCAAGCATAACAATTAACACATCAGGATCCCAAAAAGCATTTTGAAACACAGGCTTGGAGAGGCTGATGTCAGGCCTGACGTGATTTTCATCTGGTAGGAGTACAGACTTCTCTCTAACCTGGCTCTGCCCCCACAAAAGCACTGTGGATGGCTGGCCTGCTTTTGTTCTGCTGGCGCTCAGTGTCTAGTGTGTTGGCAGGGTTCCAGCCTGATTTATAAACCTTTTGAAGCTCCCCTGCTTATCTGTTGACATGAGATTTAGATAAGTTCCTCTGCAAGTAGAGATCTGGCTGAGCAGAACTGCAGCCATGAAACAGGCCTGGAAACTCCCTGCCAGTCACCAAAGCCAGCCCTGGTTCTGCCCAGAAGAATCCTGAAGGACTGTGGGACCCGGCCACACTACGTCATCCCACCCCCGAAGTTAATAAAGGCACACCTGAGAAAATGTTGAAGGTTGCTGTATGGCCTTCAGTGCTTGCCCCTAATTACAACAGTTCTGGAAATTCTGTTACACACAAAACATATTTCAGGAATTGCAAACTAGGGTTGGGCCCATCACTTGAGTGTACAAAGACGCTGTGAGGCAGTAACAGCCAAGGGAATTTGTCCTGCCTAAAGGAACATACTCTATACCCAGAAACACAAGTCTGGGAACTTATCTTTCAAGAAAAGTCATTCATTATGATGCTTAGGTGAAAGCTTTGAATGGTAGCCTCCAATTCAACTATAAGCCAAACAACATGTATGCAGAAGGGTCAGGCCAATACATAGTACACAGGTATGACCTTAGCAGTGCATAAGTGTTTCTAAATGCTTGCAAAATTGTGAAATTCCCCAACATGGAGAAATGGTATGCACAAGATGGTGGCACTAATTACCTTAGTTTGACAATCATTACACATTGCACATAAAGTCAAATTATCAACTGCACCCCACAAATGTGCACCAAAAAAGCATACTTGGCTATGCAGGTACAAGCCTGCAGACCTCGGCACTTAGGAGACTGACGTGGGAGAATTGTGAGTTCAAGGCCAAACTAAGCTAAATAGCAAGTTCTAGGCCACCCTGGGCTACATAGTGAGCCTCTGTCTTAAAAATCAGTCAACTAACCTGTCAGTCCACAACAAACATACCTAACTTCTGAGTTTGGGGCCATGTGACAGCAGTTTTAAATCTCTGCAACAGACTAGGGCTTGGGAATTTATGTCTGCCATCACAATCAAGAGATGTCCTGGTATTTTCAGGGAGTGTCAATCACCACATCCTGCGCGGAGAATGGCCGAAGTGGGCCTGCCCATGTCCCTTTACCAGTCAAGAAGGATGTACTCTGCCTGTGCCTTGATGGACAAGGAGAACCATGCCCACTTCCAACATCCTTAGAAACGGGTGTGGTTTGCTGCAGGAGGTGTGGAGAGCAAAGAGCAGCATCAGGAATCTCCCCCCAAGGTGTTCAATGAAACTGTAGTTTGAGAGTTCCACCCTGCCCAACTCCAGATATCACAAGGAAACAGGGAAGAGGGCTTTGGTCCCAGGAGCTTCACCCATGCGGGTCAGCCCCTGTTTGTATTATATGATGAAGGCTGATAATCATAAGATCTTGAAATAAAAAAGCTCCCCTGAGCTAGAAGGTTGAATTCTCTGTAATCATAACATCCTAAATAGCAGAGGGTTGGTAGATTGTACCTGGTAGAACTGTCACACTATTCCCATTCCTGACCTGTAGGGACAGTGGACCAGGAATGGCAGAGGCTTTGGGGGCTAAAGGGTAGCTCCGGGCAATTGCCAAGAAAAATGTTGGGACCCACAGTCTTATAGACATGGGCATGTGAAGCTGGACTTTGCCAGTGTCTTTGCTGTTTTCCTACTGCAGCCATAAAACACCATGACCGGGGCAACTTATAAAGGAGAGTGTTCAGTTGAGTTTATAGTTCCAGAGGGTGAGTTCATGACAGCATAGTAGACGCATGGCAGCGGGTGGCTGCCGCAGCATCTGGGAGCTCAAGTCTCCATCCACAGAAGGAGGAGCTACCTCAAAAAGCTGAGAGGCTTTTGAAACCCCAAAGCCCACACACTCCCAGTGACACACCTCCTCCAACAAGGTCACACTTCTAGTCCTTCCCAGATAGCTCCACCAACTGTGGGCCGTTCCCATTCAAACCACCGAAGCCAATGACCAAATATGGGTCATTGTGGGGTGGAGTGGAGTGAGGGGGCGCTCTGCAGCCTTCTACCACTTAATTCTAGACAGATGATGCCTCACCATGCTGGGAGCTAACACAGTTGTGTGTTGTTACCCACTAAGCCAACAGTGATGTGTGCAGTGAGAGATGAAGAACACCATTTGTGGACCCTGAAAACCTTTAGGACCTGCAACTCCCCCACTCTGTTGTTGCTGTTGTTTTGAGGGTTTGAGATTTTTTTCTTTTGGTTTTTGGATTGTCTGGGTTTTTTTTTGGTTTGTTTAGCTTTTATTGATTCTTTGTGAGTTTCACATCATGCACCTCAGTCCTGTTCATCTTCCCAACCCCTCGTATCTGCCCTTTGTTCTTGCAACCTCCTCCCCCAAAATAAAACACACACACACACACACACACACACACACGCACGCAAGCATAGACAAATACCTCATTTGTCTATGAGATAGTGCAGTGTGTAGGATAGTGCAGTGTGTCCTGCAGTACATCCCTCTGTCCACCCATCTTCACTTGCAAATCTTCTTTACAATGAGTCATTAGTCTGGTTTGAAGCCTCTGGCTTCTCTGACACCATCAATATTGGATCTTCAGTGGGACTCTCTGTGGTTATTCTGATGTTGCCCTGTGTCGAGGAGATCCTACAGCTTTGGGTCAGCAGGACTGGCCTTTTCATGTGCCCCTGCATTTCACAGGTGATATGGATTTTGGGGTGGGCCAACTCAGAGCCCTGGATCTGGACCTGGGTGGTAGCTGAGCTGGTCCGCACGACAGCTCTCCCTTATCTGCACCACCACTCGAGCTCTCCAGCTCTGCTCCTGCTCCCACTAGGGCACCCAATGCCACTATGGGCATAAGGCAGGGTGAGCTCTCCTGCTCTCGTGCCCTCAGGGCCAACTCATGGGCACCCATGCCTCCAGAGCCAGCTCAGTCCAGGTGTAGGGCCCACTCTCCCAAGTGCTGCAGACTGTGTGGGGCTGGGCTAACTCTCCTGCTCTCACACCTTCTCAGGCCTGGCTCATCTGTGCCTTTACCATCAGGGCCCAGACAAAGTGCGAGGCCTACTCTCCCAAGTGCTGCAGCTGGCAAGGGACAGGGACAGCTCACCTGCTCCCATAACCCCAGGGCCAGTTCTTCAAAGGTGGTTAAGGGGAGAGGAGAGGGGTAGGCATCACCCACACAC
This sequence comes from Pachyuromys duprasi, assembly GCA_028658305.1. NCBI lineage: Eukaryota > Metazoa > Chordata > Mammalia > Rodentia > Muridae > Pachyuromys > Pachyuromys duprasi. The sequence continues at coordinate 48,077,401 of CM053743.1, read as the reverse complement.
CCATATCACCTCACAGGAGACAACACTCCCTACTTGTGATCTACTCACGGCATAGGGCTCAGTCCCATACTCTGACATAATGGGCTAAGGTTTCTGAAAGCAGAGATCAAGGACTAATCATCTCTTCCTGCATATTTTAGAAGTCTTTTCGTTGTTGTTTTTTATTTTGTTTGTTTGTTTGCTTTCCTTTTCTACCAAGGTGGTGTCTAAAGCCCATTTCAAAAGGACTTGGCAGTAAACCTGCTCAGGCAGTTGTTTTCAGAGGTCTACTGTGTGAAATCGTGAATTGGGTGGAAAAGCTTAGCTTCAGTCCACCTGGGAGGGGCATTCCTGAGTCTAAGATGAATGAACTCAACTAGAGAGGCTAGCAAGAAGGCCCAGACATTGGGAACAGGAAATTAAGGCAGGCAAAGTGGGTTAGGGGCAGCTGGGAAGGACTTGGGATGTTACAAAATCCATCTGCTATGGCCAGCTTACCTTTCAAGCCCCCCAGAGGATGTGGTTGCTCTGACTTAAAGATTTAAGGGATCATGGCCCCCCTCTCCCTACCTACCACAGGGACGCTGTTAAGATAAAGCTTCCAACAAATGCACTATTGCTAGTATTTCTGAGATTGATTCTCCTCTCCCAAAGACTTCTGGAGTCTGAAGAGCTGGCTAAGTCTGGATGCATCTCCTGATTCCTTACTGGATTCCATAATCCAGGTTCAAAGCTTCAAAAACAAGAGTCCCCCCCCCCCACCCTGTACTCACAACAAGAGCTCGGAGCCCACCCCATACTCTCACAAGAGCCTGCACCCCACCCCACCCCACCCATACGCACGCTTGGTCTCAACTGGGCAAATCTGCTCACAGATCCAGACCTCCTTCGGATATCAGCTAGCCCCAGCAACCCCTTGTGGTTGTCTCTCAGAAACACAAACCATCCCCAAATCAAACTTTTTAAGCTCACCAGCCCCCAGTGGTGGCTTCTCCAGCCAAGGCACCCTGTAAACCTATTTTAAACTCTTTTAGCAGAGAAAAATATTTGGATCTCTGCCTATTTGCGAAGGCTTAGCATCGCATTACATAGTCGGGGCTTCTGTTTTTTTAATATTATGTGTCTGTACTATTTAAACACACATGGAAAGTAGGACTTCTTCCCTAACAAACTGAAGCTGGCTGGCGCCAGCTCTGCAATGGGAACTGTGACCGTTGTGTGAGCTGTTGTCCCCACAAATTCAAGGACACAGTCATCTGGATGTCCAGGGTGGAGCCAGAGTGGAGCCTGAAATGTGGGCCTTCCCTTTGCCTTTCTGAAAAGTTCCGCAATTAGAGCACTTACAGAGAGTTTCCACTAATTACTCAAATGTCACAGCCTGTGTCTCACAGTGACCACAGAACCAGCCTTTGGTCATTGAAATATTATTCTCTCATATTTCTGCAGGCTCTTTTTTAATTAGAAAGGTTTTTGTTTTCTTTTTCCTTTCTGTAATCTTTTCTTAAGTTTTATCTTAGCCGCTGTACTATTGCTGTGAAGAGACACCGTGACCAAGGCAACTCTTATGAATTAATACATTTAACTTGGGGTTTCCTTACAGTGTCGGATGTTTAGTCCATTGTCATCATGGTGGGGAGCATGGTAGGAACATGGTGGCACTCACGGCGCACTGGGGTAATAATTGGCAGCTCTTGAAATAGAAATGGACTATTAGCCTATTTTTATAGTTATTGTTGTTAGCTAATAGCAATGGGCTTTTGAAACCTCAAAGTCTATCTCCAGTAATACACTTCCTCAAACAAGGCCACACCTCCTAATCCTTCTCAAATAGTGTCATTCCTTGATGACTATTTACAGGGGTCATTCTTATTCAAACCACCACAAGTTTAAAAAGCTCTCTTAACCCAGGTATGTAGGCTGTGTGAACACATGTGCTCTGTAGTGCTCCATATTTCAAGAGGTCAAGAAAAAGCTGCTCAGGACAGTTTCAACAAAGAATCTCAATCGATAAAGAGTCTGTTTTATAGAGACAGATGGCTCAGCAGTTAAGAGCACTGTCTGCTCTTCCGGAGGACCCTGGTTCAATTTCCAGCACCCACATGGTGGCTCACATCCACCTGTAACTCTCGTCCTATGGGATCTGACACCCACCTCTGTTAACCTCAGGCATTAAGGCACGAAAGTAGTTCACAGACATAAATGCAGACAAAAGACTTATACAGATAAAATAACCATTTTAAAGGAATTTGTTTTATCTCCTATGCATGTGAATAATTTTCCAATGTTATGGTCAAAGTCTTCCACTCCTCCAAAGCACAGGGCAGACTCCACAGGGAGACAGAAAAACAGCCTGAAGATCCCAGACTCGGTCCAGGCAAGCGAAGACAAGTGACGCAATGATATGAATTATATTCCAGGGGCGTGTGTGTGTGCCCATTCATATGCATGTGTGTGCCAGTGTGCTCACATCCAAGCCCCTGCATGTGTTTGTGCTTGCCAGGGTACATATTTGGAGGTCAGAGGACCATCTTGAATGTCAGCCTTTATTATCTTTACCTCATTTTGACACTAGGTTTCTCAGTTTTTTTCCCCACTTTGTACACCAGGCTTACTGTCGCCCAGCTTCTGGGACTAGTCCAGTTTCCATGTCTCCTCTTCCTGTAAAGACCGTTGGGTTGATGGAGACTGCCACTACCTGTGCAGCTTTTACATGGCCTGTGGGGAATTCAAGCTCATGTCAGGCCTGAGAAGAAAGCTCTTTTACCCTCTGAGCCATCTCCTAAGCAGCCAAACGTTAACTGTAAACTAGTTTAGTTTCTTCCTACCGCACGCATCTGCCCGCCTGAGTATATGTTTGTGTACTTACATTCAAAAGCACAGGCGTCAGATGAGCGCTAGAGCTCCTGGAACTGGAATTAGAGGCAAGTGTGAGCTGCCTTGTGGGTGCTGGGATCCGAGCCCTAGTTCTCTGCAAGAGAAGCCAGTGTGCCTAACTACTGTGTCATCTCTCTAGCCTATTCCAAACTGTTGATACTTTAGAGCTATTTTCAACCCACAGCTGGTTGGATCTCAACCTGCAGATGTGGAGAGCTAGCTGTTCACAAAAAGGAATTAATCCTGTTAATACAACAAAAGATCTGATCAATTGCAACATCTTTGAAAGAAAGGAAGAAAGGATTTCATAAGTCAGCCAGTGCGGGACAGAACTTGTCATTTATGGAAAGAACTGCGTTACATGTAGAGCTATAAATTGTTAAGATGACAGTGAGGTCAGAGCCTGTTAGATGGGGCTTAGGGCTTAGCTTTAGAGAGTAGTTTTTTGATTCTTCCTGAAGAAAGATTTTCTTGCTCTTCTAATAAGACAGTTGGTCCTAGGGCAACTGTGAGAGAAAGGCATGAAGTTGCCAGAGCATCTTAGAGCACATACAGTCCAGTCCTATCCTTGGTTCCAAACATTCCCAGAGGTCCCTGAGTCCTGTAGTAAATTAACTGCAGCTCCATGGTAGAGCAGACAACGGCTCCCTACTCCCATCCTGCTTAGTTGTAAGCCTCATCCCAGCACCCACCATTCTTCCTTGAGTTACAGAGACACTGCCTCACTCTCTACCCCATCCCTGATGCTCTTCCCTGTACATGAAGATCCAACTCTGCTGCTACCCCAAGGAGCCATCTAACTCTACGCTAGATGATTATCCCCTCCCTGCCTGGGGTTCTGTACCACCTCAGGGCACTGCCACATGACACCAAATCCCCTGGTCTGCCTGGTAATTTTTATCCAGCTGGCAATCTTTTCAAGGTGGAGGCAAGCTTTTTAGTTTCTTATTCCCACAGCTTTATTAATTAACATTGTGGGGTGGGGACTGGTGAATGAGTCACATTTGAAGCCATTCTGAGGTCTATGAGCCCAAGTTTAAACAGCAGAAGTAGGGAACAAATGGCAGAATGAGAAAATATATGTTTGTTTGCTCGCTTCATTTTTGAGGCAGGATCTCATGTATCCCAGGCCTGCCTCAAACTTTCTGAGAAGTCCTGGGCAATCTTGAATTTTCCTCGTCTTCCTGCCTCTGCCTCTCTGGTGCTTTGATGAGAGGCCCACACCTCTGTGCCCCATTTCTGTCGCACTGGGGATCCAACCCAGAGCTTCGAGCATGCTAGGTGAGTGCTCAGGCACATCACCAGCACCCCAACTTGACTTTTAATTTGATGAAGGAATTCTCAACACTGATGCAGTTTGGGGTACCCAGGCCTTAGTGACCTCACCCAGAAAGGTTTAAGGCTTGGCTGACTCCAGATGATGTCACCAATGTCTTGAAATGATTTCTCCCTCTCTGGAATCCAGTTTCCATTACCCTACAGTTGAGGTCATTTTCACCTTTACTGTTCAGTCAAGACATTAGCAATGTGAACTCTAATAAAACATCAGAGCCCTGAATCTCCGTTTCCAACATTTTCTTCTTTATTTTGTCAGAAGGAATGGCCCAATAGAAACAGTGTGATGCTATGGCACAGTGAAGAAGGGTTATTGTGGCAAGCACTCGGTAAACACAAGTTTGTGATTTAGTCTCTCAGTGTTGTAGGGTCAGCCTGTGTGGTGGTCCTACCATATTTGCACCCTGTGGAGAGACTGCACACAGCCGAACCACTCATACCACAGAAGGGATGTGAAAGCCGAGGGTGAGGCCTGGGCCTCCATATCGCCCCCAAGGAACCCTCTCAGGACCAGAAGACTTCTCACGTGACCCATCTCTGCAAACTTCCCACCATCTTGAAATAGTGTCACGAGGTACGGCCCAGGCTTTTAGCACAGGGACCACAGGGGGCCACTTTAACCACAGCAAATATGAAGAACATCTTTCTTCTCACTTACAAAATTTACAAGGTGTAACTGTCTGTTGTCCAGATTATGTTCGAGAATAAGATAGTAGCAAACAGATACAATATCCTGAAGTTTATGACTTTTTGAAGTAGAGAAAAATTTTTAAAAAAGAATGTTATCTAAGACAAGCAGGTTGTCGTTTTGTTCTTAGTTTGAACAGTTTACCACTTGTGCCTGTAGGTTCCGCACCTGTGGATTCAACCATCGTTATTTGGAAAATATTTAAGAAATAAAATTTTATCTGCACTGAAAAGTAAAACAAGCTTTTGTGATTATTTCCTGAGTAACTTATTACACACTCACTTATATGATTAGAAAATAAAAATAATCCAAAAGTTACTCAGAGTATTCAGGGATGAGGCAGGGGATGTGCACAGGCCACGTGAAACTTCTCCATTTTATCATCCAAGGACTGCAGCGTTCTTACACTTTGTCGCCCTGAGGGATTCCTGGCACTAACCCTGGATACAGTATGACTGCCTTCAATGTGATGTTGAGCTCACAATTCAATGTGCGAATTCATCTCATAAATCTAATCAATAAAGTGCATGGAAAAATGTGTCAACTGAGGAGAGAATTTTGGTCCAACTTCATACTGCAGCTATCAGGAAGGAAAAAGTAACTTTCAGAGCATGTCATAGCCAACTCCAAAGAGAATCTGCCCTCCCAGGGAAACTAAAGCATTTGATAAATTACAAGAGACCTGAAGCATCTGAATAAGCATCTGAATTCAGATCATGGCAAGAATAGACACGGCTCAGGCTGTTTTGGAGATGTCTGCTATGAATCTGTAGGGTGAGATACGTTCTCTTTGTGCACTTCATGATTTTCCACAAAACAGCTGCAAAAACATGCGCAGCCAGGCATCTGGGGTTCTTAAAGCTGACTTGAGGGTTTGTGGCTAGTGAAACATTGTGAAATAACACTCACCATGTTGTAAAAAAATACCCTTAGCCACTCATTAAGATTTTAAAGACAGAAATGAAAGGTGCCCTGAGCATATTCATCCAGCCCGATCGGGAAAAAAAATAGTAAAGTAACAAAGAAATGATGTGAATGGATGGCTGATCAGAGCATGTTCTGACCTGACACAATCGGGTCCACTAAAAGTTAGGGTGCCCATTGTGACATCCAGACCTTAAGCGTTTGATCAGCTGGCAAAACATCATTGACAATAACTTGTATGTCCTTTAAAAATCTGATTTTTATATGGACAACAAGCATTGATCTAGGGGCTGTGTGTAGGGGGCTGGGAGTGGGGAGGTGGGGAAATGGAGACACCTCCTAAAGATGGTTCTCATCTCTACATCTCACAAAACAGTCCTGCCAAAGTGAAAGTAAGAAAGTCATTCCATGAGAAATTTGGTCAAACCATGAATTGTCCCACCTGAAGATGGAGTATCTGGCTGATTTAAGAAGAGCATCTAACAGAGACAGCTCAACTTCAAAATCTACATCCCTTTCCAAGCCAAAACAGAGGATCAAACAAACTAACCTATCTTTGGCTCAGGAAAGTCAATCTGGAGGTAACATGGTGAACACAAATACTATTGACAAGAGAAGATGTAATCTCCCAGTGAGTCTTTTCATGAGTGGGCGATCTGGAGTGTCCAAGGCGAAAGGTACTTAGGTGACTGAAAACTGAAAGCCAACTGAGATTGTCACCAGAACCTGTGAGACTTCATGGAGAGTTTTATTTTCTCAGCTGAAGCACAGGAGTGAAAGTGTGGAATATAGATTCAAGAAAAGGGGATCTAATAGCTTGCAGCTGGACAGGAGGGAAGGACAGATGTCCATCCCTTTGAGCCCCACTCTCAGTTCTTTATTTGGGTTGCCTTCTCCTCATTGGAGTATGGATGGGCGTCTTTATGTCCTGTAGCTTCTCCAATAATCTCCCAATTGCCCCTTGCTTTGACATAGACCTTGGCTCATGTTGTTGATAGTCACTACCTGCTGCACTTTTCCTGGCTGGGTGAGATGCTTTCTCTGCTGCACCCGTGGACCAGGAAAAGGTGGAATGAGCCGTGGCCACACACATCCTTGATGGAAGGATGATAAATTTCTTTAAATCTAAGAAGTGTCTTTAAGGAAATTACATCCTAAGAACACATATTTATGCTCCAAATCTGCTAACCTTGACTCTCTGGCCTGTCCTCTCTCCACCTCATTTCCATGGTGCAAAGCTCTTGGACTCTTTTGGGAAACCTGCTCCTCCTCTATGTTCATCTCAGTCTGCTCTTCTCTGCACATTGCTGTCTCCTCACATTTAGAAAGCTTTCTGTGGAAGAGGACAGACATTGGCAGACTCGTGCATGCTGGCCCTTGACTCTAGGGCTCACACAATGAGCCATTGGCATGGATGAGCCACAGTCAGGTCTGACATGGCTCAGAATGGGAAGTCCCAGAGTCTCATCTAAACTTTCAGGAACAGGAATGATTCTCAGGCTCTAGCTCTCTCTCCCACAGTCATTATTGGCTCTTGTGCGCAGAGGACTTTTAGTGTCTTCCTTAATCTCCCGCCTTTCCTTCCCCCTCTGTGAATGACCACAAACCTTTGGTTAGAACACTGTGAGTTACAGATGTGCAGCCCACCACTGAGGAGCTCATATTTGCATTTGAGGGTCATAATAGTCTCTCTCTCTAACGAAGACCTTAGCTGACCATTAAGACCATTTTGTTGATAAAGAATTAATAGTCATCTTTCACGTAATCGTGTGTTAAGTGTGTGGTCATATGTAAAGTCAAAATATTTTATACTTAGTAATTCAATGGTATATGTGTTCTGGGGGAGATACATGTCTAAAACACGTAAATCCATCATAAGTCAAAGACATCAATGCTCTAGTCTTAAAACCAAGTAAGGCACTGGAAAGCCATCAGCAGAACTGCAATGACTTCTGGGAACTTCTGTATTTCTGAGAATTGAAGTGATCCTAGATTCAGAATAGTCTGTGTCTTGGGCAGGTGCTATGTTCAGTTCTGTAAGCCCTGTATTTTCTATGGAGGTGAGTGTATAAGTATGGGGGAGTATGTGTGTTTGTTTATATGTGTTTGTGTGTGAGAGTGCATTGGGGGGTTGGGGAAAAGGAGAATGGGCATGTATGTGTGAGGTGTGAGTGCGTGTGTGCACATGTGTATATATTTGTGTATATTTGCTTGAGAGCATGTGTATTTAAGGCTTACACACATACACCATGTCAGAGAAGTAATTTTTCTAAGAAGAAATCAATTAGAAAATTCCATGGGTTAAAGTGAATATTTAATTGCACTGTAAAAGTAAGGTAACTAGAAATAAGGACATTTAGACTTCATTCAAAAGCAGGTATTAACTTTAGAGCTCAAATTACTAATGACTTAAATGTGTAATGACCACGTGGTTTTAATATTAAACTTCTCAGAAAACCTTAAAAGCAAAGTTTTGTTTTGGGGTAAGAACATTGATGCTTTGTTATCGGTTGAATTGTTTTAGTCCTCTGTGAACATTCCACTAACGGATTAGGAACTCCCTATTTTCTGAAAAATATCTAGGTCATCATTATTCAGTATTTGATCCCTAGGGGAGCGCCCACATGGGTGGAGCCACAAACAAACCCAGACAGCTTAGTGCTACAGCTCACTTAATAAAATTAAATCCAGAACACACAAGTCACTGAGTCTGAAGAAGAGTTTTCTGGAAGCTGTTCCCGTTATAGCGAGCAGGCTTTGCTTCCAGACAAGAACCTCAGAACCCTGTCTGTAAGGCACAAAATGGTTCTGGGGAGAAAAGCAGCTTCATGTCTTCTCCAGATTTGTCTTTATAACATAAAAAGGAGAACACAGGAGAGCTGATGCTAGAGAAAGAGAGGAAACAGGCAATATCACACTGTTTAAAAAAGGGGGAAGGGGTGCGGCTCTGCTGGGTACTATGCAAACTGAGCCACAAACCAATGCTTACAGCTTTAAGCCAACAGCAAGCAGGTTGAGCTGACTGCAGAATGCGAGTTACTAAGACTTTCTAACCTAAGGTCAGAAACCTCTTTAAAGAGGAGAGTCAGGGGCTGGAGGGATGGCTCCGTGGCTAAGAGCACTGGCTCCTCTTTGAGCAAACACAAGTTCAATATGAAATAAAAATAAAAAAATCATTTAAGAGGAGAGTCAGGAGGGAGCGGGGAGAACACACTTCTGTAACTGTTTTAAAGACTGCCACCAGCGCCGGTGTTTGAGTTCTGCTAAGAGAGAAATGCCTGAAATAAAATTTCCGAGTCTGCTAAGACATCCAATTTTGTCCACTAATTACTGTAATAACCAAAGGTATCATTTTGTAAGAAACCAGATAGACTGAATTTGACCTTCTCTGGTTGAAGTCACAAGGGAGCTGGCTGGGTAATGGAGTGCTCCATGCAGCCAAGGAGCCTGCAATATTGGCTGGGTTTCAAAAAGGGAGACGGACGTGAGAATGGTCTCTACACTTAAAATTTAAAGATACAAGTACATGCTAAGATCATAGGTAAATTAGGCTTGCCTCTTGTCAAGTTAGGCTTGCCTCTTGTCTAAGGGGAGAACTGAAAATTTACTGAAGAGCCTGCTGTTCTCCACCTCAGAACGAATGCTAGGAGAGAGGGGACTCTCTCTACTGGGGCATTGTTTGAGAGAAGCAGGGAAAACAGAAAATGTTTGGGAAAGAAGCAGGAAATGTGGCAAAACAGGAAGTGAGGAAAGGCAGGAAGTATAAAGAAGCAGGAAGCAAGAAAAGGAAGAAAGCAGGAAGTATGGAGAGGCAGGAAACATGGTGAGGCAAAGGGTTTAACTCAGTAACAACACTTGAAATGACCTGGCCTCACTCACCAATATCCCGACTCTCACTCTCCCTCCCTCCCTTGCTCTTTTCTTTCTCTTCTCTGATGCTGAGGAGCACTGCCATGCTCTTTGACACAGCCTCTTCCAGCTCTGAGCCTGGCAGGAAGAGAGGGCCGCAGCAGTATCCAGGAAGCGTGTCGAGAAGTTTTATTCGTGAGCTGGTGCTAACCTGTGAGTCAGTCAGCTGAGGATGGTTCACTCTTTAATGGCATTCTTGATATACTGTGATTTATAGTACGCACAGAGATTTGTGTACATGCCCAGTGTATTGTCACATGATGCCTGCACCTCAGCCCATCATGATGATTCTAACCAGTGGTGTGTCTGCTCCTGCAAAGGAAATTCCAGTTATACTGGGAAGATACAAAACGCCAACCCACTGACCACTTCTTCCACATTTCTCTCACTCATCATCTACCCATGAATCTCTCAGACTGGTCAATTAGTAGTGCCACAAAAAGTTTTGTAATGGCTGTTTAGTTTGGTAGCAGCCTTCCTATAAGGAAAGTAGAAGGAAGTGTGTCTCACTTGCCCTGAAATACAGCATCCATTGAGATAATGATAATGATGATGATATTGATGATGATAATGATATTGATGATGATGATGGTGATGATGACGATCATTTATACCAGTGGAAATGGAATAATGACCAGTGGGCAATCTGATGTCACTCTGTAACAAGCCTTATACCAGCGCTGTCCAGACAAAAGAATGTGCAAGTATTCCCAGCTGGCTAATGGTCAGATGGCACCATCTACATCTCACTGATATGAAAAGTTTTCAGATCATCTCAACTTCTCAAAACTTTAAGGTGAGTAACAGACAATGCTTGTCTGTGCATGTTTTATGTGTGCCCTTGCGACCATTGACCCCGATCCTATCAAAATCTAAAAATGAACAGGCAAGTAAACTATCCCTGTGTGGTGGGGAAACTGATACAGGAAACCTCCTGTACTTTGGAGGTCTAGCTCTGGAAACAAAAGTCATTCTGGGAACTGGAAGCTGAGGGGGTACAATTCCTCCTGTAGAAGACAGAAACAGCTCTGAGGACGGTGCTGCAACCCAGCCACCAGGATCGAAGGGGGAACACGGAGAGTTAAGGGACAGAGAGAAGGCCTGGCAGGCTGGGTGGATCCTGGGAGCATGCCAGGGACTTGCTGCCCAAGCAGAGGGACGCTCCCTGGTTTCTCCTTTCTCTACCCCGTGTCTCCTTCCCGTGGCTCCCTTTAGCCAACACTGCTGAAAGGCAATTGACGAGGCTGCTCAGCCAGCAGTGAACTATCCTCCCAGTGTGTTGAACAGGGTGTAGGAGAGAAGAGCAGCATGGATCTGAGAGGCTTACACACAGATGACGTGTGTTGGCCTTGTTAACACTAACCCTGGGTGCTAAATAAATTCAGAAAGGAAAAAGTGACATAGTATCAGGATTCAATATTTGTGAATATATACACACCTACATGTACCAAAATGGTGCAAAGGATTCAGCAAGATACCCATGAAGAAAATTGGGTATAAGGATATTTGAAAAGATATGAAATAATTTTACCACTCTCTCCTCTCTTGCCTAATCAAGAGATCTCACTGGGCATGGTTAGAATCACCATACTCACTCCAAAGCAGCTAAGTACACAATATCCTTTCTCTTGTGAAAAGCCAGGTTTGAAAGTCCTAAAGGACTAGCTGGGGAATGCCCACTTCTCACCCATCCATTCTGCTTAGCTGCTACATACATACACTGTCTCTCTCCTCTCTCTCTCTCTCTCTCTCTCTCTCTCTCTCTCTCTCTCTCTCTCTCTCTCTCTGTCTGTCTTTCTCTCTCTGTCTGTCTGTCTCTCTCTCTCTTTCAGTTCTCAGAGCCTAAGATGGTGCCTGGCTTGTGTCTAGACCACAATACTGCAGAGCTGGAGAATGGTGGCCATGCCAAGCTGACTTCACCATGATGGTATCAAAGCTGGGGTTGAGTTGCCAGTTTGAACACGCTGAAGCCAAAGCCAGCCCCACTCCTCCAACTCACTTTATCTGCTGGCTGAAATAATTATCCAACGTTAAGCAAGGGGCTAAAGACCCAAGGATCAGTTAAGGGCCACATAGACTGGCTTCCCAGTGCCGGATGCTCCAGCTCAGCTCCGCATAGCATGTTGTGGATGCTGGGGCGACACTGGGGACACAGACAACTTTCACTCTACACCCCAGCTCTTACCAGCTGTAAGGCACTGGTCATAAGTCCTTTATCTGTAAAATGGGAAGAATGGGGTGAGGATTAAGGACATCGAGCACACACAAGCCCCTCAGGCTTCCTAACTATCTGATCAGTGACTCTTCCTATAAGCGTGGATGCTCATTAAGTATTAACAGCTGATTAAAAGTGAGAGCCCATAGTGATTGCTTGTGACAAAACCATTTCCCTTTGTGTGTGTGTGTGTGTGTGTGTGCGCGTGTGTGTGTGTGTGTGTGGCACAATTGAACTTCCTGCACTCTTTCCTCCCTTTCATTGAAAAGATTTTTCCCTCATGTAATACATTCTGATTACAGTTTCTCCTCTCTCTGCTCCTCCCTGTTTCTCCCTACCTCCCCTCCCATCCAGATCTACTCCCTTTCTGTCATTAAAGAGCAAACAGGCTTCTAAGGTATAATAATATAATATAAATAATAATATAAAATATAATATAACGTGACATAATAAAACAGAAACATCAGAACTGGACAAAACAAACCAACAGAAGAAAAAGATCCCTAGAGAAGGCACAAGAATCAGAGACCCACTCACTTGCACACGAAGGAATCCCATAAAATCACTAAACTGGAAACTGTAGCGTAAGCACAGAGGACCAGGTGCAGACCTGCGCAGGTGCTGAGAATGCAGCCTCGGCTTCTCTGAGCACCTGAGAGCTTTCAGCCTGTTGATTTAGAGGGCACTGTTTTCTTGGTGTCTCTCTCCACTGGCCCTTGTCTTCTTTGAGCCTCCCCTGAACCCTGAGGGGAGAATTCAATGCAGACATTCCTTTTAGGACTGAATGTTCCAAGCATCCCTCACTCTTCATGACAGTCCTGACCCAGAAGTCAGCAGACCCTGCAGGAACATTTCCAAGGGAATATATGAGGAGTCACGAGCAATGCTCACCTCTCCCCATCAGGTTCTTGGCCACTGGAAAACTGTGGGTATCTTTCACTTTACGTACAGTGCGCCACACTGTGATCACCTGAAAATGACATCGGAGCCTCTGTGTTCACGGCTGTAGAAATCTGCATGCTAAGAATTACAGTTAGGTTGACATTTGCAGACACGGCAGCCATCTCCCTCTTCCCCCATTCTTTCTGCTGAGTAGCTTCGTGCTTCTCCTGGGCTCTCTTCTTTTGCCCTTCCGCCTCATGTACATCAGCATCCCGCCACGGAATGAAACCCACTGAATGTTGTGCAGCAAAGCTTCCAAGAAGCCATGTTTAAGATGTGATGCATGTTCAAGTAATTATTTAAGGATTTTGTTATTTTTGTTTTCAAGAAACATGCACATGAAAAGAGTTCAAAAATCCAGGCGACTGCTTTTCTTTGAGGGGGAATGTTGACTTATCCAGAAAATAATTTCCAAAACACTATGAAATGTTTGAAGTTGTTTTTCTATGCCGACAATGTGTGTGGCTTGAAAAAGCACATTTGCCCAGTGTGTTTTCTTAGATGGCCTTGCCAGGTGATTGGAAATAAGAAACAGGTTCTTTAAAATCACCGCGTCCAATGTCCATCTCCCCCAGCAAGAGCTTTGTTACATTCCAACTGTACAGATTTTTACTTTAACACCCTGTGTGGCCTTGCTCAGTTTAGATTTGAACTCAGCTCAAAAAAGCCCAAGTGGAGAAAAGGATTGTGTAAGAGGTACGTGTTTATATTGCACTGTATGTTCTTGACAGTCTGGCTATGTGATCCATAAACACGAATCTTAAATTTTATGAGATTACCAATCAACTTTTCAGCAAATATTAGAACAGATTGCAAGTCAAAAATGGAGAAAATGCTGGATGAACCAATATAAGCCCTAAAGGAGTTTATAGAAGGCAGTGAACACAGTGCATTTACCAAGGCAGTAAAGCAAACATTGATGGAGTGTCCACTTGGGGCATCATCCTGTTGCTAGGTGATGTGGACACATACATGAGTAAGAGCTGTCTTTGGGCTCTCAAGCAGAAAACCAGAACATGCTCCACATTTTTATAGAGAGATTGGTTGTATCTGATCTCAGGTTCTCGTGAAAATACAATCAATGCAGAATCAACCCAAAGAAGCAAAAGAATAAAAACAAAGCTTTCATTACAGTCACACAAAGCCAACAGCAATTACTATGTAGCTTTGGCTGGTCTGTTTATAAGTTCTTTCACGTACAGCTGTGGAACTCAACCTTCCTGAGGCTGTGACCCTTTCCTCATGCCATGATGACCCACACCATAATTATTTATGCTGCTACTCCTTAACTGTAGTTTTGATACCATTAGAAACAGTAGTGTAAACATCTGTATTTTCTGATGGTCTTAAACAACTCCTATGAAAGGGCTTGCGGCCCACAGGTTGAGAACCATTGGCAAACAGTAATCTCTTGGATCTCAAAACAGTCTTCAAGGTGAGATCCAAGGATCCAGTATCTTTTTCCAGGTAACCTGTGCAAACTCAGCGTCACAAGGTGAGAGCCACTTGCTGTGCTCGTAGGTTGCCTGGATGCAGAGAGGAAATGGTGAGAGAGAACCAGCTGGGACAGTGTCCAAGGCCTTGGCTGGAAAGGGATGGCCTGACCCCACCCCACCCCACTGCAGGCCTGTGGCCATTTGAATGTTTCCTGCCTGGCTTTGGCCTAGGAAGGAAGATGGAAGGCAGGTTGGAGCTCCCACAAATGCCCATCTGTGTGGCTCAGGGGGCTCACAACATGAAAGCTGCAAAGCATCTTACATAACAGCTCCAGATTCAAGGGCAAGTGTTCTCCCAGGAACAGAAGCATGGCTAGCTTTGGAAATATGGATTCCACCATTTCCTGCTGCAAAGCAGTCACAAACCTGCTCAGGGCCGAGAAGGTAGGCTAAAGAAAATAACATTTATTCCTCTTGAAGTCATGCCAAAGAATCTCTAGCCACATGCTACAGGTAGCCAAAAATGTAAACTAATTGATTAGGTCCGGAAATAAAATGGGAATATTTGCTTATGGAACTGTGAGAAAAAGGGACAAAAATAAAAAAATTAAAACCCGGCTTCCGTCCTTGTCCTGGAAAGCCACAGATGTGGCTGTCATTTGCTGAGACAGGGAAGTCTGAGGAGACAGTCACACAGGCTTGCGGAGTGGACATGCCATCTAGGGCATGACTGTGATGTGAACATACTACCTTTGACATGACTATTGAAGTTACCAGTGGAATGTTGGAGAAGCAGAAAAAAGGTGTGCCAGGGGAAGGGGCACAGGCCTCAAGTTCCTGCAGCACGGTCTCTTTCATCATCCAGGCATTATTTCCAATCAGTTGCTAACCACTATCAGCTTATCATTGAAAACCCTTGTATGTCTCACTGCCCTTTTCTATGTGAGCTGCTCCCCACCCGGCATTAGCGTGCTTCACCTTGACTGACTGCAGCTTCGTCTCGTCATTGTTCTAGCAGCTGGTACCACTGCTGACATCTTGTCATCCATCTTCACAGAGACTTCCACAAGCACCCAAAGTGTCTTTAGGGAGACTCCCACATGTGGATGACAGGGACAGGGCCAAGTGCAGAATACAGGTCCCTCTTCCAGAGAATCTTCCTGTGAGTCCAGGGCAGATACAGGAATCCACACTCATAAACAACCCATCTGCAACAATGTTTGAGATGTGGTCTGCGTGTGTGTGTGTGTGTGTGTGTGTGTGTCTGTTCTTCCTTAGCTGGGAGCTGTCTTCCCAGGGAAGAGAGTGCCTCACAGGCACCTGAGCTGCCCAGCTCAGCACTGTAGCTCACAGTGGTAAAAATGTCCTTATGATTTTCTACCCACAGCCACTTTGGGTCCCTACAGCCAGTCCTGTGCACCTGGGCATCAGGCAATGAGACCTCATGTCTGTATTTTAAGTTAACCATGACAGTATGATGCTAGAAGCCCAGCTCTTTAGTTAAGAATTCGTGACCAAAACTCCATCCCAAAGGTTAAGAAACTTGCATCGCCGAGAGATTAATTAGGCCACAGTAGGGCTGGACTCATATTCTGGCTGTCCCCAACTCCCAATCACAGCCTCCTCCAGGGAGGTTCCTGTAAATAACTACCTTGTTTCTCAGAAGCATTCCCAGGAAAGATTCTTGCCATCAATTTCTCCACTCTGAATTCTCTTTGGTTCTCTATAATCATGTTTATTTCACTGTCTTATTGATCAATGTCACTGATCACCAGACTCTTTCTCTATGTAATAATTACCTCTCTTATGTGGCTTTTCAGAATATTGAACATAACTGACCACACCCTCTATTCCAGGTGCTTCTCTGTGTTTTAAATCTATGTCTTTGTGTGATTTCCATGTCTATGTATTTAAATGGTTGTCCCAACAGCTCTTCTAATTCATCATCCCTAAAACCTTCTCAGATTTGAATTCCAAAAGTCAGAGCTCAGCACAGACTCTCGAAAGGCAGTGGCCAGAGGTCAGGGGCTGAGCAGCAGAAAAGGCTTGTGGACATTTTTTCTTGTAAATAGCACCTCCATAGTGGCACGCACAGATCTCAAATCTGATTCAGCTTGTTAGAGTGTTTCTGTATAGTGTAAGAAGATTTCATTCGGAAACACCTTTGTAAAACTGATTCCATGTCATTTTGCTGCTTTTCCTGGGAAGACATGAACAAATATCCCCTCATCCCTGGTGGGTCAGTAGCCATAGACCCAAGTAACAGTCACCTCAGCTGAGTTTATAATGACATTTTTACTAATTCTGGAATTTTGGATTCTTAAAAAAAACACAGAAATATTATAAGAATGTGCTTTTGTTTTAACCCCAGGTATAGGAACGAGGGGCTGATGTGGACTGCCCCTCAGCAGCTGACCATAATTTGCTTCATGCTCTAGCAGAGGGTGTTTTTGCCAGTGACAGATAGTTTCTGTGACTGTGTGACACTTGGAATTCTGGGAATTTTCCCAAGGGTGTAAGTGCTGGAGCCCTGAGAAGCTGGGGGTTGTTGTTTGTTGTTTGTTAAGTAGTTGAGTGAGAAGAAGAAATAACAATAAGAAATTAGATATCCTGACAATGAAGATCAAACATTTCCAAAGGAACTCCATGTTCCTCATCAGCAGGAAGGAGTCTAATGATAACCTTGCCCCTTTTCCAACCCCTGGCTTTAGTCAGGGATCCTTTTTCTTTTCTCGCTATCCCCTTTTCTCTCTTATCCAGTGCTAGGAGGTTGAAAGGGTGGAAGAAAGAGGAGGCCACAGAGTGGAAAATGCTGGCTACACAGCTTGCTGAGCAGTGACTTTGCTGGGTTCATTTCCAGGAATCTGGGTGAGGAATTCCTTACAGGGGCATGGGTGCCCCCCCCCCAAAAGGCTGATTCACTGCAAGTCCTAACCCAGCATGAGTGAAAACCTTGGGGAAATGACATCAAGGAGTCCTGCCTTTAACTAAGCTACTTTCTATATACAGAAGCACCAGCCAGCTGAGAGGAGCTGAGGGTGGGAGGGAGCAATGGCTAGAATCCCAGGTGAGGGTCCTGGCACCCTGGGTGATGGATAATCTTTGTTGTCATCATGAATGTGTCAGAATCAACTAAAACCCAAGCTTCTGGGCACTTCTGTGAGGGCGTTTCTTACTCAGGTTAGTTGAAGCAAGACGATCCACTCTAAATTTGGGGCTCTCCTTCTGGTGGCAGCCGATATAAAAGGACATGGAAGAAGGACTCTTTGCCTTTTGGCCATGTACCCTCATTGCTGACAAGTTCATCTTCCCTCTTGCTGCTGCCAGTGTTAGATCCAGCATCTTCAGGACTTCAACAGAGGCGGAAGAGCAGCAGCTCTTCCAGGACTGCAGAGACATCAAGGACTGAACAATTACTGATTCTCAGCCTCTCAGAAGTGAGAGAGCTGTTGTTGGAGTATCCAGACCACGTCCTGTAAGCCAGTCTAATAAACTGCCTTTTAATATCCATTTCTTATCTCCATTGGGTTCCTTTAGAGAACTCCAACCAACAAGTGCCTCTCACCTCTTCTCCTATTAGAGAATGTTAAGCACCTATCACTACTGCTGTGGGCCACCCTATCACTCCACCCTTTCCTTTTTCTATCAGTATGGAGCCAATGCTATCTACGCTGCCTGTTGACTTCAGGATGACCATGTTATTCCCAAAGGACAGAGCCAGATGGTAACACACACGCATAGAAAAGGTGGGCGCTAGTGGACAGAGGTATTAAAAAAGAACTCTAACTGACCTATCTGCCCTGTTGTCTGCTGCTACACATCCTCCTTCCCTTGGTCTGGGCTGCCAATAAGTCCAGTTTCTGTCACTAGTTGAAGCTCATCAAAGAGGGAAATCAGGCTGGCTGACGGACAGGTACCAGCAGGCTAGCCTCGGGTCAGAAGCCACCCCTGCAGCTAGACAGAACACAGCGGGGGCTCTTCAAACTGAACATCTGGATCTCTTCTCTGTGCAAGGGGCTCTGGGAGAAATTTCCACCTTCGTGGATTACGTCATTGCTTGTGGCAAAGCAGAAAGTGCCTGTTTTCCTAATAAATAGTCTCTGAAAGTAAACCTTGCACCATACTAGTTAGTGAAAATTACAGAAGCAAGGACCAAATGCAGTTTAGAAAAATACTGAGGGAAAGGGGAAGAAAGAGGTTGGGAATAAAAAGGAAAAGTAGAAATAGGATGACAAAGAGGGAATTCTCCGTGAGACATGGTTGCCTGTGTGCTCATGCCCACAGGGACTCAGCTCAGTAGAGGAAGGGCATGCCTGTTTTTGGAGAAACAATAATATAAATGTGAAAAGTAAATAAAAGGGAAATCTTAGCTGGATTGGAGCCAGTTTCTCAGCTCCACACATCTGGAGCAGAGACAGGAACAGGTGAGGTGCTGTCCCCCTCTGCCTCCATGGGAACAGGCCGCTGGGGCTATTTACATTACAGGACCATGGCTGGCTGAGGCTTCACTAGGCACTTGGATATGCGGTTAAATAATCTGTGGTTTGGCTGCTGGTTTCTTTAGTGTGGTTAAATAACTGGTGTTGTCTTGGTTGCTAGCTACTTTAAAAATGTCTGTGTGCACTTGTCTCTCCCTCGCTCTCTTTTTCTTCCTCTTGAACAATTCTGAGGAGCCCCTGGCAGAAGTTGCTGCCAGCTTCTAAAGAGACATCCTGTTGTCATGTACCCTTGCCAGCTTCCTTTGCAAGAAGCTAAGAATCTCAGAAGTTTCTTGCACAGACCTACAAGGTCCAAAGAAGGAATTCAGTCACATCTGCCTCTGAGGAGACAAGGCTGTGTGCACTTGTAGTTTTCTGGCTTTTAAACAATCGATCACATGCTCCCCAGGTTCACAATGAGAACTGGGACAGAAAATATGCTGACAGAAAAAAAAAAAGCCAAGCACGGTGGTACACACCTTTAATCTCAGCACTCAGGAGGCAGAAGCAGGAGGAGCTGTGTGAGTTTGAGGCCAGCCTGGTCTACAAAGTTAGTCCAGGACAGCCAATACTAAACAGAGAAACCCTGTCAAAAAAATAAGAGAGAAAGAAAGAAAGAAAGAAAGAAAGAAAGAAAGAAAGAAAGAAAGAAGAGAAAGAAAGAAAGAAAGAAAGAAAGAAAGAAAGAAAGAAAGAAAGAAAGAAAGAAAGAAAGAAAGAAAGAAAACTGACATTTGGATAAATGATCCTGAAGGCAGGGCTTACTCTGTGACTTGGTCTGTAGGATCTGGGATGGGCCTTGATGAGCAGAGGTGTTTGATGTTTGCTGAATGAATGAGAGTATAAAATTTCATGTTTCAGGGTTGACTTCTGCTTAATTTGTCTTCTTGGTTTGTTTAATGGCCACCAAGCTGCCAAAACTACAGTGTCTCAGAACAAGATGAAACAATCTCCCGTCAGGACCTCTCTTTCCCTTGCCACATCCCAATCCTACCCTTGACCCAGATAAATGATGGTAAAGGCAATTCAGCCATCTTCTAACAGGAAGCTGACTGGTATAGCTACTATGTAGATGGCTGAAGTGAATGCAAGCTATAACTGACAGATTCAAGAGACATGCACACTCTCCTCTCTCTCTCACACACACACATATGCACAGACATAGACATACATAACCTGCCCACAGACATAGAGACACACAGACACTGACATGCACATACAGGCACACATAGAGATACACACACAGATACTACACACACATAGAGACATACACACAGAAATGCATGCACCAGACACACACACAAATGCACATACATAGATATACACAATTCCATTCACACAGACAAGCACACACAGACATTCACATAGAGACACCACGCACATGCAGACACACACATATCACACACAGACAGATACAAACACATGCACAGACATAGACATATATACACACACATCACAACACACAGGATGGAACAAAATCTTCACCTGCCATAGAGAAGCCACAAGGTTCTCGAAGATCCATGAGCACAGAAGTTCAAACTCAAACCTGAAAACACACGTGAACCAGAGGCTAGAGAAAGAACAGCAGCTTCGTTTCTCCTGCACATCCCACAGTAAAAGGACAATTTCGTCCCTCCAGCAGTCACACGGTGCCATTTCATATCAAGCACTTAGTAGTTATTCAGATTTAAAATAATAATAATAATAATAATTTCTTTTTCCCTGGGGTGGCTGGGGTGTTCTAAGATTTTAAAGGGAATTTCAGAGTGCTGTGTGTCAGAGTAAGTCGATGCTGTCATTTTAGCTAGCAGCCTTACTTTTTCTGTTACTGACGGCTTACCAAACTCTCCTGGTACAGTGCTTGATACGGAGACAGTGACAACAAAGGACAGGGTGCTTACTCTGGTGCCTGATGTTGGCTCAGTAAAGCTCCTTGAATTTAAAATTACACTAATCTGAAGACTTACATATCACATCTTCAGGTATGATGAGACAGAATTTTGGTCTATCAGAGTAACACAAGCCACAAGTTAGACACCATATTGTCTTGTTGGTATGGCAAAGAAGTTATTCCATCCACAGCCCTAAGAACGCACCTCTTCATGTCTCAGTATTGGTACCTGGACAAGAATGTCTTGTGCATCACTGAAGTGCCCCTTGACAGGACAAGTGTGCCAGGACACAAGCGTGAGAACCTGAGTTCAAACCAACAACATCTACACAAAATCCAATAAGGCTGTGTAGACATATTAGGGGAGGGCAGAGACAGGAGGATCCTGGGGTCTCCCTGGCCAGCCCAGCCAAAACTGAGGGTGTTGGGGGAGGCTCTGGTGTCGGGGAAGCTTTTAGTTGGTGACAGACTTGTCTCAAGACAGTAAGTGAAGGATAGAGAAGACACTCAATACTCTGGACTGCACACACCCATACACACATACCCAAACACAAAGCATACACTAGTTATATGATTCATAGTATTTGTTAACCAAAAGGAGTGTGAATTTTTATCATAAGACATTTATTTTATGACAGTTATTGATTTTCAGCAACGAAAATGCCAGCTGTTCTGATGTGTTTCCCCCAGATGGTTTGAGAGAAGTCCACCAGACACACACAAGCTTTCCACCTGTTTGTTGAGTGTTTCATTACTGGTGACCTTTGTATGCATATTCATGTAAAGCCGTTCCCAAGAGAGAAGTTCCCTCCAAGGTGCCACGGGTTAGCTAACCAGGAGCACATTGCCAAGAGCAGCTTGCTCCAAGGGCTGGCCTGGCGGAGCAGAAGCAGCCCAAGTGGAACATGTGCAAGTGTTTATGGGGATTTTGGATGGGAAGCAGATAAGACAGCTTAGAGGGTTGATATCTGCCCAGCCCTAGTGTTTTAAGGCTTATTATAGATTTAACACATTTCTGTGTTTTTTATTTATAAAACAGTGGGTTGAGGACTAACTGCTGTAGTATTAATAACCAGCATTAATTAATAGTAGTAGAATAAATAATTAACTTTACAAATTGATGAACAATTTAAAGGCTCTTAGAACCCAAGCCTAATGCCTGAGAAAACCCAGGTCAAAAACAGTCACCTAGGCATCTCTTTAAGAGAGAGTCTTGGGCATGCTCACATGCAAAAGGCAGCCTGCTGTGGGCAGACCTGGACAATGGAACGGATTGAACTGAGCCAGGGCTGGCTGGCAAGCACACAGAGCTGGTTCCTTCCAGCACCAGCCTGGGAGACACAAACTAAAGCAGCCTGTACACCTCAGAAGGAGGGGGTCAAGAATCCGATGAACACAGAGCCAGCCTGCAGGAGCACAGAGCACTGCCGCTCCTGGGAGTAACTTCCCAGACACCACACCCCAGTTGTAGAGCTTGGGAATTAGCAGCCTTCTAGACAAAGCTAAGGGAATGGGGTTAACCACCTAGATTTAAAAAATGAAGAAATTCACAATGACACAGTACATTTGGATTCCACTTGAGTTTGTTTCTCTTAGCACACAAATAATTTTTGCACTGATGATTGCAGTTTTGTATATCCTCATTTAGAGACCAAAATAAGACAGACTGAGAGATTGAGAAAAATAAGACAGAAGGAGACTGTGAAAAAGATTTCTAGATTGGAGACCATAGAACAGAGATTAAAGATAGTTCCAGATGAAAAAAGTCCACAGGGGCTTGAGGAAATTGCATGATAGCCTATTGAGATACTGGATTAAAAGGCTTTGTCTATAGGCCAACATGGTCAGATTAGATATTGTTTTATGCTGTCAAGGTTCAATTACTAGATAAGGGTCTATATGCCAAATAAAAACACATGTCTTGTTTGATGTTACGATGGAGAAAGTTCATACAATGGTTTATGTGCAGAGGTTAACGAGTTGAAATATGTGCACCATGCCATAGGTTCATATTCAGAATTTCAATAGGCTTTTGCCTTAAATTCTGGAGACCATGACTCTAAGGTTACACATTTGTTAGAGATGGTGACTGTCTTGGAGATGTGGTTGCAAATTCAGGCTAATGGTGCTTTAGCATGTATATCCTTTGGAATACAATAATTCTTCAGACATTATGACATGAAACCTGTTACAGGTGTAATTTATAAGAAGAAAAGAGTAGATTGTTGAAACTGCTCTTTATAAAACTATTGTTATTCTCTAATATTTTTATACATTGTTATAGATTATTAAATATTGATACAGAAATAAGATCATTTTGATACATTGATATAGAAGACTATTGTTATTCTCAAATATTTTTGATACACTGTTATAGATTAGCATATATTTAAACAGAAATAAGGTCATTTTGATACACTGATACAGAATTTCGTATATTGATACAAATTTAAGGTTTTCATTGGTATAAGTCTTTGTATATTGATACAAAAATTAAAGTTATTTTTGTTATGACATAATTATGTTTCAATTCTTATATAAAATATTATAGCCATGATTCTCTTTTTAAAATGCAATGTTTACTTCCAATCCTCTTAAAAACTGCTATTATAAACTACTTAGGATAATTAAATAATGCAAATTAATGGTTAGTCAATAAGATTCATGGTCATGTCAGATACTAGTTTTATTTTTCACAGAAATTTGCTTTCTAGGTTAAACAGATAATAAATAGATAAAAACAAACAATATTTGCTTACTTAGAAGGTACATGGTCTTCAGAAACCTCAGAGTTCTACAGAACATGGCATTTAAAGGTTTTTTTTTTTTTTAATTTAGGCCTTTTGACTTACTATATGTCAGTTCTTGGCAGCATCCCATTCTACTTGGAAGATTTTAAGCATCACAAAACCTTCATTAGGAGATGACTTCAAATGTGGCAAGCTAGACACTGGATAAAGAAATGCCCCTATTCTTTCTGCAAATGATATGTTGTCCAACATGGGCAAAACTTAGATGTAGGTGTGGAAGTCAACTGCCAAGCTCTACCAAGAGAGTGAAAACAAGTCCTTCCTAGTTCCTGCTTCACAGATATGTCTGTCAGATATGCTGGGCCAGAAGGCTGAAGATGATGTTCCAGCATTATAGAAAATTACTGGGTGACTGACCAGGCAGTAAACTGTTTCTGTCATCTCTATAGTTTTGGGAGCTGTCCCTACATTTACTGCTTACTGAGGTAGTAATTTTATTTCTTCTCAAGTCTCTGATGGGGTTGAAGACTAGATAACTATTAGTTATTAGTCTCACAGTTAGGCTTAAGTTGTTTAGAATTTAAGAAAATGTTTTAAGGTCTAGAAAGATGTTTTGAGCTGTTAAATACAGATATGATAGAGAATAATTTGGGTACCAAACTCTGAACTCATCAAGATAGGATAGAGAGTAGAGCACTTTCTCATGGGTTGCCAAATGCATATATACTAGAAATTGTGAATGTAATTATTACAAAATAGTTTTCATAATTATTTCATATTTGGTCTTGCTGTATGAGGTTTATTATTGTAAGAGAAAGAGACTTTTTAATTAGACAAAAAAAGAGGAATTTTGAGGGTTGATCTGGAGACACTATGTATTTAAGTGTTAATTGCTTGGCCCTCAAGATCCTTACTGTCCTATGAGCAAATTCTCACACATCCAAAATGACACTGTGTGGACCTTGCTTCCCAAATTGTTCCTGATTGGCTAATAAAGTTGTCTACAGCCTGGACTGGGAAGAAGAGAGTTAGGAGGAGTGAGGTTCCTGGGCTCGAGGGGTTGCAGAAGGACCGTGAGGAGAAGAGAGGAAGGTGGAAGAAAGGAGAAGGCTGCCATGGGTTAGCACATAGCCGAGAGCAGCTTGCTCCGAGGACTGGCCTGACGGGGCAGAAGCAGCCCAACTGGAACATGTGCAAGCGTTTATGGGGATTTTGGATGGGAAGCAGACAAGACAGCTTTGAGAGTTGATATCTGCCCAGCCCTAGTGTTTTAAGGCTTATTACAAATCTAACACATTTCTGTCTTTTATTTATAAAATAATGGGTTAAGGAATGACTGCCGCTGTATTAATAACCAGCATTAATTGATATTAATAGAATAATTAATTCCTTTTACAACATGGTGCCAATCCTTAAGTTCTTGGACACAACAACTTATTTACTCTTCAAACCAGAGAAACCCACAAGCATCAATTTGTTCTGTGGTTATAGAAGAAGATAGCACCGTATTCCTCAGGTTATGTCTGGAGACAGACTAGATTAATTCTTATCATTTGTCACAGAAGCCCTCCTAAAACAAAACTGAAAAACCACTATTATATTAAAATGCAATAATATGTGCAAAAAACAGAAGCATCCAATTTTATTATTAAACTAAAATCAATATGAAATTATCTGGGTCCTCAAACTAACAAGCACCCTTCTTTCATTGGGCCTAGGGGTGTGCACACTGTCCTGAGCATGTGTGGTGGCTCTTTTGGCTGTTACTATCAAAATGACTCCCAGGAATTGCTGCACAGCATTGAGCATTTTAGAGATATTCCTCAATCATCAGCAATGTTTGGGCAACCTCAAGTACAGGTCCCAGTGAGTTCACATCCAGGCACTCTTCTGAGCACTAGCACTAATTTCTTTGTTGACAGCATGAATTCACACCTTCTGGATCCTTCTACTCCGTTATATTCTTATAACTTCATTAGAGCTTTTGACTCAATAGAAACAATGGTCTCTGATACCTATGTTGTAAGTGTAATGAAGACACTTACATCTCACAGTTAAAACTCAAGGCTCACCTGCCAGACTGGGTTCTGGAATCTCTGATGGCCGACTCTGTGCTGTGCAGTCACATGGTAAAGAGCCTTCTGCCTCTCTTCTTCTGAAGACATAATCCTTTTAGGAAGACTTCAACCTCACTTTACCTGGATCTAGAATTCTCCCAAAAGCACAGGTGTTAAAAATGTCACTCTTCAGTTGGGCAGTTTGATTTGAATAGGAACGACCCCATAGACTCATCTGAAGGCTTGGCCCCTAGGAAGAGGCACTATTAGGAAGCGTGGCTTGTTGGAGTAGGTGTGGTCTTGTTGGAGGAAGTGTGTCACCGTGGGGGTGGGCTTTGAGCTCTCCTATGCCCAGTGTGGCATACAGTCTTCTTCTGCTGCCAGCTCCAGATAAACGTTTTCCTTTAGAAGAGTTACCTTGCTCATGGTGTCTCTTCACAACAGTAAAACCCTAACTAAGATAGGCAGTCTGTTGCCATTGGGAGGTGGTGGGAAATTCCAGGAGTAGGGCCTACTAGAAATTCCTTCAGCCACTGGGGGAGTGCCCTTGAGTGTTACTCTCACTCTCTTTCTGAATGGCTCTAGGACATGTTCTCCATACAAAGCCACAGGGCCCACATCAGCAAGAACACCCAACCTTGAAAAAAAAACATGAGCCAAGCGAACCTCTTCTCTCCTTTGGGAGGTTAGTCTGGTAGTTTGTTACAGTAAGGACAAGCTGACTTGCACGACCTTACAACTTCAGCTAAACCTAACTGTCTCCCAATGGCCTCACCAACCAGTACATTGCACTGGGACTGGGCTCCCACCTAAAATTACTGCCAAGACACACTCAGCCCTAAGCACCCGCTTCACACTCCTCCGACTTTCCAGGATGCAGACTGAGCTGAGCTGGAGCCAGGGGCTGGGCTCTGTATAACTTTCAAAGGTCTGCCCCTATTGTTTGCCCCATCTCCTAAGGGATTTATAGTCTCATAAAAGAGAGCCACTAGCTATGGAACAAACATTAAATACAAGAATCTGCGGGGCATACATAAGATCCAAACTATAACACCTACTAACATCTTTTGTTCACTTGTTACTGCTTTTGAGATAGAGTCTTGATGAGTGTCCTAGTCTATCCTCACAGTCAACATTGTTGGGTTTCAGACCCCAGACAAGCTGCTGAGGTGCTTATTTAACATATCAAAGCAGAGTTGCCTTCCAGGCTCTCCCAACAACAGAGCATGGCTGTCATACCCCACCTTCTGCCCTGAACTTTCTAGCCTGGTCTTCCCCTCCCCCAGACATTTAGCGCGCTCTCCCTCTCTCTCTCCCTCTTCCTCTCTCCCCCTCCTCTGCCTGCACATGCTCTTTTTCTCTCTTCTTCCCCAACTTGCCTGGTCCTGTTCCTTGAGAATGGTGAACCCTCCAATAAATGTACATTTATACTTTAATTTGGATTGAATTGGTTCATTTTGTTGGTGGGAGAATACCTATCAACTATCACCCCACACAGCCTCCTGAAATTTGAGTTTGTAAACACCCAACAAACAATGTCAAAATATTGGCACGACAGAACTTTATTTTCTAGTCATGAAAAAACAGCTGTAGGCCTAGAGTAGCTAGCTGTTCCCCAGGTACTAAATTTGCTTTCCTGTTGGTCAGCTTTCTGTTACTATAACAAATGCCTAGAGTGAACGCTTTATAAAGAGGAGGAGTTTATATGTGTTAGTATTTGTTTTAAAATGATCCCATGCACACAACAGATATTATATGAAAGAGATTTATTGGATGGAGGTGGAGAGAGAGAGAGGAAAAAGTAAGAGAGAGACATGGTGGGGCTCCCAGAAAAGAAAGCAAGGTGAGAGGGCAAGAGAGGAGAGTAAGAGAGGCAAAGTGGCAGGCTGATCACTTTTTAGCTTGTGCATTTGCAGCTGAACCACATCTACCATACTCCTGGTGGACGACATCACAGGTTACTAGGCAACTCAGAAGCAGGCTGCCTATATGCTAACAATATGAGCTCATAATCTGTGGCTTTAGGCCTGCAACCTGTCTGCCCTGTTGCTCTGGGCCTCTGGAATCACATGGTGCTGGATCCCAGGACGGAACAAGAAGGCTCACCTCAGGGCCAAGAAGAAAGAGAGGGAAAAGGAGATTGCTTTTGAGGCAATCTCCTTTTGAGGACACTGCTTTTGAGGCCCTGTCCTCAGCGGTCTGAGGACCTCTCATGTGGCTCTTCCTCCCAGAGCTCCTTAGGAATAGGCTTTTCAAACATGGAGTGTAGCAGAGAGTCCAAAGCCACACTCTCAGGACCCTCTAATCCATGGACATCCTAGAGGCAAGAAGAGACTCCTAGGTTCAGCCAGCAAGGGCAGGGTTAGATTGTGTGCCTTATCTTAGAGGTGACAATGTCACTTCCAATCACAGCCACCAGCTACAAATTGTTACTCAGCCCTGCCCTGCTACAGAGGCCCTGGAGAAGTGGAGTCTTTGGCATCAGGAAAAGATTAAATCAGGAAATGCTGACACTCAGTGCTGGCAAGCTACCTTTGCTCAGCTTCTTTCCCAGTGTTTGTCTACAGGTATATTTTGGTGTATTTATCTTACTTTCATTTCTGTTGCTCTGATTAAATAACCCCAGAAAAAGCAAGTTAAGAGAGAGAGAGAGAGAGAGAGAGAGAGAGAGGTTTATATCAGTTGCAGTTCAACACCACAGTCCAACTGCTATGTGGAAATGAAGGCAGGAATCTCAAAAACAGCTAGTCTCATCACATCCAGACAGCAGCAGAGAGCGATGCATGCATGCTACATACATACAATGAATATATGCATACGCTTACACAGTTCAAGACCTCTTGTGTAGGGAATGGTGCTGCCCACAGTGGGCTGCAACCCCCTCCCCAGCAACTTCTCCCCCTCCCCCAGACATGTCAACAGGCCAACCCAAAGCAGATAATCCCTTATTGAGATTCTGTTCTCAGGGTGTGTCCACATACAGGCAGCCTAGTTTAGGTTGCCTAACAACCTATGATGTCACCACGTGCCATCTCCAGGTGTGTGGCAGACACATTCAGCTGTGCGCCAGATATAAATGACCAACCTGCCACCTCCCCTTCCTCTTGCACTCTCTCTGCTTTTCTCTTGTTCTTCCTCCCTGCGTCTCAGGCTCCTCTCTCTCTTCTCCTATACTCTCCCACTGTCTCTACCCCCACCCTTGCACAATAAATCTCTTCATCTCAGATCTGTTGTATATGGCATTTTAATTTACATCCTAACAATGTCAAGTTGACAATTAAAGCTAACCACCAGAGCCTTACTGCATGTGTTAAAGAATTCCAAGAACCTATTAATTAATAATGACATTGACTATCCCTGTCTAATTTCCATTTTGAATTAAGAGTCTCTGGCAATTTGTGATAAGATACTTGCCATTGGTATTCCAAATAATAGGACTAGTTTCTGCCTATCCCTTCTTAGATGATATTTTTATGGAAAGAGGCTCTGATTTTTTTTTCTTTTTTTAATTTATTTATTTTTATCTCAATCACAGGTTGGGTACTTTGAATCCCAGGCGTAGCCCCCTCCCCCATTCCCTCCCATCCTCCCACTCCCTCCCTCATCTCCTTCTTCCCCGCCCCCTCCAAGTCCACCAACAGGGGAGGACCTCCTTCCCTTCCATCCAACCCCAACTTATCATGTCTCCTCAGGGCTGGCTGCAAAGTCCTCCCCTGGGATCTAGCCAGTCTGTCACTCCCCGGCTTATATGGGGGAGGGTCAAAGAGTCAGCCATCAAGATCAT
>CM053743.1:48017274-48047639 GCA_028658305.1 Pachyuromys duprasi | reverse complement strand
TGTTCATCTTTCTAAGGGGTCAGAAGGCCTTGTAGCAAAGAGCGCATTCTGCACATCTCATACAGAACACCCCGACAGCATTCCCAGTACCTCTAACCCTGCAACACTCCTAGGGTTTTGATTTCCCAGGTAGGGAAACTGAGGCTTTAATTCCAGCGACAGATTTGGCAACAATATCAGAAGCTGAGTTGGAGGATGATGACGAGGACAGCAATGTATATTTTAAAACCGGGTAAATTTCAGCATTTCCCATTTGCCCCCTCCCAGGACCCCCACCTCCTCCCACTGCAGGCAGGCCCCCCCCTGTGACCAGGTGGACAAGGGTTTTGTACTTGTTTGTGAGGTGGACTTGCACCCTGGAAAGCTAGTGTACTGTGGCGTTGCTGATCACATTTCTTACAGGTCGCTTCTGGCTTCCCTGAGTGGCTCATTGAAAACAGGTTCCAACAGCCACTTCAGAGAGCTGGGAAAGTAGTGTGGGTGTCACGTCCCAGGGAGGAGCCCACAGATCACAGCTGCCCACGAGGCAGCAGGGTCTCTACCCAATTCAGTCCGGTTTCATATCCCGCAGTCACACTGAAGTCAAATGTCTAACCATTTCTTCGTCACTGCGCAGATAATTCAAAAGCCTGGGCCACAGCAACCTCTCCGAAAAGATCTTATGAAATTTCTGTTTGCAAATCCCCGCGAACTCCTTATCGCTGGGAGGCTTAAGGGAGAGCAGAAGTCACTAGACTATGATGCTCGGGTCTTAATGAAATTCCTCTCCCGCTGAGACAGTCCCTGCAGACTTTTTTCATATTTCAGCCTGGGAAAGGTTTGATGCATTCCTATCCTGCTGGTGCCAAGAGTTAATGGAAAACATTTCAGTGCAAATTCAACCCAGGGGCCAACCTTCCAGTCCATCATTATTCTTCACAATAATAGAGCAGTAGTGCAATTTTATTAATAGTCATGTTGTGTCCTCTTAAGCTGGCCATGGGTTTGGGGATTGTGTCCTCGGCTGTCTTTCTAAGGTGCCCCACTAAACCCTGAAACATGAGACTGGGAATTTAGATGAAAAACAAGCTTTTGCCACTAAATTATAGACTCTGTCTCTTCCTGTTTGCAGTGGTATGGTGTAGAACTTGGTGCCTGCTACATTCTACACCGCCCCCCCCCTCAGTTCTGTTTCCAAATCTAGCTTTGGTCTTTGAGAAACACAATGTATGGGTAGTAAAAGAAAATGCATGTAAACACTAGGAAAAAATCACACAATTTTGATAGCATGGGTTTTAATATACCGCACTGGAGGGACTACTAGGGAGGGCCTCATCTTTCAAAATGAAGTCAACCTTAAACTTGAAAATACAGCCCATTTTACCCTCTGCCTTGAATCTGCCTTCTCCTGCACTCATTGGCTATTTAACAGCTGTTAGGAACAGCAGGCCATATTCTTATTTTCTTTGTTTTTGACAGGTTTGGGATGTTGAATTTTTTTTTGTTAGCACTTTTCCCATTCTGTTTGGAAACCTGTGATCAAATTTGTCACTGAAACTTAATCTCCCGGAAGTCCTCACAGAGAACGCAGGACCACATCCCTGCCCTTGGAGCAGTTGGCTAAAAGGAAGCATTCACACCAGACAGCCTTTGGACTCTTCCCTCTTCTGGATAGGGCTCCTAGGCAGATGCTGCTCAAAGAGGAATGGAAGTCACTTGGAACATCACCGTTACCTAGTGTAGCCTTGACTCTCTAACATGAAACATATAATTTATGCCCTCCCTAAAAGTCCTGTAGAAAAATATGCAAATATAGTCTTTATAATCTTTCATTAGAAAACACCACCATAGCCATTTTCTACATAGGGCAAACTGAGGAACCTTCTGCAAGGCAGGGAGTGAAGCAGCAGCTAACACTGCCCTCTGCCTTTGGCCTCCCTCTGGAGTGTCAGCCCAGTGAGGTTAGAGGCTCATCCAAGTGTCCCTCTTCTGCCTAGGAGACTGCTGAGCATATTGGGTGAAAGAATGAATTTTCTAGCCCTTCTTGTCTCTTCCTTTTACTTGGGGATAAAAACTCAATTTGGAGTGATTTTCTCCTTCATTAAACTATAATGGTGTGGTTTGTGGAGTTCTCTAATAAGATCATTTTAGCTTAAGGTCCATAATGAATACTTGGGGTTATTTCCTCAGATCTTAGCTAGACAGATTGCTATTCCACGGTGGGATTTCAGAACTGACTGTGGCGCTATGCTATTATGTCTTCAGTGCTCCTGTTGGAAAGCTGATTCCCAAGATGACAGTCCAGAGTCCTTGGGGACATTTAAAAGGTGCTTAGATCAATCTAGGGATGTGGCTTGCTTGGTATAGTGATTGCCCAGCATGCATGAAGTCCCTGGGTTCCATCCTCAGCACTGTATAGACAACATGCCGCCACTCCATGCTTTTTATCGAGCACTGGGGAGGGGGAGGCAGAGGGATAAGTTAGTTCAAAGTCATTCTCAGCTGCTTAGCAAGTTGAAGCCCAACCTGGGACACAAGAGGTCCTGTCTTTGAAAAGATAAGGTAATTAGATCAATAGGAATCAGCCCTCGTGAGTGGATTAATGCTCTTATCGAGTGCTGGCACAAATCACAGCCCTCAACTCAAAAGAGATAATTTATTTTTAAGCCAAATTTGAATGACCGTGTGGTATTAGCATGTATTAAGCATTAATTTAGAAGTAATGAGCTCTTCAAAATGTAGACTAATAGCATTGCCAGAGTTTTCAACAATTTACTTTTCTCAATTCAGTTTCTCTTTTAGGTCTTCTGTGCTTGGTTACTGGGCCCACTGTGGCAAACGTTGGGGAACTTGGTTGCCCACCCCACAGGACAGTCTCACAGTTCCAGACCTAGCTCCCGAGGGCTGAGAGCAGCTTCTCTCCACACTGCAACTGGAGGATCACAGCTCCTCGTAGGCGTCCCTTGGCTTGTGGGAGCATCACCTCAGCCTCTGCTCCATCTACTTTCTTCCTGTGTCCAGCTGTCCATCTACGTATTTCTCCTTTTCCAAAGAATGGACACCATTCTTTTGCACTTCTGGTTCATTGTTTTTCCTGCTTTGTACTTGAGGTTAAGAATTGGGGCTCTCTGTCTCCTGCTCCGGCCAGTATGCCTGCATCTTAATGCTGTGCTGTCCTGGCCATGATGGAACAACAAACCAACATAAGCAACTTTTCTTCTATAAGTTGACTTTGGTCATGGCGTTTTAGCACAGCAATTGGAAAGTAATGTTCTTAATAAACATGGAGTTAATAAAGCTTTAGGAGGCTGGGGCATCACTTAAGACAAATAGACATCTTCCTTGGAGAATCCTTATGTATCTATGTATCTATATATCTATTTATCTATCTGTGTATGTATGTATGTATGTATCTTACAATTTTATTATATTCTAATTATTTACAAACATTTTAAACATATTTTGATCATGTTGTTTCCTTTCCCCAATCTCCCCTTCTTCCAGATCCTTTCCCCTTCCCTATCCACTCAAATTTGGTTTTTTTTTTCTCAAAAAGCAAGCAAAAATACAATACAACAACCAATCTTCCAAAACCAAGAAAGCGAAATATAATCACAGCCCTCCTCCCCAATGAACAAACCCCTCCAAATTGTATCCAGATAAAAGTACACAAAAACCTGTGGCTGAACTGCTTCTGGGCGTGAGGCCTCTCCTGGGGTGATAGAGACACTCCGTGTCCCTCTGAGAGAAAACTGGTTATAAGTGACAGTTTGGTTGTTAACCTTTACCCTAGCGGCTGGATTTTCATTCATTCGTCCATTTGTCCATCCATCCATTTTTTAAAACGTAACAAAATAAAATATAATCTAAAACAAAAACTGTCACATAGAAGTTACATGACACAAACCAATAGAAGGAAAGAGCCCAATAGAAGGCACAAGAATCAGTGAGCCACTCCTTCAGGAATCCCATAAAAACACAAAACTGGAAGCCATAACACATGTGCAGAGGACCTGGTGCTGATGCAAGTAGGCCCTGTGCTTGCTGCCTCAGTTGCTGTGATTGACATGAGCTTTGCTGATGCAGATTTAGAGGGCCCTGTTTCCTTGGTGCCCTCTTCCCCTCTGTCTCTTACACTCTTTCAGCCCCCTCTTCTGCAGGGTTCACTGAGGGTCGGTCCCCAGAACTCTTCCTCAACCTCTTGTCGAAATGTTTTCCTATGTGAGGGGCAGTGGAGACCAGCTTTCACTGAGGAACAGAAGTTTCCCCTGGTAACTTAAGGGTTCTGTGCATGCTATCTCTCATTTGTCCTTCCTAGTTGAATATCATTTTCAATGCTCAGTTTTCATTTCAAGTTCATTGAGACATCTTAGAGCCAAGACAAATCTTTCTGAAAGATTCTGTCAACTCGATGCATTTCAGAGAGCCCTCAAATAGTTTGTGATGTTGTCAGTGAGAAGGCTTCTCCAAGCTTCCTCCTGCAGCAGATGGGAACAAATACAGAAACCCACAACCAGACCTCACAAAAAGAGTAAGAGACCTCACAACACTCAGCCCTAAATGGGATGTCTCTATCAAAACCCTCCCCTCAGAGCCCAAGTGGTGTCTTTGTGGGTCTAATTATTTTAATAGCATCTCTGTATCATTTATCAATTAACTTGTAAGAAAACGGGTTTATTTAGCTCAGTTCTGCAAATAAACCCTCAGCTGGGATTCTGTCAACTGTGGCGCATCATAACAGGAGTGTGGGAGGGGGAGACAGAAGAGGAGAGAAGAGGTCAGAACCTCATGATTGCCTTTGAGGGTATCCCAGCAATGCCGCAAAAGCTCCCTGTGAGACTCCACCTTCTAGAGAGTCTACCACCTCCCAGTAGGATCACCCAGGAGCCAGCAGTTTTGCATGTGGACCCTTTGCTGCACACACGCAAACTGCAGCAATCTAACACTTGAAAGTGCCTCCATGATGTGCAGGGTGAAGTCCTCATGTATGACCTCATGCAGTGTTCTGTGATGTGCAGAGTGAAGTCCTCGTGTATGACCTCATGCAGTGTTCTGTGGTGGGCAGAGTAAAGACTTCACGTAGCCTGACTTTTAGCCTGGACTAGAGTCAGGGTGGAAATCCTCATCGCTGTTCTCTGTCGATGGTGCCACCTGCTCATGCCCTGGTCTCTAAGGGTGAGGTGATGGCTCACAATCTTCCTCCCTTGGTTCTGTGGCATTTGTGTCTTTTAAAGGATATACAAAGTACTCTTCTCCAACCTAGTATTCTGTTTCTCCTGTTTGCTCATACTTACATGAACATTAGATGTTCCCCATTTTCTGTCACTCTGACAAGGATCCCTCTTCCCCAGGCCCTGACTCTTGACGTGCTACAATATGCCAAGTTGTTTCCATCTGGCCTACTCCCTTCTCTCACAACACGAATTATGGTTCACAGAGCAAACTTACCCCAATGGCCATCTTGTGCCATTTGAGGTCTCCATCATCTAATCCCTCCCCTCACCTCACAAAGGCTATTCCTGAGGACACTGTTTCTTCACTGAGGGCAACATGACCTCTAGC
Source organism: Pachyuromys duprasi (assembly GCA_028658305.1). Classification (NCBI taxonomy): domain Eukaryota; kingdom Metazoa; phylum Chordata; class Mammalia; order Rodentia; family Muridae; genus Pachyuromys; species Pachyuromys duprasi. The sequence goes on along the minus strand of CM053743.1, from coordinate 48,042,098 downwards.
TGGTAAAATCCGTTTTATTCCTTCCTCTCTTAGGTAGGGTTTCTATGGCTGTGATGAAACACCATGACCAAAAGCAACTTGAGGAGGACAGGATTTATTTAGCTTACACTTCCATATCACTGTTGATCACTGAAGGAAGTCAGGACAGAAACTGAGGGCAGGAACCTGGAGCAGGAGCTGATGCAGAGACCGTGGAGGATGCTGCTTACTGTCTCACTCCTCATGGCTTGCTCTGCCTGTTTTCTTAGAGAACCCAGGATTGCCAGCCCGGGGATAGCACCACTCACAGTGGACTAGGCCCTTCCCCATTGATCACTAATTAGGAAAATGCCCTACAGGCTTGCCTACAGCCTGATCTTATGGTATTTTATTAAAGGCTGGCTCCCTCCTCTCAAATGACTTTAGCTTATGTCAGGTTGACATAAAACTAGCTAGTACACTCTCCATGTATCCTGAATTCTCCTAATAATTTTTTTAAAAATAATGTGACTAAATACCTCAGATTTCCTTCCATCTACAAAGGAACTGGGCTACTGTATCTGGCAGTGTGTATTGTTTGTGATAAGTAGAGATTACAGAGAAAAGGAAAGAAAATCATCAACAGCAAAGCAGAGTGAACAGTTACTATTATAAAACGCGAAAGTGGGAAGGGTGGCTAAGGAAAAGCTATTGTTTATCCTGCCAGGAACATAAAATATTAACTTATCAGGAAGTAATAGTTAAATACATGAGAAGAGACAGAAATCCATAATAATAGTGCAAGAGAAGAAATAATACCAGCAAGTATTTGATAGATAAAAATCAAAATTTGCTGTTTGAAAAGATCAATAATATGAGGAAAAACTTCAAAAGAAGGACTGCAAATAGAAGGTTAAGAATGACTGCAGGCAAATGGACGGAACTGGAAAAGATCATCCTGAGTGAGGTGACCCAGACCCAGAAAGACACACATGGAAGGTACTCACTTTTATGTGGATTTTAGCCATATGGTACAGGACATTCCTATTACAACTCACAGACCCCAAAGAAGATAAACAGCAAGAAAGACCCAAAGGAGGATGCTTAATTCCCACTCAGAAGTAGAAACAGAGGTGGAAATAGAATAGACAGTGAATATGGGTGAAGAGGGGGAACAGGATAAGAGACGAAGCACAGAGAGAAATGAAGGTTGAAGGAGAGCAGGGCGGGAAGACAGAGGGCTTGCAAAGAGGAGAGAAACCTGGGGCAGGGACTTTTCTGTGACAAGCTGGAGACCTAAGACAGAGTAGTCTCCCTGGAGGATATGAGGGTGACTCTAGCTGAGACTCCCAGTAATAGGGGTCACAGAGACTGAAGAGGCCACCCTCTAACTAGACAGGATTCCTAGCGGAGAGAGGGGAACACTAACCTACTCACAGAAACTTTGACCCAAATTTTACCCTGTGTACAAGATGGGGAGGAACAAAAATAAAGCAGAGATTGAGGAAATGTCCAACGAATGACTGGCCCGACTTGAGACTCACCCTATGGGAGACAACCAACTCTTGACACGATCAACAATACACTGCTATGCTTACAGACAGGAGCCTAGCACAGCTGTCCTCTGAGTTGATCCAGCTGATGGAAACAGATGCGGAGACCCACAACCAATCACTTGGCAGAGCACAGGGAACCTTGTGGAAGAGTAAGGGGAAGGATGGAAGGACCCAGAGGGAACAGGAGCTCAACAAGAACACCAACAGAGCCAACTAACCAAGGCCCAGGGGGACCTGTGGAGACTGAAGCACCAACCAAGGACCATGAATAGACTAGACCTAGACCCCCTACACAGATATAGCTGATAGGCAGCTTAGTCCTCATATAGGTGCCCTAGTAAGGGGAAAGAAGGCTGACTCTGACGTGGACTCCCTGCTTTTCAATCACTTTCCCCTCGTGGGACTACCTTACCACCCTCCAAGGAAAGACGATGTATTTCCTGATGCAACTGGATATACTGGAGCAGGTTGGGGAGGGGGCTCCTCTTCTCTGAGAAGCAGGTGAGGGAGGATAGAGGGAACAGGGAGGGAGGGTGGGACTAGAAGGAGAGGAGGGAGGGGCTACAACCAAGATGTAAAGTGAATAAATGAAAATTTAAATAAAGAACAAAATAAAGAATGGCTGCAATGAACATGGAGTTTAAAACACAGAAATAAATAAATAAGTGAAAGCATGTTTTTAAAAAGGAAAATATTTTATGAATGCAATAGCATGTTTTGAAAAATTAGTCAGTTTTATTCCATAAAAGTATATAAACTGCCAACAAAAACTTGCAAAGTCTGTGTTTTTGATGGAAGAATAAACCAAATAACAAGTGAAAAGAAACTGAAGTAACTTCTTACATGTGTGATGTGCTAGAAATCTCCTGGAAGCATTGCAAAGAGAACATTGTAGGTCAGCTTACCAGAGGAAGCATACCACCCACTCCAGGTTGGCTAGAAAGCCTGACAAACAAGTATGAGATCAATTGTATAAGTCTTGAGAGAAAAAAGCATGTCCTCTGTTTAAAGACATATGAAGAGCTGGAGCTGGAGCTTTCTCAAGACTTTTTTGGGGGACATGAAGAGGTCAAATTACCTGAAAGCAATCTGTTTTTCTTCCATTGCATTGACTTCTGTTCACAGAGTGAAAATCCCGGCTGGAAAATCAGACCATGCCAGCATCCACTGCTATACATTTATCTGTGCACACATGCACACACATACATGCATACATACATATAAGTATGCATTCACACATACACACATATACACACACACAAGCATGTATACAGAGGCATACACACATACACACATGTAGGTAAACACAAACCCATACATCAAGCATAAGCATGCTTGCACATACATGCACATACATGGGTGAACACACACAAGCATGTATGTACACATAGATTGACAGCTTGATATAAGAATGACTGGACTTACTACCCCTGGGAATACATTTTGAAGATATTCCATATGGTGAAATAGGAAGAAGACTGAAAAGGTTTCTGCTCTGTAAAACATTTTCCCAAGGAAAGCTCTCATGTGGTTGTGTGAGCTGTGAATGTTCTCAGCTGATCTTTTAAAATGCAGCACAATTTTATTTAACAGAATGATCGAAAGGCAAGTTTGATTTTCAGACTTGAAAGTTGGTGAGCATTTGTCCAAAGTACATTTCAGTCGGCAGCATACAATCCCAGCACTCAGGAGGCTGAAGCCGAGGCTGGGCCCAAGTTCAGACCGATTAGGTCTACACACAGGCTGAATCCCAGACCAGCTGGGATTACAGAGTGAGACCGTGTCTCAAAAGTAACACTTAGTATAAATAAATGAAAACAGGGCTGGCAAGAGAGCTCGGAAGGTAAAGGGACTTGCCACCAAGCCTGATTTGAGCTTGATCCCTGGGACCACGTGGTGAAAGGAGGGAACTGGTTGACAGAAATTCTCCTCTGATGTCCTCACATGGGCTGTGAAATGTGTACCCACCTCACATACACAGATAGATAGTTAAGTTAAACACAATAACAAACAAACAAAAGCACATGTCAAGGAAAATACAAGATTTGTGAGCCTGAGAGCATTCCAATGGTTAGAGAGGTTTGTGACAGGACAGTGATGATGTTCAAAGATGTGACCTACTGATGTAACCGTGAAATATATCAGTGCGTGGACTGTCTTTTTCAGTGCCCAGCAAATGTACAGCAGACCACACATTACCCCAACCCATCATAAGGCAAGGCGGGACAATAGGTTTTACCAGAGGCGCATATGGACACTTCACTGATAGAATTAACATTGACTTTTTTTTTTTTACATCAAAAATGTGTTGTTTATGATAGTGGATTTGTTAGTTTTGAATTAATTAATGCTTTAGATCTTATGTTCCCGCCATTATCATGGTAAGTGGTAATAATAGCAAAGATATTACTAACCTAACCACCCTCCCAGGCCAAAAAATGGCCTTTTTGTTATACAGCACAGAGTGGTCTCAAACTCACAGTCATACTACTGCCTCAACTTCCCAAGAGCTGGCATGCATAACCATGCTTGCCAAAAGTTATTTGCTTGCTTGCTTTTTTTTTTTGTATTATTCACTTTACATCCTTGTTGTAGCCCCATCCCTTCTCCCTTCCCAGCTTCACCCTCCCTCCCCCCTCTCCTTTCCTATCCACTCCAGCTCATCAAATTACATCAGGACCGTGTCCTCTTCCCCTGTGACCTGGCAAGGCAATCCTGCCAGCGGAAAGTAGTCTAAAAGCTAGAAAGTGAGTCTGTGTCTGATGCAGTCCCCACTTCCCTTACTAGAGGGCCCAAATGAAGCCTAAGATACCCATCTGATGCGTTGTTATAAGGGCCTAGGTCCAGTTCATGCATGGTTCTAGGCTAGTCTCCTAGCAGAGGGAGGGGGACACCAACCCATCCACAAAAACTTCGACCCAAAAGATGTGTAGGAATAAAGGTAGAGCAGATAGAGCAGAGATTGAGGGAATGCCCAACCAATGCCTGGCCCAAACAAAGACCCACACTATGGGGGAGCGCCAATTCAACGCGAACAATACTCTGCTAAGCTTGCAGACAGGAGCCTGACAGAGTTGTCCTCTGAGAAGCGTTACCCAGCAGAGCTTCAGAACAGATGCCGAGACTCGCAGCCAAACACTGGGCAAAATGTGGGGAGGCTAGTGGAAAAGTGAGAGGGAAAAAAAGTACCTGAGGATGACAGGAGCTCCACAAAAAGACCAACAGGGCCAACTAACCAGGGCCCAGAGGGCCTTGCTGAGACAGAAGCTTGTTGTTTTTTCAGACAAGTTTCCCTGGGGAGACCAGTGGCCCAGGCTTGCCTGGAGTTCACAACGGAGTCACACAGACCTGGAAGTATCAGAGACTGGTAGCATCCGGGTACCCACCAGCCATCATGTAAACATGTTGGAGCCAGTAAACACTGAGCACTAAGGCTCAGGCAAGTGTCCCTGGATCAGTAGATGAGCTTTTTAATCTGTATCCTTTCCTTGCTACAACCCATAGCTGAGTGAGCTGGGCTTCCTGAAGCTGTGAAGTCTGGGGGTAGTCCCTGAGTTACCAGCTGGTATCAGAAACTGGAGCAATGGTGACTAGAGCAAAGGTGGGGAACGTGGCCCAAACTCTTTGTGCTGACTCAGCCACAATCACGTTAGTTTTTAAAAACGTCAGGTTTCTGAAGACTCCAAAGTTTCAGAATTAGTGTATTTTCTATATAGACAATCAAAGAGTCACTGGCAAGGACTGGAGTCCAGAAGTTCTGTGAGATGCGCAGAAGTACACCAGGAGTTCAAGCCGAGTAGCTCCTCACTGGAGACTCAACTCAGTAACGAATTAGTGTCATAGTAATAAGCCAGCAGAAACCGCCAAATACCAAGGAATAAGTCTAGAAAGGTCTAAACCAGACCCGAATGAGAAGGGGGGAAAGGCACACAGCTCTAAGATCTGTTTATGGATACAGAGTTTCTCTAACTAAAAGGGATAGAAAGACTCATCTTATATAGAGGCCACACTGCCAACTGTCTCCATATTAGCCTATAAATCATATCCTGTTCTCGTCAAAATTTCAACAAATGCTTTGTAAAGAGTCTTTCCAAGATGATCCTGGGACTCTTTTTTGAGGGGGAAATGTGGCCTAATATGCAGTGTTCTGAGGGAGAAGAAAATGAAGACCTGATTCTGAGAGACAGCAAACCATACTGTGCGATTTCAGTGAACAAAACAGGATAGCATCTTGAGTCCTTTCTGGACTTTTATCTCCAAATTCTGAAAATTGAGGCTGGTGATTTATTTTTCTGCCATCTAGGAAAAGACACAGAAAAGACCTGAAGAAAGCAGTTTTTTTTTGTCCTGCGACATTCCAAACTAAGTGGCTGCTCTAATTCTTCATGTTCCCAACATAGACCCCTGTGCAAGACAACTTTGGCTCTCTTCTCTTAAAGAGAAGCTGTCTTTTAAAAACAAAGCAAATAAACAAAACTAAAACACTTTTTATTTATAATTACATCTCTCTCCCTTTCCTTCTTCCTTCCAGCCCTTCCAAGGGCCCACTTTCTGTTCTCTCAAAATCACAGTGTCTATTCCTTTAATTGCTGCTAATAATTGTGTGTGTGTATATATATATATATATATATATATATTCCTAAATATAGAAATAGAACCTGTTCTGTCTGTATAGTGTTGCTTGTGTGTATGCTTTCAGGGATGATCATTTGGTATTGGATAGGCAATTAGTGTGATCATCCTTAGCTTGGCAAGACTACTTCTCCCACTCAGTACCCCTTAGTTGCCTGTACATCTTTGTTTAGGATTGAGGTCTCCCAAGCTTTCCCATGTCTGTGTTGGCATGTCTAATAGTGTCATCCTTGTTCAGGTCGTGTTTAGGTAGCCAGGTTGGTCAGGATTCATGGATGTTGTGGCTTCCTGACACTTCTAGAATACACATTCTCACACCAAAACTCCTATTTCCCTGGCTCTTACAGTCTTTTAAAAAAAGTTTTATTATATTCTTTTGTGTGTATGCATGTGTTGTGCATGTCCTATATGTGGTGCTCATGGAGGCTAGAAGAGGATTGGATCCTTGGAACTGGAGTTACAGATGGCTGTGAGGGATTACGCGGGTCCTGAGAATCAACCTAGGTTATTTGGGAGAGCAGCCAGTGCTCTTAACCAGTGAGCCAGCTCTCCTGTCTTCTTCAATCTTTCCACCCACTATTCCCATATGGTTCCCAAACATTAGGTGTAGGAATTAAATCGTGGATGTTTCTGTTGGGGTTCAGCACCACAAAATCTCTTGTTCTCTGCATTGTCATTGGTTGTGGGTTTTTTTTTTGTAATGGTCTCTGTCTGTGGTAAGGAGACATTTCCTTGATGACAGGTGAAACCTATACTTATCTGTGGGTATAAGGATAAATATTTAGAATGCTGTTAGGAATTATGCTGGTTTAGTAAAGTGGCAGTTGTGGGTTCTTCTCCATGATCCATTACTTCAGTAGGCTTGAGTAGCTGGCTAGCTTTCTAGTACCAGGAATGATATTTTTTCTTGTTGTTGACTGGGCCTTAATTTTCATTAGAGAGATGTTGGTTACCACCAAGGTATGTGTGCCACTATTGCAACCTTAGCACAATCACGCCATTCTGGTCATAAACATCATAGCTGGGGACGACTGTTGGTTGCTTCCCTCCCCTGGGTGTCCTCATGGAGCCTTTTATTATCATGGAAGCTACTCCTCAAAGCAGAGGCTTTCAGGTCAGAACCAACTCTGATCCAAAGAGCATTGTGTCTTTAGCAATAGGGACTCATCTTCCACCTCTGGGAGGCAACCAAGAGGCAGTCTATTAATTCCCTGAGTTAGACACATTCGTGTGATTTTCTTGGACTAATGAAACTTTGGCAAGTGTGACCAAGCAGAGGTTTGAGAAGGATTTGTTCATTTGGGTTCCTCTGTTTTTTTGGCACTCTGGATATCCCAGCCATTGGGCCTGGATGTCTCAGTAAGTCACCCAACAAATGAGTTAACTTATCTGGAACCAACCTTCAACTATATTACCTACCTGCTATTGGTAGCCACATGAGCCAGAAAAGCCTAGCAGAAAGCCCAGCCCCAAGTGCTGGTTCATAATTTTATGATCAGATAAATGAATAAAAACTTTTGCTGTAAAGTTTTGGCTGGACCATTGTTAAGCAGAGACAAGGTAATAAAATCACTAATGTCCTTTCAGGAGCAATTTCCAGAGTGGATCCCAAATTGATAATTTTTGGATTCCTATGGAAAGTGCTATTGAGTCATTTGAACTTGACCCACTATTTTAAAAACCCTTGGAGTCTTCCTACTTTTTACATTTTGAGAATTAGTATGACATTAGGGTATCAATCTCTAAACACAAAGCGACTTAGGTTGTAAATTTGTTAACTTATGCATTGAACAGTCATAACTGAGCTCTATTTGTTTATTATATCTGTGTGTGTGCATGAAACAAACGTGTAAATGAGGTCGTAGGATGCCATAATTCCTATGTGGCTGTCAGAGGACAGCAGTGCAGAGCTGGTTCTTTCCTTCTACCTCTTTGTGGCTTCCATGGATCGAGCCCAGGATGCCAGGCTTTTTCCCACTGAGCCATCTCACTGGTCCACAGCCAAGCTTTAGCAGTTCATTCATTTATAAAGAACAACTGTTCGTACTGACTTACTGTTTAAATCACAGGGTGCATTCATGTGTTCAACACATGTATATAACATGCAGTATCATCGTTGGCTATAATTTTTAGTGAAATTGTATAATCTTGGTCATTTTATTTCCCCAAAGTTGATTGTATTTATAACTGTTGTATACCATCATTATAATTGTTTGAATAGTGTTGTTATGAAGAAAGATTTCTTGGGGTGGGGTTGGCTTTTCTTTTTTCTTTTTCTCTCATACATTATATCCCTAGTACAGCTTCCCCTTCCTCCTCTCCTCCCAGTCCCCTCCCCAACCTCCCATCTCTCCCAGATCTACTCCTCCTCTGTTTCCCTTAAAAAAAAAAGCGGGCTCATCAACTGAACATGGCATAACAAGTTACAATAAGATGAGGTACAAACCCTCATATAAAGGCTGGATGAAGCAACCCAACAGGAGGAAAAGGGTCCCAAGAGTAGTCAAAAGAGTCAAAGACCCACCCCCACTGTTGGGAATCCCACAAGAACGTAAAGCTATACAACCATAACTTATACTCAGAGGACCTCACTCAGCCCCATACAGGGCCCATGTTTGTTGTTTCAGTCTCTTTGAGACCCTATGAGTCCTCTTTAGTTGATTCTGTGAGCTGTGTTCTCATGGTGTCCTCAACCCCTCTGGCTCCTACAATCCTTCATCTTCCTCTTTTTGTGGGGCTCCCCTGGCTCTGCCTGGTGTTTGGCTGTGGATCTCTGCATCCACTCCCATCAGTTGTTGGAGGACACCTCTCTGATGACAACTGGAATAGGCACCAATCTATGAGTACAGCAGAATATCAATAGTAATCATTTTACTGAATTTTTTTCCCAGTAGTGTTTGGTTCTGTCCTGAGTCTCTGGGATCTCCAGCCTCTGGTTCCTGGACACCCAGGCAGTGTCAGGCATGGACTCCCTCTCATAGTGTGTGCCTCAAGTCCGATCAGTCATTGGTTGGGCACTTCCACAACTTCTGTGCCACCACTACCCCAGCACATATTGCCGTACAGATTGTAGGTTGAAGATCTTGTGTCTGGGTCATGTCCCAGTCCCACTGCTGGAAGCCTTGTTATAGAAGATGGCCCGTTCAGGCTCCATGTCCCCCATTACTAAGGTCACTCTTGTAGATCCCATTGAATTTCCACTGCGTTAGGGTTCTACGTTGCTCTTCCCCAGCCATGCCCGATACCCCAGTTGCCTCTCCAGTACTCTCTCCTTTCACACTCCTTGCCTGATCTTGCCTGTTTCCATCCCCACCCATGCCCAGTCCACTGACAAACTCTATTCTATTGCTCCTTCCAGGGGAGCCATGTGCTCTACTTTGAATTCTTGTTACTTACCCTCTTTGGGTTTGTCAATCGTAGCATGATTATCTTTTACTTAACAGCTTGTGTTCATATATAACGTGTGTCTTTCTGGGTCTGGGTTACCTCACTCAGGTTGATCTTTTCTAGTTCCATCCATTTGCCTGAAAATTTCATGATGTCATTGTTTTTATCAGCTGAGTAGTATTCCATTGTGTAACACACTTTCTTTATTCATTCTTTGGTTGAGGAACATCTATGTTGTTTCCACTTTCTTGGTATTATGAATAAAACTGCTATGAACTTAGCTGAGTAAGTGCCCTTGTGGTAGAATGGAGCATCCTTTGGGTATATGCCCAAGAGTGGTACAGCTGGGTCTTGAGGTAGATTGACTCCCAGTCTTCTGAGGAACTGCCATATTGATTCCATGGTGGTTGTACACGTTTCCACTCCCGCCAGCAGTGGAGGAGAGGTCCCCTTGCTCTGCATCCTCTTGAACACGAACTGTCACTTTGCTTTTGTTCTTAGCAATTCTGATGGGTGTAAAATGGAATCTCAGAGTCATTTTGATTTGCATTTTCCTGATGCCTAAGGATGTTGAACATTTTTTAAGTGTTTCTCAGCCATTTAAGATTCTCTGTTCAGATCTGTACCCAATTTTTAACTTGGATTATTTGTTGATTCTCAGTTTCTTGAATATTGGACCTCTATTAAGTGTGGAGTTGGTAGAAATATTTTCCCATTCTGTAGGTTTCTGCTTGGTCCTTTGCCTTACAGAGTTTTTTTGGTTTCATGAGGTCCCATTTATTAATTGTTGATCTTAGTGCTGGCACTATTGGTGTTCTGTTTGGTTGTTTGGGTTTTCAGGACAGTGTTTCTCTGTGTAGTTCTGGTTGCCCTAGAACTCACTCCTGGAATGCTGGCCTTGACCTTAAAGATCTGCCTGCCTCTCTCTGTGCCGGGATTAAAGGCACTCATCTCTCACACCCAGCTAATGAAATATTTTTTATACTCTGTTTTTGTAAAAATCCAGTGACTACATTCTACTTGCTGAGATACATGGATTGTATTGGTCTCTGAAGCAGTTTAGTGCCCAAGTCTCTGTGCCTTTTCTTCTTCCTGTTGCTTCTTAGATATTTCTGGCTGGGTAGCTCTGGGTTCCCATGATGATTCATCTTCACTGTCAATTTGACTGGATTTAGAGTCACCCAGGGTAACTTATGAGGTTGTTTCTAGGAAGGGTAACTGAGGAGGAAAACCTGAAGGTAGGTTATACCATCTCATATGCAAAGATCCCAGACTAAATGAAAAGCACCAGCATACATCTCTCTCTGCATCCTAAGAACAGATGCAAAGTGACCAATGATTCAAGCTCCTGCCACCAGGTCTTTTTGCAGAGACAGACTGTATGTAAATCTGCAAATCATCAATCAAAACTGGTCCTTATCCCATTTGCCCAAACCCCTTCCTATTAGGGTTCAGTCATGAGCACCATTCCAGTCTGATTCCAGACTCAAGCCTCAGGTCCCTGCACAGACCACAGAACATCCTGAGAATTCTCAAATGCCACTCACCCTCCAAACTTCTTCCCTTAGGCCTGAAGGTCCATTCACATCTCACCTAAAAGCCCAGGGCTGGGGTGCTGGCCTCTGCCCCACTTTATACCTACATTTGATTAGTCATAATGTCTTGAGTATACCTTTACCCTCCCCTCAGTGATGTCTGTGAGTTTTTTAATGCCCTCTCTACCTGTTCAGTACTACAGATAAAAGTTTTAGTCAACAGAAAAGCTTCTTTCTTTCTTTCTCTCTGACAGAGTCTCTATTATATAGCTCTGGCTGTCCTGTAATTCACCATGTAAATCAGGCTGGCCTTGAACTCACAGAGATCCACCCATCTCTGCCACCTTCTGAGTGCTGGGACAAAGGGAGTGAGCCACCCATGCCCAGCCAGAAAAGCTATTTTTAAAACTTCTTGCAGAAAAATGCTCCAAATAGGTGGAACTCTTTAATGAGCAGGCAGTGATGCACTAAAACTGAATATGAGGAGCAGCAATGTAGTAAAAGAATTACGACTAAGAAAGGGTCCCATTTCAAGGTCATGGACATGGTCCTTAGTAGTGTCTGATCAGGGATAAAGTATACAGGAGAAGTTACTTGTGGAAAGTTGCCCTCTCCAGTATTCAGGAACCAGTATCCAAGATCTTATACACTTTAGGCACCTTAGTAAAAACATCTATCAATAACAAAAGATCACCGTGTGTCCACAGTGTGGGGTCTGGATACAGATACTACTATTTCATCTTTGGTCACAGATGAAGATGTCGTTGATGTAATTGTGCATATTTACCTGTTGGCAGACTTCAGATCCCTTCAGTTTGTTTAAAGAGACTCTGTCAAAGCTATGCATGACAAATACCAACACTAGAGTCTTTGATCCATAAACTGAACACAACAACAATCAGTGAAATAGTCTTTTGGAAATGTCATGTCAAATAAAGAAAGAAAGAAAGATACCTAGCTCTACATAGGGAGCTCAGGCTCCAGAAATAAGGTATAGGAACCCTTTTCTGTTCCCAGAAGCCCTCTGGCTTCCCTCAGTGCATTTTACACAGGGTTTGGACGTAGCGCTCCAAAATATGAGCTGAGAGCTTCCTCGGAAAGCAAATCTTTCCCACATCCTTCCCTGCAGTTCCTCTTTAAGAGGTGTCAGCACGGCTGAAAGAATGAAGTGGCCGCACATTGTCTGGCCCTGCCATTATGTGCTCAGCATTTCCATAACAAAGGTGCCACTCGACTTCTCCCGATTAATGCAGCTCGAGGGCTCTTGTCGCCTTTAATAAAACATTGTTGAAATCATTTATTTAGAGCCCCTGGTTACTAGTGGGAGAATGACCATCTTTGTGCCAAAATATAGTGTATACAGTCCACTATTTTGTAGTAGATCATTGTGTTATTTACAAAATTGATTAAACGGATGCCTTAGGGGGTATTGATGCTAACAGCACGTTACTTATGTCATTGGGATAGTCAAGGGTGAACTTTGTCAACTCTCTTCCAGAAGCAATCTTTCAAACAGAATATAGTGATGTCCCACTTAACTGGCCTGCAGTGAGCCCCACTGGGAACTCAACCCGGGCCACACTGCTTGTATAACTTGATGCTCTCCCACCATCCGCCTTGGAGTAACTGGGAGAAAACCAGACCAACTGAAGACATTCCCCAGGTTTCTTGGTGTGAGGGGTCAAAAAACAATGATGGCGTACTTTTCCTTTTTGTGCTTTGGAAAAAGAGACAGGGACCGTATGCTCTGGAGTGCTCTCTCAGCAAAGCCCAAGCTGGAATGCTGAGGACTTGTTAGGTGTTTCTGGAAGCTCCCCTGATTTGGGATCATGTTGCTGGGATGAGGTAGAGATGTGAGCTTGGTGTAAGGAAAGGACACACCCTCCCTGCTCCACACCTTGTGATCTTTCTTGCTTTCTGCCACTCTGTCCATATTCTCCAGGCTACAAAGGGACGCTGCTCTGTGTCCTGTGGACTCCGCTGGCCCTCTGTGGTCCGCTTGAGCCCAATAGCCCCTTTACCATGTGGTACTTGGGGCCAGGAGCTGCTTCCATACTTATGGGTGACTGTAGGAGTTTGACTCAAGTACAGGGGTGTCCTCTGAGTAGACAAGTTCACTTCCCTAGGACTATTTTCCCACTTTACATACGGGGCTTGTGCGTGTACATTGCTGTATATTGTTAAAAATCAACAGAGACCTTATGCTATGTCCATTGTGATCATATACAAAAGCCTTGCTGTGTGCTCGGGTGCCCAGTGAAGCTGAACCTCTTTCTATTTACTGTATGGTCACTTCAGTTCAATGAACTGCCCCCCTTGTTCTTGACCATTGTCCCACACTCCCTTAAACATTTGTCACTGAAGTGCCTCCAAAGACAAATGAACCGTCACAGAGAATCACAAACTACCAACTGGGGAGATGGGAACAGCCTGGAGGACAGATTAGACATGAAATCCAAACCCTGCCTCTCATGGGGTGGGGGCAGGGGACTTCCTGGAAATTCTCCAGAAAAGCCGAAAACTACCCTTTTCTCTCATTAATGGTACTTCCAGGCAACTCCAGGAGACATCTGAGCCTGCCAAATGTCCAGAATTCCAAAGGCCTCCCTGGAGACTTCGAGATATTGCAGATGTCAACATCTGTAAAAATCTTTTCTGTCTCGAAGCAGATGGCTGACGGGTGGTACACAGATACCAACCCTCTTGAAGCCCGCCGCCCTGGCTGGATCTCTGCAATCTGAACTGAGATCTACTAGATCTACCCAGAGGCAGGAGGACCCCAGGCTAGAGCCTCCTTGTTTAAATGAGCAGGCCTAGGATCAACATTCACTTTCTTCAAGGGAGAAGGCACAAAGTCTGGTCCCTTCTGGCCCAGGGTGTGCTGTGATTTATTCTAGGCAGATGCTTCTGACAGGCTCCTGTAAAATCAAGTCATGAGTTTATTGTAGCAGTTAATTGTCAGGCCTTTTCTGGTGCTGTCTTTTAACTTATTATGGGGGGGAGAGGGGGACTGGGCCATTTACTGTGACGGAGAATGTGTTAAACTAACAGGGATAGAAATTTAAATACATTTAAGCAAAAACACAGGAGTAAGTACTACTAACCTGTAGTCTTTTTGTTTTAAAACAAACAAACAAACAAACAAAATGCTGATTTCCCTTATAAGCCTCTAGAAATACTTTTTGTTAGGTCCCAAAGAAACGCTGCTCTAGGCTTTGTTTTAAAACTATGTTTGCTGAACCACTCAGGTGACAGAGGTCCAACCACACCCTACTCTCCTGGGTCCCAGGCTGAAACATGGCTATTTGGGACTTTCTGGTACCAAACATGGTGTGTGTGTGTGTGTGTGTGTGTGTGTGTGTGTGTGTAGGGGCGACTCTTGGTTTTAGGAGCACAAAGAGGAGCTTGGAATCCCACCCTAATAGCTGGGAAAAGAGAAAGGCAAAAAAAGGCTCAAAAGTAGGGGTGGGAATAGGTGGGAGCAAGTGGGAAAGGGCACAATTTGGTTAATGACTTTAGGCAGCAGAGAAATCTAGTTGTTTTCTCAGCACATGCTAATATCAAATAAAGAGACTCCAGATCTTGCTAATCTGTCGACCCCTCAGACAAAGTTTATTTGTGGTGACTTTTAAACTCCTGACTTGCCTTCCAATCACCGAGTTTAAAATGAAAAGCTTTAAATAAACACCAGGAATAGAAGATAAATAAACTTTTTCCCCCTTGCAAGTGCCTAGCTCGCTGAGGTTCAGGCTCAAATCCCCAGAGGACAGAGTGCTCTCTTTTGTGTTAATGTTTAAAAGATTTTCCAATGCCGGAGTTTATTCCTACTGCAAACATTTCTATTTACAAGGTCAAGTGTATCAGCACTCGACACAGCTTAAGAGTGTAATTATTTATGTAAGGGCGTTTGAGTGTGCATCAGGAGCTTGGCGGAAGCCCAGCCTTCAACCCACTGTTCAACAGCTCCTCAGGACAATATTACCAGTCCTGGTGATTATTCCCCTCCATGGTGTGTTTACTTTTGCACGCCTCAATGTTTTGTAACAAAATTTTGTATTTTTTTTTTCACCAAAAGTGTGAAAATGGCTTTGAAGTATTGAGTCTCAGAGGTTCCCAAGGCCTATTGGTAACAGATGTTATTGGCATGTTTGATTGAATGAGAGGGGACATTCCTGGGGGTCAGGAGAAAAAGGAGGGTGGTGGCACAGGGTGGGGCTCCGAGGGAGGGGGAGGGCATCCTCAGATGAGAGACGGTACTTTGTGAATTTTCTTCACAAATAGCAACAGCAGCAGAGACCAGTTACAAACTGTTTTAGCTGCCTCATTTACAGACGTCTAATTGTTCATTAAATTAAAGGCAGCATTAGCTCACATTCTGTCTTACAGTGTACTTTAATTTCACTTGATGTCTGATGGACTCCCCATGGCCCCTCCACACCCCTCCCACCCCATCTAACCGCAGTGTTAAATGTGGAAAGCAACTGCACTGTAGCCATGGTTTAAACTCTTTACTGATGTGTGCATTTTTAATAAAACAATGAAAAAATACACAAAGTCATAGTTTTTTTTTAAACACAAGATTTTTAAAAATGATGTCTATAAAAATACAATGTTTAAGGCAGTTGGAAATGCATTTATATATTTCTACAATGTCCATAAATTCTCTTGAAAATAAGAACGTTACTTCAAATCTGTAAAATACACTGTACATTTTTAAGACTGCTCTACACAGGGCACACTTCCAAATGGGCTGCAGGCGTGGGTTCCTGGTGACCAGTGTATTCTATACATTTCTTGGATGGGGGTGATGTAACAATGATGCAGATTTAAAACTTTTAATTTCTTTTTAAAAATAAATTATTTTCTGAAGCATACAATTTATAAAAATCCTATATACAAAGTACAGCAACTGGTAAGAAACCCCAGTTTTAATACAGTTTATATACGACGTACCAGGGTGAAAGACCCCGATAGGGGCAGAGGCAATATTCAATCTCTGCATATTCAAACTTAGAATTTCATGGTGGAAAAAAAAAAAAGACAACAAAACAAACATCATAGAGGTTTTCCTAGATGGCAGTACCGAGCTTTAGGATCAAAACTTGGATTGTTCAACACCATGGTAACTCTTCAGACCAACGTTTTTGGACCCTTAATTCTAAGACACGTGGTGCTGAGGGATCAGAATGGTGAGGGGTTAAGGTTATAACGCAGACATAATTTCAAGGACCCCCAACAAGGCAATCGCCGGCTCTACACTGGGCGTTACAGGGTGCTATCCTGTACTGGAATGAATCGCTAAGGAGAACTTTTCTACTTACTTACGATTGCTGTGTTTCTCAGTGGCCACAAGCAATTAAAGTCGTTACCAGTACTGTGTGTCCCCCTCACAGAAAAACTGTTTAAAAACAAAACAAAAACCTGGCCCTTCTGCAAACCTGATTCCTTCAACATCCCCTCCCCCAACCCCTCGGAGCTGTAGAGACCCCCACCGTTCAGCACTCTAACAGAGTCCAGGCCTCCTTTGCTTTTTGCAGGGTGTCCTAAATTCTGCAGCTTCGAGCCAGCGGTATCGATCAGCCAGTTATCTCTGCAGCCTGGAAACCGCACGGAGGAGGGCCGAGCTGGATGGCTGCGGTATGGGCTGGGGCCCTGTCCACCCAGGGAGAGAGCGGGTCAGTGTTCCGTACCACCTCCGTCCTCCCAGCCACAGGTGCCCGGCTTGGGAACCAGCCGACCCGCGCGCACCAGCCTTGAGCGGCAGGGGCGCAGGGGCTACAAGTGTGACCCGAGCAGCAGCAGCAGCAGCAAACAGGCAAACGGGGTCCAGGCGCCTCGGGTCGCCCAGTGGCCTCCACAGCCGCTGCTGCTGCTCCTGCGGCCGGACCCGTGCGGCAGGTCCCCGCGGCCATCCGCCGCAGCAGCGCCGCCGCCCGGGCGCGCCAGGCCGTCGTCGTCGTCCAGGGGCTGCTCGCCGCCCGCCGCCCCAGCGCGCTGTTCCTCGTCGTATTCTTCGTCGTAGTAGTCGTCCAGACCTCCGTCCGAGCCGCTGCTGCCCGGACCGTTGCTCGCGTCTGGGCCGAAGCACAGGCGGGCCATGTTCTCCTTGACCGACTCGCAGATGGGCCGCTCCAGCCCGTCGCACACGCAGTCGTTAAGCAGCGCCGCCTTGGGCACGGCCAGCATGTCCTCGATGACCGCGCGGCACTCATCCGTGCAGCGCAGCCCGTTGAAAAGCTTGCCGCAGTAGGCCAGGTAGCGGCCGAGCGCCAGATTGCAGCGGCTGTCGCGGTCGCAGCGCCGCCGGGCCTCAGTGCAGCCCATGACCGAGCCTGCTCCGGCGCCCGGGCCCACGCCGCTGGTGCGCGGCAGACAGGGCTCGATGGCGCGCTTGGTGGATCTGCAGTGTTCGTCCTGCGCGCAGTCGCAGTCTTCCAGCGCGGGCCCGCGGCGCGTGTGGTTGAGCTGGATGAGCGCCGAGATGCAGTGGCTCGGGCAGCGCCAGCGCGGCGAGAAAGACGCGGCCGAGGCGGGGAAGGCGCCGGCGGGCCCCGGAGCGTCAGCCCCGCCGCGCTGCGCCAGCACGGGCGCGCACGCCTCGGCGTACTGGCTGTAGGCGTAGCTGCAGTCGGGTTCGCCCTGACACTGCAGCAGCGCCTGCCAGCAGATGAGGCGGCGGCCGTGCGCTAGCCCCGAGCCCCGCGGCGCCGAGCCCAGCAGCTGCAGCAGCGCCATCAGGCACAGCAAGGCCCCCGGCAAGGTCCCCGTGCGGGCCCCGCCGCCGCACAGCAGCGCGGCTAGCATCGCGGGCAGCAGCGGCCGCCGGACGCGGTGCGGAGCGGAGATGAGGCGCGGGCGGCGGCGGCGGCGGGGCCGCTGGAAAAGTTCGTCCGAGTTCCGCGCACTTCTGGCATGGGCGTCCTCATCCATCCATGCCGGCGGCCCCGCGGCTGGTGGAGGCGGGTGTACGCTCCGGCACCGCGGCCGGGGCTCCCTGAGAGGCGCGGCGATGCAGGTCCGGTTCCGGTCGGCGGCTGGAGACGCTCAGTGCCGCCCCGGAGGGACGCGGCGAGGCTGCAGGAGCGCGCGGCGCCGGGGGTGCATGGCGCTGGGCGCCTGCAGAGGGTCGTGCGGCCGGCGACTCCTCAGTCCCCGGCTCAGCGGCGCGTTGCACTTCGCAGCTCTGGCATCCCGCCTTCCCGCGGCTAGGACGCTCGGCCCCCTCCCCCTCTGCCCTGGCCTGGGCCGCTCTCCGGGAAGTTCTGGGCGCCAGGCGCAGGGAAGACCCCGAAACTCGGAGCGTGCGGCTCTGCTCGCAGACTCGGAGACCCGGAGCCTGGGGAGCGGATCCGCGGAGACCGGCTGCAGACTCACTCGCGGCGAAGCTTAAATACAAAAGTGGGCCGGGAGCCCCCGTGTGGTGCCGCGGCGCCCCCTCATTATGCATGCATAGAAAAGCAAACAAACAAAAACATTAGCAACGCTCCTCCGGCTCGCCGAGCCCCGGCCCCGCGCGCTCCAGGCTTGCCCGCTTTCTCCTTTCTCCACTCTCCAGCGCCCTTTGCTCGGCCCCCTTCTCCGCCTTTGCGCGCTGCTATTGGTCCAGCCTGTTGTTGTTGAAACTTTTTTTTTTTTTACGAGCCGCTGGAGTGGGGTTGCAGAGTGGGGGGAGGGCGGTGGGCAGCTCACATTCAGGCATTCAGGGCTTGAAAGGAACGGCTTAGGGAGCCTGACACAGGCCCAGCTCCTCCCACTCTTCAGGAGGCTGGGATACCGAACCCCAGCTCGCGCTCAGAGCCAGCGGGCAGGGCTTAGGGCCAGCTGCCTGCATCCGGCTCAGCCACCGGCCTTTTTGTTCGCTTCCCCCGCCCCCTTTTTGTTTGGGTGGTGGGGGGGACACTTTTATTAATTCTTACTGATCCCCCATCTTTGCATTCGAGAGAGTTCGAAAGTCACTTTAATTTTCAGGCTCCCCGTCTTCGAGTTTTGATCACCTGCGGGGGCGGGGGGGGGTTGTACAGCGAAGGAAGGGAGTCCTGAGAATTTAATGTGAGACTTTAGAAACTTAGAAACAGATCGCGTGCGCGGGCACACGCGGTCCTGCGCGCTCTCTCTCTCTCTCTCTCTCTCTCAATCTCTCTCTCACCACAACTGCTACAGGAAGAACGCTTTTCCCCCAGCTCTCGGCTCCCCTTTCCAACAGGTAAACCCTTGTACTGAGCATTGTTTTCAAACTGTAAGAAATCCAAAGAACTGAACCCATTTCTTAACTCACGGTTGTAACGCGAACGGCAATGACAAGCCGTCGCATTAAAAGCAGTGGGAATGCTGAGCGCTACCATCTGGCTGCATCTGCAGCAGAGAGAACGGAGATAAACCGACCCGCTACAAGCTGGAAAGTGTACGTTTCAGTTCCTCAACGTGTTTAAAGCAAAGCCGCTGGCGGAGCGGGCTTTGCCTTCTGAGCAGGACTCTCACAAGCTGCCCTTAACTGTGGCGCCACGCAGCCCTGGGCCGCTAGAGGCAGCGCGAGTCTGCGGCCTTTCACAAACTGGCTCTTTTCTCCCTCCCCTTTCCGTGGCGAGACTATCAACTCCATCTGTCACGAATTTTAAGGCTAAATTGCGGCTAAAGCAAAGGGAGCCCCAGCTGCAGCGCGATCAGAAAGCGGATTGTCCACCTCTCCGAAGAGTCAAGGGAATTTGAAAGGGCAAAAGTGGGGGCCAGAGCCAAGACCCAGGCTGAGGAAGCTGCACCCTGCAAAGGCCTCTAACCCTGAGAGAGCCAGGCTGAGCTATACCCAACCACTGTGCCCTGAGTTTAGTAGCAGAAAACAAACGCAAATCTAGCCTTAAAAACTGGCCAGGCAGCCGGGTGCTGTGGTGCACATCTGTGATCCCAGCACTTGGGGAGGGAGAGGCAGGCACATCTCTGTGAGTTCGAGGCCAGCCTGGTATAAAAATCGCGTCCAAGGTAGCCATGGACACAGAGAAACCCTGTCTTGAAAAATAAACAAAACCACACAAAACCCACCCCCAAACAAAACAAACAAACAACAACAAAAACTGGCCAGGTGTGGTGCAGCAAGCCTGTTTATGTCAGGAAGAAGAAGCAGGGGGATCATTGCCAGTTCAAGGCTGGCTGGTTCCATCTAGTGAGTTCCAGGCCCTTGCTGTAAGGTGAGATTAGACCCTTGCTCAGGTCCCCTTTATCCTTTACAGTCTATGATTCAGAGCTCCTAAGGAGGCCAGCCCTGGGGTGCATCTTCAAGTTTGTGTTTGTGCTGGCTTCTTTAGAGAGATCTCAAAACAGCCTGCAGGAGAATGAATCATCTGGAGACCTTGTGTTCAGATCTGGATTCCTGGCGCCTGGAGTCTCTGACAGCTAAAACCCTGGAGGGCCTGAAAGTCTGCATTTCCAACAAGGTTTAGGGGCTTGTGGGGGTGAGACACTGCTGCTTGGCTGGTTGCTGGGGACATGGTCTGACTGTCCCTGTTCTAGAAGCTATAAATGGGTCATCTTTATTGGTGATGTGAGTCCATCTCAGCCTTGACCCGGGTCTCAGTGGGAGTTAAGAGAGGCCTTGACATGGAAGGGGAAGGCGGCTAGCCACGGCAGGCAGTGCTTTTTCTATCTTGTGCATAGATGTTCCTGGGCCCTGGGTCACCATTCATTAAGGACACCGTGTCCATGACTATCCCGGCCCTCTTCTTCCCTCCACTGACTGACTCCTCACTTCTGAACGTCCACCTGGCATTTTACTCCCCAAGGGCACCGAAGGCAGGGTCTCACTTGCCCACTGGTGGTGTCTCAGGCAGCCTCCTTAGGCCAGATGGCCCACTTTCTCAACATACTGTTTTGAGTTTTGTAGGTTGGCCTCTGGGGCTCACTGCTCTCCAGCTGCCCATTTGATTGCCTGCTGCCTACCTGTCTTCAGTTTCTCTTTCAATGGTTTTCTTAACGCACTTTTTTTTTTGCATTTTATTTATTTTATTTTTCTGGATGTTTTGCCTCCATCTATGTTTGTGCCCCATGTGCATGCAGTACCGGAAGAGGGCATCAGATGCCCTGGAACTGGAGTTAAGAGCCTGTTGTGAGCTGCCATAGGGAAGGGCTAGGAACTGAACCTGGCTCTCTACAAGAGTAGCCTGTGCTCCTAACAGTTGAGCCCAAACCTATTTTGTATCTGTCCTGAGCTTCTCTCTCTCTCTCTCTCTCTCTGTGTGTGTGTGTGTGTGTGTGTGTGTGTGTGTTACTTTGAATGACAATGGCCCTCATAGGCTTATGTATTTGAATGGTAGGTCCCTAGATGGTAGAACTATTTGGGGAAGGATTAGGGGCTGAGATGTGGAGAAGGTATGTCACTGAGAGTGGGTTCCACCAGGTTCAGTCTTGCTCTCTGCCACCTGGTTGGTGTAGCAACACGAAAGCTTTCAGCTACTGCCCAGCTTCCAGATATTTTACCTATGTGAAAGAAGAAACCACAAGACAGGGTTGTGAAGAAGCTGTCTTGGATGTTGTCTTAGTCAGTGTGCTATTGCTGTGAAGAGACACCATGACCAAGGCAACTCTTATAAAGGAGAGCCTTCAACTGGGGGGTTGTTTACAGGTTTCAGAAGTTTAGTCTGTTACCCTCTTGTCAGGGAGTGTGGTGGCAGGCAGATGTGGTGCTGGAGAAGTAGCTAAGAGTTACATCCTGATCCTAGGCAAAGAGACCGTGGCCATGGCATGGACTTTTGAAAGCCCGAAGTTCACCCCCAGGGAGATACTTCCTCCAACAAGGTTGTCCATACCCTCTAGTCCTTTTAATTAGTGTCTCTCCCTGGTGATTAAGCATTCAAATAGATGAGCAGGGGTGGGGGGCATTCTTATTCACACCACCACAGGTGTCTCAGAGCTGAACCTGCAGAAGACTTCATTTTACTGAAAGCACATGCCAAAGGAATTTCAAGGAGGATCAGAACTGGGTGAGGCATATGAGATAGCTAGATACAAAATTGAGGCAGATGCTGGCTCTCATGACGGTGCTTGTCTTAGTTAGGGTTTCTATTGCTGTGAAGAGACACTATGACCATGGCAACCCTTATTTAAAAAAAAACAAACAGTTTAATTGGAGGTTAGCTTACAATTCAGAGGTTTAGTCCATTGTTGTCATGGCGGGAAGCATGGCAGTGTGTAGGCAGACACGATGCTGGTTAAATAACTGAGAGTCTACATCTGGATCTGAAACAGCAGGAAGAGACACTGGCCTGGTTTGAGCATCTGAAACCTCAAAGTCCACCCTCACCGACATACTTCCTCCAATAAGGTCACACCCATTCCAACAAGGCCACACCTCCTAATAGTGCCTCTCCCTATGAGATTTTGGGAACCACTTTCATTCAAACAACCTACAGTGCCCTTGGGAGCCAAGGTCCAGGACTTTCTTTTAAAATAGTAGGCACATTACTGATCTCTCCCGAATTCTGGTATTGCCCCAAGAAGAACAATAAATCTTAGTCCAGTCATCCCAAGAACCATTAAGAATAACACAGGATGTGGGATTAAGACCACATTTATAGTATGGTTTAATAAGCATGTGGTGGGAGATGGCAAAACATTTCCCATCATAACCAAGAGATGAAAGATGTTGGCATCTAGGCGGATTCTTGTCTTTCACTTCCCCCCAACACACACACACACACACACACACACACACACACTGACGCCTGTGGATGCAGTGAGTTGGTTAGATGGTTTAGATTATAACCTCTTGACTTCTTCAGTCATCTGGTAACTCAGAACCGGCACTGATCATTTGTCCCATAGAAGAGTAATCAGGGACCCATGTCCTTAAAGGAGAGGAGAGCTCTGACATCTTCACCTGTGAAATTGAGACTTAAATTGGTGAACACAGGTACCCCCTTGAAGCTGAAGGAAAGTGCAATAGGAATTTATCGGTGTATCAGCTGGCTGTTTGGATTGTCAAGAGTCCTCGAAGCACAGACATCTTAAGTTGCAGGCCTTCACTAACCTGCTTTGTTTATTGTTATTCTTAATGACCAGAAAATGTTAATACTTGTGTGTGGGGGAAACACTCAGTGGGTCTGAAAACTGACGGTGGAATTCTATACGTTTCACATCTTGAATGCCTAGCTCATTTCTCCCAAAGCCATTGTTGCCATTTCTCTGTTGCTTCCTGGAGAGGAAGTAATTGTTGGGAACAATGAGAAGGACAGATATTCCACATGGAAAGAAACCCTCGTCATGTCCAACAAAGTTGAGTCTCAGGCATGGGAGAAGCCTTGGGCCCGCTCCAGTCACTTTGTCTTCTTTCTTTCAAAGGGTAGCTCCCTGTGCACAGGAGTTCTGGTAATTCTAAAGAAAGGTCGCGCCAGTCTACACTTCCAGTCTCCTCACTGCTTCCCCGTTCCTTGGATGTCTTCATCACTGATGAAAAGTGTGTGTCTCCCAAGTCATTTACAAATCACAAGTTCTCAAGCAGGGAAGCATCTGAGAAGCACATGGGTGCTTTTGCAAAACAGATATGCCAGGGCTAATGCTGCTGCCTTTCAGTTTCTCCCTGGGGACTAAGAAATGTGGGCATGGGTGGGCTGAGGGATATTTCTTAAGCATGTTTATGCTTAACTAATCACTTTTGTTATTATTGAACTTCCAAACTTCAGAGATAGGTTCATTTTAGAAGTTGGAATTATCTTTGGGGAAAATGATATCTTTTGTTATTAAATAGTGACAAGCAAGCAAAACATTAAATAAAGATTGAGCCAACCTCTTTCTTACTGCCCTCTCATGCCCCCAGTATTCTGTTAAATGCAGGAGATGAGAAGCCAGTGGGCAGGAAAGGAATAGCTAGAGAACAAAGGCCTTTCCATTGATAAGTTTAAAGCTTTCCCTTTTTGATTTCAATATGCATGGAATTGCAGTGCAAACAGACCACAGAAGGGATGCCTGTTCATCATCGGCCAGCACTTTGGAATTGCTAACTATAAAACATTGTTTTTAAACAAGTGGGTCACAATACTGAACATTGGGCTTGGAAAACAAACTGACGACCGGAAAAGGTTTCTGGATGCGTGATGACCCCAGCTTTATTAAAACTCAAACACCTAGGAAGCAGAGGTGGTACAGGCAGCACTGACCCATGTTGCAGCTTTTGCACTGTGCACGCCATGGTGCTGTGGGAGGTGCCTGAGCTCAGGCCAGAGGCTGTGGTGTCTTACGAACTGTAGCGTTTACACTGTGCATACACACTTTTCTGTTCCTGGTTGTTGCATGTAGTCTCAACATTTGCCTCTCGGTGTGCACAGAGAGTTTGTAGTGTTGGCCAGCAGTTGGCTTCCAGGCTCTTGTGTGAGCTGGTGATGGTGAGGGCCACCTGCTCGAGTGTACACACGCTAGCCTTGACACATCTCATTGTTTTAAGATAAAGCACCCTAAGAACAAAATTAATTTATTTTAAAGGCCCGGAGTCAGAAAACAGTCAGGTAATGCACGCTAATGAAGAAGAGGAATGTTTAATCTTATCAAACAATGACAAACACATTAAAAATCAGAGCCTCCCCGACCTCAAGCTGTACTACAGAGCAATAGTAATAAAAACTGCATGGTATTGGCATAATAACAGAATAGTGGATCAATGGAACCGAATAGAAGACCCAGAAATGAACCCACACACCTATGGAAACTTGATTTTTGACAAAGAAGCCAAAACCATTCAATGGAAAAAAGACAGCATCTTCAACAAATGGTGCTGGTC
>CM053743.1:47905421-48016774 GCA_028658305.1 Pachyuromys duprasi | reverse complement strand
CCTCATATTTCAAGTTTGTCAAATGTTTGTGCCCTCAAAGGTTGGTGGGTTGTATTCATTACTTTCTCTGGGCCAATTCAAACATGAGTTTTCTTCTTTATGCACATATTTGTCAGATGATGTTAAGCCCTCTTTGCTTTCCCATTTCTCAGATAAATTTCCTTTGGTCATGTAAGCATCTCACAAACTAAGCCTTTGAAGGCTACAGACACATGCTTAAGAGCACCGGCTGCTCTTGGAGAACTCTAGACCCAGTTTCCAGCACTCACGCAGTGCAGCGGCTCCAGTTCCAGGGGATGCGAGCCCCCTTCTGGCCTCTTCAGGCACTGCATACACTAGGTGCACACACACACACACACACACAAATAAATAAATATATTTTTTCTTAAAATTGTGCTTTTTCTATCTTCAGCTATAGAGAGGCTCTTCCCTCCTCTTTTCTTTCCTTCTGGGTCTAAGCAATGCAATGGTGAGTTCAGGAATCTGAAGACTATTCACATTTGTTCATTTTTTTTTTTCTTTCTGTTCACTAGACTGGATAATTTCAACCAACTGTCTTCATAGTTCACATCTGTCTTCTAATTTATGTGTTGTTTTTTTTTCTGTCAAGTCCTTTCAATGAATTTTTCCACTTCTGTTATTGTATATTTCCCAAAATGAACATTTTTATTTGGTTATTTTAGACGTTATTTTGGGGACCAACAAATACCTCAGTAGGTAAAGATACCTGCTGCACAGACCTGATGACATCAACCTGAATTCTATCCCCAGATTCCACAGCAGCAGAGGACCAACTCAGCACCCCTCCAGCACCCCCTACACCCACACTCAGTAGATTTTTAAACTTTTAAATAATGAGCATAATTGCTTAGGAGCGTTTATGCCTCTGGATATTGTTTTCATATATTTCATTAGTTAAGCATTTTTAATTTTTTTATGTGTGGGGTGAGGATGTGTGCCCCAGTGCATATGTGGAGACCAGAAGGACAATTCTGTGGGGTCAGTCCCCTCACTCCATATTTTACATGGATTCTGAGGGCTGAACTTAGGTCACTAGGCATTCCTAGCAACAGCCTTATCCTCTGAGCTATCTTATTGTCCCTTCTCTTAGTGAATAAATTTGGTCTTTGGCAATTTCATATGTGTATATAATATGTTCTGTTCACACACACACACACACACACACACACACACACACACAGGTTCTTTTTTATCTCCCTCCTAGCCTGTCAGTTCAGCTTTTTTCCCACAAGGCTCTGTCCCAGAGCCATAACTTTTTGTTTTGGAGTTTAACTGGAGCTGTCTTTGTGACCATGGGTTTGAAACCATCCATTAGACCCTAGAGGGTTCACTGGTAGGCATAGAACTAAATATTATGCCCCTCCCAAGTGTGTTAGTGACCAATAATTCAGAAATAAGTACTAAGACTCCTGAGACCCTTCCTACCCACAGCTGACTGGTGGATGGGGGGGGAGGGGTTCCATAGGTTTAGCACCACTGGGCACAGCTGCTGGGACCTCATGATTGTCACAGCTGAGTTGTGCTTACAAGTTGGCATTCTACAGCCCTTCTCCCTATTTTCTGTCTTTTACATTTGTTCCACCCAGTCTACTGAAGTCTACCCCTTCAGGGGGTGGTATAAATGTCTTGTAGCTTAGCCTTTGGCTATCTTTATTCTTAGGATCCTGAGCAGCTGAAGGTCTCTACATTCAGCTCCATTCACAGGTAAAAAGAGGCTTCTCTGATGAAGGCTGAGACTATCGGATAAAAATATAGCTATTTAGGAGGCAGTTTGATAGTATGTCAACAAAAGTGATCAGCAGTAGGATCTTCCCTAGGGTTTAAGATGTCCTTTGTCATGGCTTTTTGACCAATTTACAGTACTATACATTTCTTTTCCTTTATTGAGGGTGGTTCAAATCTAATCAGAGAGCAGTTGGTTAGCCCCATGACAGGTCTATCATTATTGCCCCATTTGCCATTTTGCCTGACAGGCTGGTATTATAGCTCACGCGTCCACATTTGAATAATACCGTTGATGGCTTCACTGCCCCAGCAGCCTTCAGAGCACAATTTGGCACTGCGGAAACTAGTCAATAGGAAGGAGCAAGTCAGTTTCAGCTTCGTTCCGCTATATCCAAGATGTGTGTGGTGACTTCAGCAAAAGCGTCTTAAAAACTACTTCTGGCAGGCAACCAAGAGAAATTGCAAGAGCCTGTATTGTTGTGGGATCTCGGGGGGGGGGTTGTCTAGTGGCACATGAATTCTAGAATGTAGACTTTCCAGGGTCATGTAGCTTTTCAGGGCACCTGTGTTCAAATTCTCTTTTTTATTGTTTAATTGAACAACCAGATGTGTCTTTTTCATAGTCCCTTTATTTTAATTAACTCTGCCCTGTCCACTCCTCTCCCCCATTCTCACCTTCTCCCTGTTTGGACTTCTGTGTCTCCAATATTCCCCCTCTCGGCTCTTATTTTATCTATATGCTGTTGTCCTCTTTTCCCTAAGAAAAACAAACCCCTCTGTCCGATTTATAGTTCCCTGGCTTTGGGAGATCTCCAGGCTATACATAAAAACCTAAAGAGTCAAAACTGGAATCCACATATGAGAAAACATATGTAGATGTGTCTTTCTGGGCCTTGGTTACCTTACTCAATATGTTTTTCCAATTTCATCTATTTACTTTCAAGTTTTATTTATTTATTTTTGAGTAAAACTTAATTGCGTATATGTGCTATGTTTTTGTTATCTGTTCATAGACACGTGCTGCCTATTTCCTAGCTACTGACAGTTGAGCATCGGTGAACAAGGAGGTGCAAGTGTCTCCGTAATGGGATATAAAGTCCTTTGGAATATGCCTAAAAGTGGTATGGCTGGGTTATATGGAAAGTCTAGAAAGTAGAGGTGATTTTTCTTAATTAATTTTTTGCATATTTTTTTGTCTTAGTTTAATTTCTATTACTGTGTTAAAGATCATGACCTAAAGCAAGTTGAGAAGGAAAGTGTTCATTTCATGCAGTTCATCACTAAGGGAAGAGAGAGCAGGAACCTGAAAAACAAAAGAAGAAACTCTGAAGAATGCTGCTTACTGGCTTGCTCCCGATGGCTTCCTCAGCCTGCTTTCTTTTCTTTTTTGATTTTATTTTTATTTTATGTACATTAGTCATTTATTTTGTGTACGTTATGTGCATTTATTTTATGTACATTATTTTTATTTTTATGTACATTTTGCCTGCATGTATGTCTGTGTGAGGGTGTCAGATCCCCTGGAACTGAAATTACAGACAGTTGTGATCTGCCATGTGGGTGCTGGGAATTGAACCTGGGTCCTCTGGAAGAGCAGCCAGCACTTGTAACAGCTGAGCCATCTCTCCAATCTCAACCTGCTTTCTTATAGGGCGCAGGACCACCTTCCTGGGGACGGCACCACACACACTGGGCTTGGCCCTCCAACATCAAGCATTGATCAAGGAACAATCTGATAAAAGTATCTTCTCAACTGAGGTTCCCTCTTCCCAGATTTCTCCAACCCCAGGGTACAATTTGTTTTCCTTTTCATTGCTGTGGCTGAGATTCATGTAATTCCCCTCTCAGAGGAACCCTGAAGAACATGCAGTAGCAACCACTCACGGCTTTTTCTGGTAGCTTAGTGACCACCCAGAGAGGTTAAGAGCACCTACTAGTCTTTCAGAGGTCCTGGGGGATTGGTCCCAGCACCCACCCACCTATAACTCCAGGTCCAGGAGATTTGGTGTCCTTTTCTTCCCTCTATGAACACTGACATATGTGGTACACTTACATACATACAGCCAAAACACTCAAATATATAAAACAGAACAAATCTTGATCTGAGAGACCTGTGCATGGGGCATTCTTCATGCTTTTTTCCATGTACTGTCTCTCAGGGCAGCATTTTCTTGTTTCGGATTTAGTTTCTCTCTTATATATATTTGACATACTTGCAACTAATGACACCATACCAACATCTGGAAGAGTCTGGGGATGTGTTGAGGGAGAGAAGACAAAGGAGGAAGGGGAAGTAACTTGGAAGATTGCTGTTGCAGGAGACACTATTCCTTATCAGCATGCATGCTCTTCTCTTTTTCTCCCAAGCTAAGAGTTATAAAAGCATGCTGCTGCCCAAATCCCACTCGCTCCCATCATTCATTTCTTCGCAAACAGCCGTCCAGTAAAACACACACACACAAATACAGCACCCCCCCCCCCACCATACTTACACCAAACTTCTGGCAATTCTCCCCAGACATGTAAACCTTAGGAACTTCTACTCTAAATCACTCTCAAGTCCAAGCTGCCGCTTTGAGTCCATCACATCAGGCCTTTGTTGGGATCAAATCTTCAAAAGGAGAAAAGATTTTTAATCCGTTTACACCAGATGGGGCCCAAGTCTTGCTGCCTTGGAGCTACCAGATTGGGATTTTTTTCAAAGCCTCTCAGCAGTTCTACCCTCCCCTTACCCACCCCCACGTGCCCAGCACATCTCACTGCTTCATTAATCAAATTGTTATCAGCACTTGCACTAGGACCAGGACCGGGCTAAAGTCTGCCCTTTCTATGCCAACCTTGCTGTAACTGTAGGTGTACTGCAGTGACAAACGCTGTCATTGTCTTTCTCTATGTGGACCAACAAATACAGATGAAAACAAGATTCACCAGAAAGAAACTTGGATCCAAGCAGCCTTTTCCCATAGTGGGTATCAAAACTGAGCCTGAGACAATGATTCAAAGGAAGAGGCTAGAGCATTTTTGTGGGAGACAAATGAATAAAAATGACCAGTTTCTTCAACCATAGTTTTGAAAATTTAGGGTTAAAAAAATCTGCTTGGGAGGCAGAAGCAAGTGGATTTCTGTGAGTTTGAAGCCAGCCTGGTCTACAAAGTGAGTACAGGACACACAGGGCTACACAGAGAAACGCATTCTTGAAAAACCAAATAAAGGAAGCAAACAAGCAAGAAAGAAAGCAATCATGCTCTAAATTTATTGTCTGAGTTAACATCAAAATGAATATTTTTCATACTCCTGCCTCAAAATTTACTGCACCTTCAAAGATGATAAATTTCTTATATCTGCCACTCAGTCTGCAAAACTGTATTTTCCTTTTCTTTTATAGTTCGTAGAGGAAAGAAAACAGAGTGTGTGCTATGTTCTCTGTCCCTAGTACCACACAGGGTAATTCTTGAAGCTGTGTGCTATTCAGAAAGTGGAATTATCTACCTCAAAAACAAAGTCCATGAGCAGGAAGAATCTGGATAGGGCAGTGAGTAGATGGCACTGGACTTCCTCAGCATCTTTGTTCCCAAGCTGGTGTGCCTCTGCACAGCGGGCTTTCTGACTACCCAGATGCAGTGAAGGCGTTACTGAGAATCACACAAGTGTGAGAAAGAGCCACCAGTCAGTTGCGCCATTTATGGCAGGATGTTCTCCAAAGCCATCTCAAGCTCAAAGTGTGTGTGTGTGTGTGTGTGTGTGTATGTTGGACTTGACAGGTAGCTGCAGTTTGAGTATACCACGTAACATAAGAAAAGTGCCTACTTTAGGAATGTAGAACCTGGCTATCTGCTAGCTCAGGGTGACTCCGATTCCGTGGAAGAGCTGAACAAGCGCACCACAGTGGCAGTCACAGACACGGAGGGAGGCCTGACCTCTAACTTTGTCATTATGAGGGAAGTCCTGGGTAATAGGCTCCTGAAGCCATTGGCAGAGCAGTATTCCTAGAGATCTCAGCTGCCTCAGTCAAGCCTCTCCAGCTTCTCTGTGACCCCTTTCCTGTGGAAGTGTCCATTCAGGCATCAGTGGTGACAGTGGTGAGCCAAGGCTAAAATCAATGTTCCTGCAGCTTCCTGCCCACATCAGCTAATACCCCAAGAGCACAGGCCCAAGGACCAGAGTCCTGCTGTCTCTTGGGGGCCATTGTGGCTGATTCCAGTTGGCATATCCCACCCAGTTGAACCCTGAATCAGTTGCTCTCCAGAGTAACTGACTAAATAGTGTTAGCCTCTCAGCCTCCAACCCTTCCTTGTGTTACTACCAGCTCCCAGTAGTGTGCCCCACACAGCAAAAGTACTACATACCCTAAAATAATCTTCCACACCGTGGTTCTAACCCAGGGGATGCTCTGGGTCATCGGCAAACCTAGTTTACAGGAAAGAACTGGCCGGAGGATGGGATGGGGGGCCAGGCTGTGGGAAGAGCAGTCAGAGAAGAGATGGAGAGTCAACACAAGTAGACTGGCAGGGCTCTTTGCTTAGAACCTCTGGGAAGCTGAAGGGCTGCAAGGGCTCAAGAGCACGGACCAGAGGACCAGAGCTCAGAGCTCAGTAAGCAGCATCCATGTCAGGTGGCTCACAACCTCCTGGGACCCCACCTCCAGGGGGATGTGATGACCCTGGCCTCTGCTGGCACTTATACACACACACACACACACACACACACACGCCACACACTCACGCATGCACATACCCACACATACATGCATACATATGATATGAAATAATAAAAATCAATCTTAAAAGAAAAAGCAGAGAGGCCTACGTCTGAACCATGTGTAAGGGTTAATGTTCTCTCTCTGCTCATTGACTCTGTGTTAAGGGGTCATGGGGTTACTAAGAGGCCGCTTATGTGTGGGTACCTGTAATGCACAGAAGCTTAACACCGGGGTGGTGGTGGGCTGGCAGTTGTTTGCTGGGAAGGGCCCCTCCCCACCAGCCCTCCCTTCCAGAGGACACTGGCTTGGTCACCGCTCCTGAGCTGGGGCAGGGGTGGAGAGTCTTCACCAAGCTGTGAGTGGAATGCCGGGAAGTCTGGGGGAGGGGCGCTCTTTTGCAAGCTCAGGAGGATGCTGCCTGAGTTCTGAGCCACTGAGTTGATTTGGAGGGTTCAGGTCAGAGCTGGGAGGGAGGGAGAAAAGGAGGAGGTAGAAGAGGGAGAGAAGGAAGCTGGGATGTGTGCATGTGTGTGTGTGTGGGGGGGTGAGAACAAAAGGCACCATTTTGCTGGCTCTGCTCTGAAAGCCAAGCCCATCAGCTCCATTTACTGGGTCTCAATAGCTGAGGCCCAAAGCACAGCCGCCTGTGGGCCAACTTCTGCCTCTCCTGGGATGTTCACTTCCCAGCAGGACAGTGAAAGGGCAGAAGGGGCCATCCGCCAGAGGAGGCAGCTCAGGAAGGAAAGAGAGGGAAAGGGAGAGAGCAAGGAAGGGAGAGGGAAAAGGAGTGGGGGAGAGAGAAAGCAGGGCCTGTGGAGGGAGAGAGCTGGGTGGGAAGGAACGCGGCAGAAAGAAGCCTGGTGGGGGAGGGGGGGAAAGAAAGGGGCAAAGCCCCTTGCTGACACGGGGCATAACTTAATTTTCACGGTGCCGGGACGGCTGTATCGTGTAATCTGCCATGGCACGCCGTTAAAGCTTCAATGACTTTACTGACCCAGAAGGGGGACTCAGACCGTGGAGAGGCTTTTGAAAAGAAGTGGTGATCTTTCACGATTTATGAGCTTGTCTTAAAGAAACAGACTCCACTCACTTTAAATTAATCACCCTTTCCAGGGTGCAGAGAGATGGGGGTCTCTGGGCTGCGAGCTGGGAAGGCCCCAGCGAGCCTGGGCCTAGTGACCCCGCTGGAGGCGGAGGGTGCAGGAGGACTACGGAGGGGGACACTGTGCAGGACAATGGGGGAGGAAGACTAAGCGCTTCCCTTCCCCAGCAGCCAGGCTAGACAGGGAACCAGTGAGGTCAGAGCCCAGGGAGCCGGCAGGAGTGAGTGGGAGATGGCCTGTGTGTGGTGGGGAAGGGCTTTATTCACATTCCTACACTTGCCTTCATTGTGCCAAAAGGAAAAAAGGAAAAAAAAAAAAGCAGGGGAAATAATTAGGCATTTCACACCCTGAGGAAACCTGAGACCTCCTGAGTGAGTGAAACTTTGAAAGGAGAAGTGGGTATTACCAGCCCTTTTGATCCACCTCATTTTCCATATTTCTAAGAACAAAAGATGAAAACTTCATCCTAATGTGCATACACTTCCCTTTTCAATTTTGGCAAGGACAAATTCCCAGAAAAAAAACAGACGTTTTAGAAAGCTGACAAGCTGATGGTCCTAAAATTATTAGTCACAGTGTCCTAAAGAAAAATCTCAGACCAGAAACCCTTTGTAAGTTGATACAACCAGTCGAGCAAAGGGTCATATTATCTTTAAGACCTCTTAGCCAAAGCATGCATTTTTCTTGCTGGCGCACTTCACCTCTGCACAGGATAAATGAGCACAAGGTGAGGAGTCCTTGGCTGTCCTGTCCCCTCATTTGGGCTGTTCTTTGTGCCATTTGGTGTCCCTGTGGCCCTGAGCTTTAACACTTCGGAGTCTTTTGTACTTCCAAATTCTCACCAGCAGCTGGTTAAATGGAGCTACCTTTGAACTGCTCTCAGTGTTTGGAGGCCCCCTTCATCTCCTGAACATCAATGAATGTAAGTAGGAGAAATAGGGATTGGGTCAAAAGAACACGCAAGACAGCAGGCAGAGTAAGTCAAACGGTTCTTAGTGGTTTCGACAAAAATACAGTTAAGCATCCCCAATCCAACATGACAGCAGTAATTCTGGGACATTTCAGACTTGCAGTACCTGGATTAACGATGTCCAGCTGGGAAAGTCTAGACAAAGATTCCGAAATGGGGAAAACACATCTGAAAACGTTTTTTTCCAAGCACTCAAACAAACAAAGAAAAACTGGCATCTCTTATTCAGTTCAAGATTGTCACTGATGGACCATCCTGTCTCTCCCAAAATAATGGTGTTGGTCCATTTTTAAAGTTTCTCTCTGGTCCACAGAACCAGATGCTGCATGAAAATAAAAGTTGGAGGCCAAACTCCCACCTGCCATCGTGGAACGTTGAGACATGGTCCACAGTGCATTTGAAGGGGTGTCTTTCCCTAACGGTCATCAGCAAGGAAGGTGCTGTCACACAAGGTAAGGATCTGATACCCATCAGTGCATCACCGGTGGGTCACGTTCTGCAAACACAAGCTGCAGTCCTGTCAGGGGTCTAAGGCCTCCTTTTCCTGGTGAAGAAGGCGGCCATAACAGTACCCTACTCCACTTGTTTGACAGAGCATTATACTTGTCCGGAAACTTAACACAGAAAAACTCTTGGTCAAACTCAACACACTGGGCCAAGAAGAAACCAGTTTTTAAAACTTTTATAAGCAGCTATTGCGATACACACCATGTGACATAATGCCAATAATTTTGAAGTGAAGTGAACGACTTGCTAGCATCTACTACTTTCACAATATTGTATAATCATGACAGCAGTCCAGATGGAAAGTCTTTAAATAAAACTTGGTAACTACAGTCTTCCTGTCCAGATTCCCCAACTCCATTCCTGGCAGGTGCTGAGATTCTTCCTGCCTCTACTGACCTGCCTATCAGGGATGTTTCCTGTAAGCAGGTGTCATACCTCAGGAGGTATTGGGTCAGGAGTGCATGTTCATCTGGGTAACTGCAGTGTTTCCTCTTAGGACACATCAAGGTGTTGTGTCTCTTCCTAAAAGCTTTCAATTTCATCATTACCAAATGACAGTGTCAACCACAGACTAGTCATGATTCCTTTCTCCTTACGGTCTGTCTGAGAGCAACAATCCAAATGTCTTTGGAGCCTCTCAATCCCTGGACATGTATAGATTTCTTTGACTGTGATGTCAGAATGAACTAAATACCTGGCTCTTACTTCTGGGTGGTGGTTTCTACTCTTTTGTTTCTGCAGATACAATTTTCTACTTTAAGGGAGAATAATATCCTACTACAGTCATCCACTGTAATCTTCCAAGTGTGTTCCTATTGTCTTCATTTTTTTTATATTGTCATGCTGAACATTTTCATTCATGAAATTGCTTGGGTGTCTTACATTATTGGTCTTTCATTAATACAGATTTTCATGTGGTATTCTTGAGATAAAAGCACTGTTTTATTTTCTTAAAGAAACAAAACCTGTATTGTTTCTCATTAATGGAATTAGTGTTTGTTCCAATCATGTTCTTAAAGAACATTTGACAGTCTGGGCAAGTAAAAACCTTAACTCACTGCTGTTTCAGCATCATGTACGTGTATGTGGTGGGGGTGGGAGGGAAGGAGTGGTAAGAAACGTGTATGCTACTCGCTGGTAGTCACAATGTGTTCTGTGATGTATACACTTTCTCCTAACCCCAAATCATGAAGTCTCACCACAACCTCTTTTGTGATTAGAATGAAATGGTAGAGGTGAGATTTCTCAGTAGGATGGCCTGTACCAGGAGAGCCTTCTGGCCACAAAGGAGACACACAATGTTTCCATTTACCTGCCACCTGTTAGTGAAGTCACAGGCTTCAGCCATCCAGCCCAGTAAGGAGGCTTTCCTAGCATGAAGGCTTAGAGCCATTTTATAGCATCATTAAGTCCATTGAAGAGTCTGGGAGAGCACAGAGTTGATGTTGCAAGAAGTCACACATGAGACTTCAGTGATGTAGAGGTTGGGAGTGAGATGAACATCCTCCAGAATCATGTTACCATACAAGGCATCGTCAGGACCTGGGCCCCTGAACAAGCAGGCTAAATGTTATGAGACACTTGTCACATATGAAAGGAATCATGAGATCCCCTTTAACCTGAATGCACTTACTATGCCAGGTTTCCTGACAGCATACAGTGCTTGATTTACTTAGGGACCAGGGAGAGGCACGGATCAGCTACAGTTCTGTCTTGGTCAGGATAACATTCAGACGAGGTAGGAGGCTACACAGCATTTACACTGTAGGTGTTTATCTGTGGGCTGCGCTCAGCTTCCTGAGGTGTACCTCGGTGTGGCTCATCAGGTATGCGGAAGATGCCAAGTCTTGTCAAGTCTGTCTGCTTCAGCCAGACTTCCCACAATCATCATGGCAACCTTAAATGTTCAGTGTGGAGTTCAGTTTTACAGATTCACTGGATCTAGATGAAAACTCCATGACACAGACCCCTGACTCAGTCTCCGGGGCTCCGGCTCCCATATGGGCTCCCGCTTCAGCCTCTGGGACCCTCTGAAGTGGGGTTTCTTTCAGCTCTTGATTTCTTTACTTCACAGCCACAGCTTGTTTAGAGCCCTGGGTTACAGTAGTGATGTTTGGCCTTGATTCTATTGCTTTTCATATCTTCAGCAGCTAATGGCATTTTGAATGGCACTGGCATATCACCAATGAATAATATTTTCCTAACACAGTTCATTTATAATCACCCGAGCACACAAGTCATATTGATTTTGTAAAAGAAAAAGGAGAGAGAACTCATCTTCGTAATCTATCAATATTAAATTTTTGTTTTAGAAATTAACTTTTTAACTGATAACATTTGTATAAAACAAAACATTTACTTCTGATAACCTTTGTCTCGTTTTATTAAAGATAAACACTGGCCTCTCAGTGGTCTATGACAATCTGTTTGTGGTTCTAGAGGAGAGTATCATAGACTGAGCACTTTATAAAGGACAGAGTTGACATCTCACAGTGCTGGGAGTGGACATGATCCATTTTCCAGTCTAAGTCTGCTCCTGCCTGTATGCGAGAGAAGGCATGCAAATGGCGGGGCCCCTCTGTGAAGGCCCTCTGTGTAGGCCTTCACAAGCACGCCTGATCCACCTCAGTCTGCCCCCACCTTACGAGGGCTGTACTGTCAACTCCTGATCGTAGAAGCTCACACTCATGGCACAGCAAGGCCTTCCTTAGAGCACACAGTAACATGAACACAGTTGAACGTGCTGGTGAGCAAGTTAAGGAAACTGACAGAAGTTGATCCGGAAGGACTCCTGGGTCACTTGCTGACTTCCTGTCCCAGGCTTTGTTCTGAGGCCTTTTTCAGAGGAAGGCTTCACATTTCCTGGAGATCACACAGGCCCCTGCTTCGATCTGCAGCTTTTGAAGCAGAGAAGTGGTGGCTGGGTGGGGAGGGGGTGGGAGGCAGCAGGAGCCTGCACTGCCCATGCCCTGCTGGCCTTCTCTTCCACCATCCAGTGTGCAGTAAGATCCACAAAAGTCATTGTGTTGGAGACCAGGAAATGCCACCCTCACCCCAGCACATCTGGAAACTTTTTTAAATGGAGATTTTGTTATTCAGGTGTGGCCACACATGGCAGGACAGGAAACAAGGGGCTTGGGGACCAGGCTTGCTCTTCTTACAGTAATTGGCTCTTTCAGTAATTGAGAAGGTTTTAGCAAGGCTGTACCAATCCCATTCTTGAAGACCGGATTCCCTCCCACCTGGCTCCACCTCTTCAAGGTTCTGTCCCTACACAGGGGACAGAATCACCAGTGCTAAGCGTCTAGAGAGATGCAGGCCACAATGCTAACCCCTGTGGCTGTAATGAATAGCTCCCCTCCTGGGCACTGGTCAAATCACAGAGCCAAGCTGACTAGAAGAAAAGGAGGTGTCCATAGGAAACCGAATCCAGTGAGGCCAATCCTAAAAGGTTACATTGACCAACCAAGGCTGAGAATCGCATGAAGATTACCTCTCACTGACTCTGAAATTGCAATGGAAAAGCTCCCTCCTACAGCTTACAAACCACGGCACCCTACAATCTTGTAGTCATCTTTCAAAGGGCCACTGGTTCTTATAGCCTGTTAGGAATATAGCCTGAGGGACCAGCCTAGGTTTCTACCACAGAAGAATGGACAAAGAAAATGTAGTTCATACATACAATAGATTTTAATAGCTTTTTGAAGATTCATTTTATTTTATGTGTGTGTTTGGTCGCCAGGTATGTATGTGTGCCACAAGCATGTCTGATGACCTTGGTGGTCATAAGAAGGCATCAGATCCCCTAAAAAAAGAATTAAGGACGGTTTTGAGCCACAATGTGGGTGCTAAGAACTGAACACTGGTCCTCTGCGAGAGCAGCCAGTGCCCTCGACTGCTGAGCCATCTCTCCAACCACCACAATGGATTTTTCCAACCGTTAAGAAGAATTAAATTATGTCATTTGCAGAAAAAAACATAAACAAAAATCAAACAGCTGTAACCGGAGATCATCAGATTAAGAGCAGCCAGCCGGTCCTGAGAAGACAAAAGTTACATTTCCTCTCATTTTTGCTTCCTCCATCTTAGGGAGCTGTATAGCCTTGTGTATGTGTATATGCCTTGCAAGTAAAAGGAAAACTCACCAGGGACAAAGGAGGCTAAGCAGAAGGGGAAGGAAGGCAAAAGGACTAAGGTAAAGTGTTCAACAACAATTAAGAAAATTATACAGCCTGTTTCTCACACTGACCTCCTAAGACCCCAAGTGAGAATGCCAGTCACAGGATGTGAACATCGGTCATAAACTACTGTAATAAACCACTGAGTTTGTGGCACTTTGTTACATAGCAATAAAGAAAAATTCGATAAACTCCAGTCTTCAGTGACATGCACTGATTAGGACCTGTTGTCTATAGAGTAAGTTCATTGTAGAAGAATTGGTGGCAGCAGGTTCCTTCGCAGAAGAACTCACTGCGCCCTGACGTCTGCTGTGAAGATAAGAACTGGACCTGGTATTTACATTAGAAGTCCCAGTGTACTAGCTACAGGGCTACATTTACTTTTGAAGTTGAAGGGTAGTGTGTTGTAGGGATGGGCTTTACTGAACCGCGTAATTAACACACATATGGGTAAAGCCATGAGGGGGCACAAGGACCACCATCTTGAAGTCAAGCTATGATGGAGAAGCCCACCAGCATGGCTGCCTTGCCAGTCCTTTCTGTGCAGTGAGCAAGAGCTGTTTGTGTTGGACAACTTCCAGGTAATAAACGCCAGCAATCAACATCTTTACACATCATGACAGAGTAAAGTATTCAGGGTGCAACATGGTGGTGATAAAATGGAGGGGACCTATAAGAGCTAGGGCCTCATGCAAAGTCACGGGGACACCAGAGCTCATTCTCATCAGTGAGGCAATACCACCCGATGGTAGGGTATGTCAGGCTGCGTTTAATTCTCAAAGAACAGATTGTTACAAGTGAGCCTGGACTCCTCCCGAATCATCCGCATGCCCTGCTTGCCACGCTACAGCGTCTGTGGTAGTTTGGACAAGGATGCTCCCAGGCTCATGTTTAAACACTTGGTCCCCAATTGCTGTCTCTTTGAGGAGAATTAAGAGGTTGCCTTGTTGAAGGAGGTGTGTCACTGGGGGTGGGCTTTGAGATTTAAAAAGACTTGTACCACTCCCCAGTTAACTCTCTGATCTCCCACTTTTGGATGAAGACATGCATGCCTTTGTTCCGTCAGTGTAGGAAGCCTAGAAATGCAGGCTCCTGTTTCACCCGAAGGCAGCAGCAGGGGAAATCACCAGACAGAAGTCAGGTGAGGGAAAGACAAGTCACCCTCTCTCCCCATGCTCTTTGGTTTTCTGGGCTGCTACTAGAAGACACCACCCACTGTCAGGGTGTGTCTTTCTACTACAGCTGAGGCAGTCAAGACAATTTCTCTGTTGAGGCATCCTGCTCAGTGGTTTTAAATTGTGGCAAGCTGGCTTTGAAACCAAGCAGTACCTGTGTCAAGAGAACAGCTTGCACAGTGACGCACAGAGAATGTTTGCAGGGGATTTTCTCTTCACTTTATTTTGAATTAATTTATGTGTGTGCATGCATGCCTCTGTGTGTGAGAGTGTGTGTGTGTGTGTGTGTGTGTGTGTGCGTGCACGTACTCACGTGTTTGTACACACTTATGGAGTCCTGAGGATAACTACAGGTTCCATACATCAGAATCCTTTAGCCATTTGTTTGTTTTTGAGGCTCCCACAGACCTGGAGCTCACTAATAAGGCTAGTGAGTCCCAAGGATATGCCTGTCTTTGCCTCCTCAGTGCTGGGATTATAAGCACATCATATTATATAACACATTACAAGCACCCATCTTTGTCTATATGTGTTCTGGGACTCAAACTCACACTTGTAAGGCAATGACATACTGACTAAGCTTCCTCCTCAAACTTCAAGTTGATTTTTCTCACAGATTATGCATGAAAACGAGTGTCTTTCATCAAAGACCCCGGTGGCTGTTTTTATTTGGCATCAGTTTTACAGATGGAGTTTTCCCTAGTTAATCTCTAGCTTCCACACCTGCAGGTCAATTTAAATAGGACACTGACTGATCAGGAACCTTGCCATGGCCTAAGCTCCCTGGCGCATTTAAGAAGACAACAATTCTTTCATCCATTGACTATTAGAAAGTGATTTTAGGTAGAACATAAAGCTCCCAGTATGTGGCAGCCCCCTGCTCTATTCAGCTGCTCTGCAGGGCTTTGAACACTTCCGGCTGTGGGAATGACCCTGGGAGGAAATGGATGTGAGCTGATTTGGGAAGAGGCATTCCTTCTCCTGTGCCCTCTCCCACCCATACCACATACACAAAAACTATACATCAAGGCATCAGACAGCCCTCTCTGAAGGGACTTCTTGTTGTACGTGGTCAAGATCTGGGCTGGGTGTTTCTAGCTTCGTGGCTCTTAACTCACCCAGATTGTAAAATAGCTAAGGAATTTATCCCAAAGCAAGGAAACAGTACAAACCAGGTCTGATATCCAGAGTGTCACGAGTCAGGACACTCAAGGGCTCCATCGCTGTTTGGTGCTTCCTTTCCTGGCTCGGGAGGAGGAGTCTGGCTACTAGAACAGTAGTTTCTCGTCGTTCTCAATTAAGAGCCAC
This sequence comes from Pachyuromys duprasi, assembly GCA_028658305.1. Lineage (NCBI taxonomy): Eukaryota > Metazoa > Chordata > Mammalia > Rodentia > Muridae > Pachyuromys > Pachyuromys duprasi. Next base: position 48,001,088 of record CM053743.1, on the reverse strand, counting down.
AGATTTGGATTTTAAAGACCTCTGTTCACTGCATGATGCACCTGTTTTAATCATATGCATGCCCAGTTATGAATAAGAATAAGGTGATAAATAGGAGAGTCTTCCTAAAATCTCACATTGAGGACATACTTTGTGTTATGCCATGCGCAGCCAAAAAAAGTTTATACCAGGTTGGTGCCCTATCTTCCATATGCAGATGTGGTTACGAATAGGGATGAATGCACAAACTGTCTATATTTTGTTGAGAAGAGGAGAAATTTATTTCGTTGTTAAGAGAGGAACATATGCATAGTACATGCAGTTGAGGGTCTCAGGTTGCCAAGTGCATATTAGAAGAGAAGTATGTGCAAAGACCATACTAAGTAGACTCTCAGGCTGGTAAAGTCCTCCATGCTTGCCTGCCTCAGTCTTCTTTTCCTTTGATTACAGGTTTCTTTAGAGCCAATATTCCAAATACAACACACTTGATCACATCTCACCTTTGGTTTTATTATCCACGGTTTTAGTTGCTTGACCCAACTCTTCAGGCCCAGCTCACATTATCATAGGAAGCCTGAGGGAGGGCTCTATATAAAAGCATTTGAAAGAAAGAGCAAATTCATATAAACTCTGTTTCAATATTTTATTATTAGCCATTATTTTCTTACAGCATCAAGACTTGGACATCCACTGGGGTCTTGGAGTGTCTCTCTCAAGGATAAATGGAAACTACTATGCCTTGTTCTGGTCTGTTAAGCTGCTCAAGTGATTGTATGGAGACCGCTTACAGCAGGGAGGATAGTTCTCTTTGATCAAAGTCTACTGATTTAAATATTAATCATAATTTAGAATGACCGCTTCAACAATACCTGTACTGTGGTAGGAACTGTGGTATAGCCAACTTGATATGTAAAATTAACTGTCATGAACTTTGCTTGCCAGCCTCTAAATTTTACCAGGTATTAGGACCCACAAGCATCTGCCTCATGGAGTCCTCAACAACTGTCTGTGGAAATCTAACTGTCCAGAGAAGATACTTGCAAGGTTGGAGTATGGGGTGACAGTGAGCAGAGGGGTGCAGAACGCCCAGGCTTTCATCTACCACTTTGCAAATTCCAAGCCTCTTGCTGCTCTCTTCAAGAGACATTTGCTTCTAAAGATGGCATTATGCTGCTCTATGCAGTTTTATTGGTACCTTCACTCGGCTTTGGTAAAGGCTGCATCACCTTCGTCCTTGGTATTGCTTCCCAGTAGAACATATCAGTGGCTATTTAACCTCAAATACCTGGTTCATCAACAGCAAAACCTCATTTTACCCTTACAAGCACCATCTCATGAACCACACAAGGTTCTAAAGTGATTGTGATATCAATTCCCAAGGCTGACAACTCTACAAGGAAAAGGTTTTAGAAAAGAAGGCCTGATATGGATACTTGTGTGGCCCAAGGCAGATGACGTTCAGGATGAGGTGTCTCCAAATCCAGCCACAGTAGGTTAAATATGAGAGCACCAGAAAGTAAGCGCTCTGCAAGCTGGCCAGAGGGCCTGAAGAAGCTCTGCTCATCTGGCTCATTTTTACTAGGATCAGCAAGAACTTGGGGCTGGGCCTCAAAGAGTGGGTATATGGTCAATCTGTATTCCAAATCAGAGTTGCCAAATAGATCAAAGAACAAAGCAAGAATACTCTTCTTTACTAAGCAGACAAAGGCTTTAGTACAGAACCATATGGATGCCAGGAGACTCTATTTGAAAATGAGTATGTCCATAGTGTAAACAATCCAGAGAATCTGAGCTGACGAGGACTGGGAAAGGCATCCCAGGAAGGGAACACTAAGAACAAGACTGCATTAATTGTAATTCTGAAGCAGATGAAACCTGTGACATGAAGGGACATTTGAGATGGATGGGATGATAAACCAATCATCCAAAAAGAAGACAAAGATGATGCTATAGCATTACTCTTGGGTAACCAAGGCAATTAAGTTTAAAGACCAAGGAGGAGAGAGAGAGAAAGAGAGAGTTTATACATGCCACAGTACATTTGAGCAGGTCAGAGGGTCTCTGGTGCTGCATAGTTTTATATCTGCTAGAGTCATCTGAGCAGAGGGAACCTCAAGTAAGAATATGCTTCCATAGGATCAGGTTGTGGACAAGCCTATAGGGTGTTTCCTTAGTGATTGATGGTGGAGGACCCAGCCTATTGTGTGTGGAGCCATCCCTGGGTTGGTCCTGGAATCTATAAGAAGGAAGGCTGAGCAAGCCATGAGGAGCAAGCCAGTAAGCAGCATGCCTCCATAGCCTCTGCATAGGCTCCTACCCTCAGGTTCCTTCCTTGTTTGAGTTCCTGACCTGACTTCCTTTGATGATGACCACTTTTGGTCATGGTGCTTTATCACAGCAATAGAAACCCTGACTAAGACAGGCCTTGTTATCTACCTTATCTAAGACAGACCGTCCCTTTTCTTGTTACACACTAAGCCAGGTGGCCCTCGAGTTTCTGGAAATTCTCCTGTCTCCATCTCTGTGATAATTTCAACTTGACACAATCTAAAATCACCAGGGAAGAGAATGCCAATGTGGGATTGTCTCCTCAGATTGGGTGTGTCTATGGGGATTGATTGCCTTCATCATGTTAATTCAGGTGGGAAGACTCAGCCCACTATGGGATGTACCATTCCCTGGGTTTGGGTTCCAGACTGTATAAGAGCGGTGAAGGTGAGCTGAGTTGTAAGTATGAACACAGTAATTCATTTCTCTCTGCTTCTGAGTATGGATGCGATACTACTAGCTCCTTCAAGTTCTTCCCTCTTTTACACCATCAGAACAATGAACTAGAATTAGAATCTGGAATTGTGAGCAAAATGAACTTTATCTCCCTTAAGTTACCTCAGTTAGGGCAATTTATCACAGCAACAGAAATGGAACAAGGGCTAGCTTCCATCTCACACAGGAGCCCTGGGAGTACAAACACGCTCTACAGTAACTGGTTTTCCATGGGTTCAGGTGATTCAAACTGAAATCCTCATGCATTATCCACAGAGCCATCTCTCCAGATCTAAAGACATTTAATTAAGGTGAAATGGCCTACCTCCTCCTCCTCACCCTTTCTTCGTGACATGCAGCTATAGTGTGAGTCTTGAAGTCCTCTCAAAAACCCAAGTACTCGAAGCATGGTCCCAGAGCAGTGCTATTGGGAGGAGGTAGAACCTTAAGCAGTGAGAAATATTAAGGGATTTGGGACATACCCCATAGAAGGAGGTAGGACAGAAGCCCTATGTTCTCCTCCTCCTCTTCCTCTTCCTTCTTCTTCTTTTTCTTCTTCTCTTCTTCTTTGTCTTCATCTTCGTCTTCTTCTTCTCTTTTGCCTCCCAGCCATGAGGTGAGTAGTTTTACTCTCGTAGACTTTTGCCATGGGGCTGATCATGGGCCACAAACCTGTGAAACTGTGAACCAAAATACCTCTTTCTTTTTTATAAAAGATAATAGCAGATATTTATTGTGTGTGATGAAAACAGAGGAAAAAGTCTGTGTCTGAGATGACTGTTAGCTTTCCCCTATATGCATGTCACCAGGCTCATCTAGTATAAGCCCCACCTTGATCCTTATTTCTGAGCTAATGCTCTGATACCTGGTTTTGTGTGCTCAATCTGTGTGGTATCTACTCAATTGTTAGCATTTTGGAAAGATCAGACCCAGAAAATTCTGAACTATCATGCTTTCTTGTCATGAAAAACATACAATGTTGTTTTTTTATTTTTATTTTTCTCGAACGTCTTTTGTATGACTTGCTTGTCTCAAAATGTCAGTAGTGATTGGGGTAAAGGACTCCATTGGAAGGTGGGAGCATTATCCTAAAAAGTACCAGAATCAGGGTTTGGACTCCTCTCTCACCTGCAGCCACCATGACTTTCCTGATGACTGGCTATAAAAATCACCTCCTAGAAAGGTAACCACCAACTCAGCTACAAACACTGCAATCTAGCCTTCCATCAATGACCTGCCTATATGATATGCTGTTGCAATAGTGACATGACACAAATGTGGATGTAACCAACCACTATCTAGTTGTATTTAAGGCTCACTTCCCAAGGTGGAGCCCATGCCTGACACTGTTCAAATGACCAAGAATCTGAGACTATATAGGCCATGCATCTAGGGGAAAACCAAATACCATTGTTCTGCTGAAGGAACATAACAATAAAATGACTCCTAATGACGTTCTGCTGTACCCATAGATTGGTATATTACTCAGCCATCATCAGAGAAGTTTCCTCCTTCAGTAGATGGGAACTAATGCTGAAGCCCAGAAGTGGACAATTTTCAGAGAATGCAAAACATTGGCGCACTTGGTTCTGAACCAGATGACCATTAATTTTCTCCTCTCAGGGCTCAGTGAGCTCTGTTAAAGAGAAGACATGGAGAATGTAAGAGGTGGAAGGGATGGAGGACATCACAGTGTCTTCCTAGAACAGCAGGACTGACATGTGAACTCACAAAGAGTACGGCAGCACAGAACCTGCCCAGGTTCAAGCCAAGTCCCAGTGCTGAGAGGCAGAAGTGGACTTGATCGCCCATCTCTACCTGAGAAGCTATTGCTAAAGAAAAATTCTTTTTCTTCAGTGGAGTTTCTCTACGTATACAAACTACACTGAAGGGGTGGTCCAATGCCGAGAAGTAGAAGGCCAACTCAAAGTTAGTTCAGTGGTGCTTTTGTAGATTTCTTTCTCGTTGCTTTCTTTGTTTTTTTGTTTGTTTGTTTGTTTTTTATCTTACCGGTATTTTGATTGTACATTATGGTTTCCAATGTTGTATTTTTGTGGGTTTTATGTCTCTGTTTGCCATGCATTTCTTGTGCCCTTTCAACATTGTTGTTATTGTTATTAATTATTATTATTACTATTATTTTGCATTCTTGTTTTCTGAAGGCAGAGAGAGAAGGCTTTGAGTTGGAGAGGTGGGGAGGTGGAGATGATCTGGGAGGAAATGGGGGAGGGGAAACCATGATCTGAATACATGTTATGGATTTTAATAATGATTTTTTTAAAAAAAAATCACCTCCTAGCTACCCAATGGGGACTTGAAGTCAAAGCCACCTAGGAAAAGCCAACTTACAAATAAGATAAAAATGTGATTAAAATTCACAAGTCAAAAGTGGGAGGAATTGGTAGGGACTTCAGACCTACACATTTGGGGCTAACTAGTAAGAAAACAGCCACAGATATAGGCTAGGACCCAGCTGAAACTCAGTTTCACGGGGTTTGGTGCTCTGTTGGCTAGTGGATGAGTCCTGGGCATCAGTGTGGTCAAGAAGAGTGATAAAGACAAACTAAGCAGTTGTCTTGGGTTGGATTCCCCTGAATATACACTCTGGGCACACAGGAGACTTACTGAGAGTATCTTTAAGTGACAGGGTGATAGGGTAGGAGACCGTGACACCATTAAGCAGTCCATTGAGCATTGTCCAGTGTCAAGGCAGGGAAGCTGAATTTTTTTTTTTTTTTGCCTCTGCAAAGCATGTGAATGACTTTGAGGTATGCTTAAGTCTGACATTTTACTCCTGCCAAAAGCAGTTCATGTGGATTCAAGGAACACCCAGAATGATGGCAGGAACAAGTATCTCCTGGGGGAGTTTGGGTGGCATCTGCTGTGACTTTCTAGGACACAGGAAACCAGCAGACCTGGATTTGGAATTGTGGGGTTTGCTGCTGAAGTAGTATACTGTCAGAAATATCAAGCCATGCTGGATGGGGAGTGGACCAGTCCATACCTGTTGGTGGTGCTTGCCCATAGTGCCTGCTCTCTCCTTACCTGTGATTGGGAATAGAAGTCCAAGGGTGTGTGGTATTCGAACTGAGAGCCATGCTGAGTCAGCGAGGCTTGGGAGTGTGACCTCCACACACCAGATAACTGTCGAGGAATAAAGAGCTAAAGATGAGGGACTGTAGGTGGCCACCTGTCAGATATCTGCTGGATGCAGGTCATCCTTCATTTCCCCAGGTCCCTCTGACTCAAGCGTAATTTACATAGAGACCCTTGCAAACAAGAAACCCCCCTATGGGGCTGCCTCTGCTTCCTACCCACCCCTCCTGAGCACACACAGACAACAAATACACACAGGTACATCACCGATTTACCATGTCCTTAATTGTACAGATCTCCCACTCAAGGTTCTGACTAATGGTGAGTTATTTGTTCAGAAAGATTTTATGGCTCCCATAAAATGTCAATTACAGTTTTAAAATAACTTGTAGATTTTCTGTAACCTGATGCTGTCATCTTGGCTCCCAGAGGGTATATTAAATTCAAGTAGCAATAACTAATCATTTAAGTAATACATAAATAACCTGAGATGGAGCGCTGTTAAGAGTTAATAGTCTCCCACACACTCCATAGAGGTTGAGGCTCCACTCAATTAAAGTGACCCCGGGAGGGGGGGTGCAGGGGCCAAACTGCACCCAGTCGTTTTGTTGAAGGTATTCAACCCGCACACATTCACTTCCTTCTTTATGTCGTCTCTTTTCAGCAGGGAAGGCTCTCCACAGTCCCTGGTCCAGAGAACAATCAGGGTACAGTCTCAGAGGACAGAAAGAAAACTGGGGTCATAAATATGTTAAATGGGTACGCGGGTTTAAGTGGCTTTGTAAACGAAACACGGAGGAAACCTCAGCCTAATTAATGAATATGTGGCAGCAGGAAAGCCGGGGGGCTGGGTGAACAGCCTCTTTGCGGGGTGAGGATGCAATCAATAGCTAGATAATTCTTTTTTTCCCCCCAGGAAGGAGTGCTTACTTATTTTGAAAACATTTTTCAAGATTTCAATCACAGTGGCTTGATGGAAAAATATCTGATGAGACTGAACACACACAAACATTTGAAGAGGAAAAAAAAAAAACTGCTTTTTAAATGGTGGTTTCTCTAACTGGGTCCCCAAAGAAGGACTCCTAGCTTTTTAAAGTGTTATCCTTGTATTTGAAGAAAACAACCCAATCTTTTGAAAGAGGTTCTCTTTCAAACCTCTGGAAGAATTTATAGAGCATTAGAATGTATTGATGCTTTCCTGGTACGTGGCCACTGCTGAGCAAATTTCACTTGAATAAATAAAAGATAAAGACAGTGTGGTGTGGCTTTTCTGTGTGTTCCAAAATGTTCCAGTCTCTCTGAAGAGCATAATATCTTTTGAGACATTTTTATTGGCATATGTATCTATTTGGGAAGGTAGACGCTGTTCACGTGTGTCTGGCAGACCATTGTGAGCTCACAAATACTTTCTTGAATCTGCTTCGTGAGGGCAGTTAGCTATGTTAGCACTTTGAAAAGCACCTCTGAGTTTGGAGGATGCTGTTCTGTAAGAGCTAAGTGGAGCCCAAGGACCAAACAGACCATAACAGAGAAACAGAACAGGGATGTGTGGAGAAGAGTGAGGGGAAAGGAGTGAGAGAGATAAAGCAGGGAGATGAGGGGTGTGGAGAAAGGAAGAAGGGATGGAAAGAGGAACAAATGAAGGGAGGGATGGCAGGATAGAGGGAAAGAGGGAGGGAGAGCTAGAAAAAAACTGGGGGGGAGGGGAGAAAGGGAGGGAAGGAGAAGATGATCTCAGTGGAGGGAATGGATAAAGTACCCTAAGCCACAAAGCAGGGGAGGCATAAAACCTCAAAGCAGAAAAAAATAGCAAACAGCAATACTGCTTCTAGTGTGTCTCTGACATCCTTGTGTAAGTAATATTTTAAATAGTTGAGTTAATTCAATGTTAAAATAATAGAGTAAGCAATCTAAGGTTCTCGTCACAGAGCTGGTTCAATGGCTTTAGCTCCAATGATTATAATAACAAACAAACAAAATCCCTTCTAAGCCCTGTCTACACTGACTCAGCCAAACTCAGTTTATTGGTATTGCATATTAAGCTAAATAATCACCAAATTATAATCCTTAAACACAATTTATAAGTGACATTTATTCTTCTGCAAGTTTCGCTGAATACCACAGAAAAGACAGAGGATTAAGTAGCTTTTTTTTTTAAACAAAGAATCCAGAGGTAAAACTTCATAGCTCTTTTTTTATTATTTTTATTTATTTTTTTAGTTTTCCCCCATTGGAGACAGTCTCTCTATGTATGCCAGACTGGCCTTGAACTCAGTATGTATACCAGGCTAGCCTTGAACTTACAAAGATCCACCTGCCTTTGCCTCCCAGGTGCTGGGATTAAAGGTGTGTGTCATCATTACTCTTATTAATTTTAAAATGTACTTGATTTTTTAATGTGAGAGCCATAAAATTACCTATTTATTTAATATTTGTACATGCGTGTGGGCCCCCATGGAGGCTGGAGGACAGTTTGTTCTCTCCTAGCATGTGAGTTCTTGGAATGGACTCAGGCTGTCAGACTTAGCAATGAGCACCTTTGCTCACTGAGCCATTACCCACTGGCCTTAACGGCGCTTACTAAGACTTAGTAAAGGAGTCAATGCTCAGGTTAAGTCTAATAAGCAGATAAAAGCAACGAGGTGGTCACAAGAAGAGATGTTACAGGAGGAAGTCGTGAGTTCTGAGTGAGGGGCAGCGCCTGCAGTCTAACAAGAGGAATCGCACAAGATGGAAGAGGAAGTCTTCATGGTCACGTGGGCTGTGAGGACCATCAGCTTCTCTCTTGCATCAGCATCCATCTCCACATCCTGCCAGAGGACTTCCATTCCACTGCTTCTACAATGGGAATACCTGGAGGCCTTCACAGCAGAATCTGGGTAGAGCAGGGGCAGAGACCGGTAAAAGAGGGGGGCTGAGAGTGAGAGGAAGTGGGCATAATGAGGACATGTCTATGAGAGAATTACAGGAAGAGATGGAAATATCGTAAAAACAGTATTGTGGCAATGGCTGTTCAACTCCATGCGTTTTGCAAGAATCGTTAGCTGGCAAAATTATTACGAATGAATTTATCTGAACGTTATGTTTTTTAAAACATGTCTACCAGACCAAGGCAATAATACAAGGCCATCGGAGATTATGTGATGTTTTTATACACACATTCTTCTCACCCCCCAAACCGCAGCAAATATTTAAGAGTATCCTTTAACCCTACAGGGTTACAACTTCCCTCCGTATTTTGTCAGGCAGAAGATGAACTAATTATAATTTTCATTTCTTAATTTTGATGAAGACAAAACTCTAGAGAAATATTCCGTGGGTTGGAAAAAAATGCTGATGTAGTTGACTGGTAACTAGCAATCAATAGCAAATTTCCCACGTGGAGCTTCAGTTGGCAATTGTGTTGTCCATGGTAGCTGGAGGGATGTCCAGCTCCAGGGAGCAGCTTCCGCTTGGCTTCAGTGGTCACTACCATGGCAATGAGTTGGGAATCTTGTTGCCAGATTTTGCCCTAAAGAAGCTTAGAAAAAACTTCTTTGGAAATCTTGCATGTTGGTTTAGATTTTTAAAACAAACCACAGTGTGGTCCAAGGAAAATAGGATCAATTCAACTGATGGACTAAAAGCTTGTACCCTCTGTACTGTGGTCAAAAACCTCACAATTCAGCTCTTAAGTACATTCCCAAGACTTGATGTTGGCTAATATTAACTTCCCCAACTTTTTATAGTTTCTGAGGCCAGAGGTTAGGATAGGGGTCAGCACTTGACAAATCTCTCTCTCTTTCTCTCTCTCTCCCTCTCTCCCTCTCTCTTCTTCTCCCATCCCTCTCCCTCCTCTCCTTCCCCCTTCTCACATTGTTCTTTTTCTCTCTCCTGACCTCAACACAGGACCTGGCATCCTACGACAGAGATACTACTAAATTTAATTAACACAATGAAATCCCCAATGCACAAGCATTGCCTTGAAGGTTAACCCCACTGTAAACTCCTCCGGACCCAGCTGGTAGGGTAAAGCCTACTCAAGCCCAGGGGTATGAAGACACTTCCTGAAGCAGCATTGGACTTTCTTTAGCCGGATATGGTTTATGAGGAAGTAAAACTAAGATGCTTTCTAACATACTGCCATTTTCTTTCTGAAACGTGGAAGACACCAGATGCATTTTTTTTTTCCAGACTCTTTCTTCTCGCTCAAACACATGGAGTTATACTTCACTCTCTCTGGCAATAAGTCGAAAGCCATCTGACTGTGTTTGGAGCCTGGAGTATAAGCAGATATTATGGACAGGTTCTCCAGAGCTGACCACGTAAATCCCTGACAGAACGACCCCCACATTTATTTTCATGCTGTGTTTGTGGAGCTTTGCAGATGGAGAGTGAGAAGGCCCAGATCCCCGAGTCACACTTTGGAGGAGAGTCATGCGTCTTACTGGATCAGCCTGGGAGGGATGAAAGAGAACCTTGTGAAACACATTAAGCCAGTGAGAGTCAAAGGCAATTTGTCATTTCAATGAACACAATGTTCCTTTATAGAGCAAGTCCGGAAAAAGCTGTGTGTGCTTATAGTTCCCTCATATTCTAATGGAATTAATAGCCACAGATTCCTGAGGACTCGTGCACTTTCATAAACAAAGCTTTGCCACGTGCTGCCAAATGCTCTCAACAAACCTGCCAGGAGTGTCCTCCTCTCTGGTACAGAGTAGACTAGGGCCAATCACAAATGTGGGTGCAAGGGGTCTCCACCCAGACTATATGCCCCAAGGAGCCGGAAGGACTTAATTATCTGACGGCTTTCTTACATTCATATTTTGATTTAATATTCACTTGGTAAGCCTAGTCATAGTTCTTATGCTAATGTTAACTGTTATTTATTTAACTGGACTTCCATAAGAAAAGAGAGGTTATGAAACCTCCACCCAATAGGACCAGCACTTAGATAGAAATTTGGATTCTTAGAAAACAATGTATCACCTGGTAAGTCATGGAACTGCTCAGAATTTTCCCTGAAAAGATAATATAATTTACTGCATAATTTTAAATAATATTAGCCAAGGTTTTTTTTTACAGTTCTTTTTTAATTGGTGTTACGCACATGAACAAAAATCTCTGTTATTATGGAAAAAATTTAAATGTTCACTTTCATCAGGTACCAGAGATAAACATTATAAATGATAAAAGGAGACATGGAGGGCCTGGGATATTTCCAAATTTACCTTCAAAAGTGTCACCCTCATCCAATCCATCACCCAGAGCCACCCTCTTGACCTTGTCAAGCTCTTCTTGCTCTCCCACAGTCTGAACAGTGCATCTCGAAGCTGCTTGATTCTCTCATTTTCCACCAAGCCACTAAGTATTGCCTCCTGTGTGTGGCCCCTGTATGATTTTTCCACCCAGCTGGGCAACACACAGTAATTCTGCCCCTCAGGGAGCCTTTGGGAAGGTCTAAAAAGCAGGGCTGGTCTAATTCAGGTCAGCCTGTGTATTGGTCCAGGGCTGTGGCTCAGTGGTCCTGGGCTTGTTTGTGCTCTGTTGTTTCTTCTAAGTCATCACTGAACTTGAGCTTTGCACACAGCAAAGGAGAAGCTTGATAATGTGACACCAGTCCCTAGGGCACGGCCTTCACAGTGCCTTTGATCACAGAACTCTAGTGGTCATGAATGAACTGGACTCTAGCAAGATGCAAACAAGTACACCTCACACAGAACTGAGCGTCGGGGCCACACAGAGCTCCCAGATGCCACACTTCCTGTTAAACCACAACTTTCTTTGAGTACAGAAGGCTGACAATGTTGTCCTAAGAAACTGCGAACAACAGTAGCAAAGCCCTCTCCAGTCATTTTTTTAGACAAGCACTCTCCCAGCAGCCTGAAAACCATGTCTGGGAGGGAACGGCAAAGGGGGTGAACCATGGCTCCCTCCACTGAGTAATGGGCTGAAGGTGTAGTGCTCAAAATGTCCGTGCTTCCTTCAGCAACTCCACTGCTCCTGAGGGTGGGAACTGTGAGGAGCTCTGGGTACATGCGCTTGCACTTGCAATCAAAACTGGCACTCAGCAAAAAAGAGACAAACAGTAAAGTTGTGATGATAAGGTCTTAATTGTAATGTTGAATGACATGGGGGGGGGTTCCTATTTTTGTGCCTTCCAAGATGCCTTCCCTTGGTTTTGAACAGAAGCCTACATTGTCATTTTGTACTGGGACAATCAAAGGATGTAACCAGCCAGGATGGAGACCAGTCGGGGAATCTCACAACCAGGGCAAGTAGGTAGTATTGGCTTCAATTGAGATCTTAAGAGGCTGCACAGGACAGGCACAGAGCCACCCTCTTCAGCAGATAGCTGTGGCTGGGCGGAGAGAATACCTGCCTCCACGAGGCCCATTTACAATGGTAACTATGGCCACCTCCCTTGCTGAGGGAAGAAAGGAACAGCTGGTCTATGCTGTTGCTACTGTAACAGTCTGGATCACACCAACAGCCCTTCTAGTCAGCAGCTGGGCAACACACAGTCCCCTCACGTGGCTCAGTCCAAAGTCCACCTATATGGCTCACATCTTCAAGAGAGCCGGATATGAGAGTGTCAGTAGGCAGAGGCAGGCGGAAGTCTGTGAGTTTCAGGCCAGCCTGGTCTACATAATGAAACTATGGAGGAGGAGACAGGGAAAGATGGGGGCGGGGTGGGGAGGAAAATGTTAACTGTGAACTTAATTTCTGACACGGGGGGTTAAGTGCTCAGCACTGTTCAACATTCAGTTCACCATTACGAATGGTGATCTTGTGTCCTGTTTTAGATTGCATGCCTCTGAAACCTGAGGCCAGAGGGTTACATCCAGAGGGTGTAACTTGTTGAACTTCCATTCTTCTTCCAAGCTCGTGAAGTGCCCCTGGGCAGACTGCAGACCAAGTGAAGATGTGGTTGAGCGTGAACAGGGGTTCATGGATCGATATGCTGGGACAGCGGAGCTTATGGGCTCTATGTCTACGGCACTGGGAACCTGCTCTGTGCTGGGGCACATGTCCCCTGGAGGCTCTCCATGGTCAGAGAAGTCACAGTAGAGGAAGTGTGGTGCTGAGTGCTTTTCCTGAGCCAACCACGCACATGCACGGTGGTGGAGACTTCCTTCTTCATGGCCACCTGTGGCTGGTCCACTGGATGTGACAGAAGGAAGTGAACTAAAATTTGAAAGGGGGTGAGAAGTAAAAAGCAGGGATATCTCAACATTTTTCACAAATAAGCTTGGCAGCCCCACTTGCTTACAAAAGCATCTGTTGGAACAGCTCAGCGACAGAATGCGTGCCAAACCTGGACCATGTAGCCCTCCTCAGTCTGTACCCAGAGGGGCCTCTGTCCTGGGTGTGCATTTAAACGTGATGGGGAAGGTTCAGATTTCTCGGGCTTTACCCTAACCTCTGGAAGCCTTCATGTTTACTTTCTCAATTTCTGCCCTGCCCATGGTATGAGTGGCTGGTTAGCTGGATAAAAAGCATGAGCACACAGGCTCTCTCAAAACCTCCTCATTCCCAAACTGAAATGCATACAAATTAGACATGCCTTACTGGAAACAACAACAACAACAACACAGAGGAAAAGTCACTAATAATTTTAGCAAGACAGAAAGTTCAAATCCAGGGCAGTCCCTCAGAGTCCCTTCATTTGAATACCTCCTGCTGTGAGCAACCTACTCACTCCCTGCCCCCAAGTTTCTTCAGGGCCCTAGCCAGAACTCGGTATGAACTTAAGTTTGATGATAAGTGTGCATTCTGGTCCCCATCCCTAAGATACCCTCCCACGGATTCAGAAGGTAGAGTCGGGAGAACGGGCTTCATCCTGTGGACCATTTTTGAACACCGATTTGATGACACTGTCATGGCTGAATTTGCAATTTCATGCTTCAGAACTTCCTCATTTGAGGCAGGGTCCTGTTCACTGCTGAGGAAGGCAGTGGGTCTTTGTTTGGGGTCACAGATTCCTGGCAACAGACACTTCAGTCTGGGCTAGCTTGCTGCTGGAGCCCGCCAAGCCTCACTCCAAGAAAATGACGGCATTTAATTGGGGCGGGGTGTGTGTGTTCTTGCTTTACATGAAAGAGACCAGGGAAATGAAAAAAATGAATTCATGACTCTGTAATAGGTGCAGAACCCTTTAGCTATGTGGGGGCTGTCATTCGACAAAATAGAAAGAAAAGAAAAAAAGAAGACTGTCTTCTTATTAGACCATAGGATGGCTATCTTGACCATTCGCAGCTTTGGCAAGCAAAGGCAACATGGAAGCTAAAAAGTCATTGTAATAAACCTCTGAGCTTTGCCCTATTAAAAATGTCAGAGTCATAAATCACAACTCTAATGACCAAGGAGGGGGCAGATCAATAAGTTCGGGGAAGTCTTCTAGAGAGGAGTCATATGGTGTTGTTTAACACAAAATCACAAAGGTGGCTGCCATCTCCCAGCGAGCCAGAGTTCAATGCAAACATCCACATTAGAACGAGAAGGTTGAATTAACTTTTAGGCCAGGAGTTTTGGAGTTAGGGCTCCTAATTTTAGGCAATAATTGGGTTTTCCAAGTTGTGTTTTGTGTTTAAAAATAAGCAGGCTTGTTTTTCAAGTTTTCTTATTTTTGGAATCTTCAAACTGCAGTTGTAAAAAAAAAAGTGGGAATTTCATCAGTTTTATTAGCCAGGGTATTTAAAAAGCACCCTTGAGTTTGGCAACTATTTAGTGTGTGGAAACAACAGGAAGTCATTAAACAAAAGGCTAAAACTGACTGTTAAGGCTTCTGTCCCAGGATCAAACTGTCAAGCACTAAGAAAAATGATCCCATAAAAGAAATAATCCAAGGCTTAGAATTATTCCTCGTAGCTTTTTCCCCTCTCTTCCTTACATCTTTCTATCTCTGAATTACAGCCATGGTCACAAATCCTTTCCCCAGGGGAGAGGAAAAAGCAAAACCTCACATTTTGTAAGTTATTGATTTTACCAGAAAGTTTCAAAATTGCCTTATTTAATGAGTTACACTTTACAATCACAAAAGATATAAACGACACACAGTGGTAGCCAGTAAAAGAAGGTCTTTTGAGGTCTTGCTGAAACCGATTAGCAAGGACTGAAGAGCACTTCTGCTGCTCATTCTAAAAGAAATATTTTAAGCAAACCATAAAAGTGGGCTTGACCCTTCCATGAGCCTATCGTAAATCAATTGTTAAAGGAAGGGTAAAAACTGGGGAGGAGGTCAGAGGTGGCAGAGAGGCCACAGAGAAAGGACAGTGTGAGAAAGCAGGGTGAAAACCAGAGGGAAAATGAGGCAGCTGTGGCTGAGGAGGGTGATTCATTCAGAGCCTTTGGTCGCGTTGCTTGTGACAGCACAAATGAAATGAAAGCCACATGAAAACTCCAAACCCTAAAGCAAAGCAGTGATTCACTTATAGAGTCCTTCACAGCAGCAGCCAGATGAGAGCTTGGTCGGAAGTAAACACCAATAAGTTCATAGGAAAGTCCACAGCACGAACAGAGAAGCTTC
Source organism: Pachyuromys duprasi (assembly GCA_028658305.1). Taxonomy (NCBI): domain Eukaryota; kingdom Metazoa; phylum Chordata; class Mammalia; order Rodentia; family Muridae; genus Pachyuromys; species Pachyuromys duprasi. The sequence goes on along the minus strand of CM053743.1, from coordinate 47,985,742 downwards.
CTAAGAAGATGCATTGCAAGACAGGTTTTAAAATATTCAGGAGGGATAGAAACACAAATTCTGTAGGTGTGCTGTCTCTTAGAGATAATTTTTACTCATTTTTACTCATCATTTTCTGTGATGGTTGACGTGTTTTTACTATCTTGCCAAACTGCCCGTATACATACAAGAAATGCTTTATGATGTCCTTTTCTCAAAGAGAAAAATGATAAAATGAGGAGTTAGCTCTTTGAATGATTACAAAAATAAAAACTTGCTTTTATGTATATACACATATATATGCACACATACATACATACATATATATTGCACTAAGTGTTAAGTTTGAATGATCAACACATCTAACCATTTGTGTCCTCTGAAGCAGGTTTGAAGCCCAGATAACTATCACAATTCACATTTAAATGAAAGCTGCCTGGACTGATTTGTAATGACACAATTTATTTGGTAATAATGACATTCCTTGAGTTGAGCCAGCAAAACAAAGGTTGATTTATGTCCTAATAACAAAGACAAATGGCCCTTCTGCTGCCTTCATCCTGACTCTCTGAGTGAAAGGCCAGGTTGCCAGTAGACTCCTCTTCCTCTCTCTGCAGGGCAAGTCTAGACTGACTTAACATAATAGTTTGTATGATGTGTTCAAGTCTGGAAGACACATGCCTGTCCCCTGGACCCAGTCCACAGAAGTGTTTCCTGGTGGCTGACTGAAGAAAAGCAGAGGAGACAGTTGCTCTGAGCAGCTGTCTGAGCACAGATATGGGCAGTATATGAAGGCTGAGTAGCCACAGTAATCATTGGTGGTAGGAAAGGACCAGCAACTCCTTTACAAGGACACTGAGACCTACTGAACCCAAAACAAGAACCTCAGGAGCCTCAGAAGCGGTGCCCAAGATGAGATCACAGGAGGTATGGCCATGGAGGTAGAGTCCTGAAACAAAACTGCTGAGCCCATCACTTCCTGGCTGAGCTAGCCTCAGGTGACAGTGTCCTCTTCTTTCCCAGCCAGCTTCTTCGCCCGGCTCCTCAGCAGAGTCCTTTCTAACTGTTTCTCTCCCTGGAGAGTTGTCAGAGTACTTGGCCTGCCTCTCTCCCACATACCATTCTGCTTTTCAAAATCAATTGATGTAATGAAAAGAGCTTAGATCAGAAGCCACCACTTGGGTAATTAAACCTCAAGACCTCATTTGCATGTGATTATAAGGTGATACAACCTATTCACTTAATGAAGTAGAACAGCTACCATTCAGTGCTTAGAAATATACTAGGGACATTGGCCCTCTGCTGCAGCATGGAGGGTACTGTGGCCTGTGTGGGAGAGGTTTCTCTGGCAGTGCATTGTCTTTGCAACCTATAAAGCCCTGGGTTCTGGCAACGCTTCCCACTGGCCTAATGGCAGTGCTAGGTAGCAGCCAGGACAACTTCCCAGCAGGCTGAAAAAAATGTGGCTACCTTGATCATCTGGGTTTTGAGTGTCATAGTCTTCTCCAGGTAGTTCCCCCCAAAGAGAAACTGTAGGATGTCAGCAGCACAAGTAGTGAGGACAGTGACGAAGAAAACGAAGAGCTGAGAAGTCACTGGCTTGGAAGGAGAAAAGAATAAATGAAGAAGTGTGGGGAGCAAGGGAAAAAAATAAACTGCGCAAAAGAAAAATAAAAGGAAAATATCCTATTCCTTCTCCTCATAAGAGAACACTTCAAAACAAAAGAAATAGGAGTATCAGAAAGAAAAAAAGAAAGAAAATTGAAAAAAGAAAAGGCCAAGCTGGGCACTGTGGTGCATGCCATAATCCCAGCAGCATTCAGGGATGCAGAGGCAGGTGGATCTCTGTGAGTTCGGAGGCCAGCCTGGTCTACAAAGTGAGTCTAGGACAGCCAGGGCTACTCAGAGAAACCTGTCTCAACCACGCCCCAACAACTTAACTTACTACGTTATAAAGCATTGGAAAACCAGCCTGTTGTCATGGAACAGAAGGGAGGGTTCTAAGTACCTTGCTATGGTGCACTTATGGTGCACATTTTCAAATTGGTAACAATGGGCGTGGCTATGGGAGAGGTTATGGTTTGAAATCAGGTCTCTTAGGCTGGAGAACTTTACCAGTCCTCTTGCCCAGCACCTGAACTGACTTACTCTGGCCAGATTCAGGGCCTCACAGGTGCCTTACCTTACCCTTACCTCTGCTCAAATTTCAAGGAAGCTACACCCATGCCTTTCCTTGCACTGCATCCATGAAGCTCACAAATCTTCAGCTTTTCCATAAACTGATTACTCTCTTGGCCCATAAAAAAAGAAATTCTTTTGCCTAGAGTTTTTAGTTAGCCTTTAGGACTAAAACACAGAACTGTTAGATTCTTAAGACTTAATTTTGTTAAAGTTTAGTTGCTTGGTTATCCAGAGTAACAAAAATAAATTTAAAATATCATTTTTAAAAAACCATTAAAAAAATAGCAATGGGCTGAGAGGGTGGCCCAGCAGCTAAAAGCTCTTTCTGTTTTCTTAGAATACCTGAGGTCAGGTCCCAGCATCCACACTGGCAAACTCATAACCACCTGTCATCTTGTTACTCCAGCTCTGAGGGACACGATGACCTCTGAGCCAGAGCACTTAGCAGATGCTCACATAGACATACATACGAGCTTGTAAACTTAAGGATTTGTTTTGTTTTGTTTTTTTTAAATTTTAAACAGCAAGTGCTACATAAAGAAATGGCCTCATCTGGTGTGTGTAGCTAGCTACTGTTAGCAGCCACTGTACTTCATCATATTTGTAAGTTTTATTTCTGTTAATTATAAGACAATATAAATTGACTCATTCAGGTTTTCCTCCTTGAGTTGTGATACAGACAATGATTCAGAAGAATAATATATAGTCAGCTCTCCCTCATTAATCTGCCATAAAAAAATAGAAGATTTTCATGAACCAGTCATTTCTCCCAGAAATAATCTCAACATTGTTAGTAAAATTCTGTAGAATACTGGCATCTGAGTGAAAGTCGTTAATGTTAAACCAACAACAGAAAATAAAGAAAAGAAAAGAAAAAAAACAAAAGCCAGGAATCCTTTTCTTTCAAATGCTGCCTCCTAGAACCTTAACTAGGAGGTAGGTGCTGGCATGGACACTTAACAGAGGACGAGAAGAGGGAGGCCAGGGCCAGAACTCTCAGACAGACCCAGAGGTTCTGATTCTACTCTACCAACCCACGCCAGACAGACCTTGGCCACAAATTCTTTTGGGAAGCTGTGGCTCACTTAGAGCCTAATCTGGGATTCTGTAGAAACGTGGAGAAGCGCTCCCCAGAACTGAGAGCCGTGACCCTTTGGCCTTGTGCCTGGGGTCACCATACTCCCCAGGCTAGCAACACTTCACTCTGCTTTCACTGGGCTTCCAGAGCACATTTGCTCACACCAGGCCCACACCAGACCATCTGAGCTGCATTTTCAACTCAAAGAACACAGCAGGGGTCTTAACGGGAGTTCCTCACAGATACAGCTGAAACAATTCTAGTACCCCCTGCTCTGCTCTTTCTACAACCCCGGTGCCCACAACACTCACAGCGCTCTACCTTGTGACCATGTGGCACTCTTCACACTTACTGTTTACTGGTCTGCCCATCCTGGCGTCGCCCCGGTTACCTTTGGGTTTTGAATCAAATATCAGTGCTGTCGTGAGCGCATCAGGAAATGGTCACTAAGGAAAACTCCTCTGGTCAAGAGAAGGGAACTTGTAGCCTGAATAGCGAGATCTTCAGGTCCTGTTAGGCGGGGTCATAAGACACTACCTTAGGAAGTGGGCTTAACATGGGCCATGCCTAGGAGCTAGGTGGAATAATTAGACCTTTAATGATACTGCACTAACCCCTCCCCCAACACACCACCACTTCACCCTCCCCCACCCTCCCCCACCCACCCCCACCCACCCACACAGCACAGTCCCCACACGTCCAGAAGCCGTGAGGATCAGCAGGGTGTGCCCAAAGGGAATAATTTTTCCTTTATTTGTTTATTTTTTCTGTCTCTTTCAGATGCAGGCCAGAACCTAAGCTTTCTCTTTCTGGTTCTTTGGCCTTCCTTGCTCTTTCTCTAAACAATACTTTCCCCTCTCCTATTCCTCCATTCTCCAACTCCAGCAAGTTGCTGAGACAGCTTGCCTGCCCTGGTTTTTGTTTGGTTGTTTTTTGTTTGCTTGATTTTCTCTAGTAAAAGAATCCTTGAACTTCTGTTTGAGTCCATCATTAAATTATTTTATTAATGAGACCAAGAACCCAAAGGGTGAACCCTGATTTCCACAGAATCAGTACATTTTAGAAAACGGACAGCTCCTAAAGCCCACAGTGTTAGAGCGTGGCCCTCGGGGTGGTCCTGGTGGGCGGGGTGGGATCTTTGAGAAGTGTGATCCAACACTCGGTCTGAAGGGGGATGCGGGTCCTCGCTTCTCCCTGTCTCTCTCTCCCTTTCCTGGTTCACCATATAAGTGCTTTCCTCTCACGGCCCAGCTTCTTCGACTGGGTTGCAACTCCACGTGGGCTCATGTAACTGCATGTCAAGAGTCTTGAAAAGTTAATAACTAATGAAAGGTTTCCAAAGTTTGATTTCCACAACCACGCTGTGGTATGTGTGCACAAGCAAGCATGTGTGTGTGTGCGTGTGTGCATGTGGGTGTAAATAGATAAATAAATGCAATATATATATATATATATATATATATATATATATATTGTTCAAGTTGCTAGCTTGTTTCTATATAATAAATTTTGGTTAGGGATTGGAAATTCTCAACAACTTCTGAAAAAGTCTTAAACATCCTTCGGTCATTTTGTACTGCATGCTTATGTGAGGCAAAATTCTCTACATTGATAACTATAAAATAAATATTGGTATCAAATTTGAAAAATATTGACAGCAGTGTTCTATGTCCTGGGGTGTCAAGAACTCAGTTAAGATTTAATCCCTCAAGTAAAATAACAAAAGTAGATTTGTTCTCACCTTTTATCATTGATAAAATTATTTGCACACCAAAGAATTTTTAAAAATAGATTGATTTGTGGTTTATTAAAAGTGAATGTTTGGTTTGTATGTCTGTATTCCATGAATCATATGACAGTTTCTGGGGTGAACAGGAGCAGCCAGTGGAAAACAATCCTGAAACCCTGCTCTACATGAGGACCCCCTAGGACTTCCTAGCCAGAAGGCCTAAGCACTGAGACTGTATGACTGAAACTGTAAACTAAATAAACCTTTTTCTTTATAAGTCAACTGTCTCCGTTATTTTTGCAGCAGTAATTTGAAGCTAATACAACAAATACCCCAGAAACACCTGTTCCCATCACCCTGGGTACCAAGGCTCCACGGTCATCCTCCGTGATAGCCTCCGATGCTGTTTCAATCCTATCCCTTTCTCCACCTGAAATTATTTGTTCATCTTCTAGAGATCCTGCGGCACCTAGAGCAAAACTTAGGAAGTGGTGAAATGGGCTAAATAAATCGCTCTTCCATGAATGAGCGGTTAATTTCTAGGGAAGACTGAGACGTGATCAGAAAGGCCTTCCACACCTTTCCTAAACACAAAACGGCTTATCAATGAATGTGGATGGCCAGCCACACTTTTATTTGGTTCTAAAGTCCTGGCTTCAGAGGCTGAAGAAATCAGAGACTCCACTGCCCCTGTGACCCCTCTCAGAAACCAGCCCCCTGTGTAAGCAGAAGCCAGGCAGTGGAGTCTTTCTCCCTTTCCTTCTGCCCCAGCACCTGGGCCTTGTAAAGGTTGCCATTTACCCGGTTTTGTCAGGTCCACACAGAGTAAATATTTTCAGTACTTGAATGCAAGGGAGAGCTGAGAGAGATCAAGGGAGTAAGTGGCACCTCCTTGGAGGAGCAGGCCAGGGGCCCATGCTGTCCTTAAGCCCAGAAATTAGTGCCACGTGGCTAGGCACTGAAAACCTGTGCAAATCACTGACATGCAGGAAGTGAATCCGCAGTGTGAGGTGCATTCTCCAGCATGTGACATCCTGCACACAGAGATGGGAGGGGACTGGGTCTGTGGGGGAGCAGAAGGACAGGTGCGGAAAGACCAGAGGAGGAACACAGAGCACTTGGCAGATGGTTATAATGTAAAGCAAAACTTTTGCCTTCTAAGTTCAAGTATGCAAAGAAAAAAAAATATTCCCAAAGTGGGTGACTGCTGCATGCTAATTCCTGCAACAGAGGGGATGCTGGCAGCTACCTGAGCAGGGACACAGCAAGACTGCCCGAGGCCCAGACTCCAGTATCTGTTCTCATGCAGGGTGGGTAGCTGAGCACTGCAAGATTCTCTCCTTGGCCAACCCGAGAGAATCTTGGGGCTTGCCCAGGCAGGCCCCACAAGGCACTTTTATTTTATGTCTAGCATGATTATAATCTAATTTGTTTTAGATTCTGGGAAACAGGGTATACTACAAGGTAGCCTCCTGGAAACTCAGAACTTACATCCAAAAATTCTTGAGCAAATTGGATGCTAAAGAGCCAATTGTTTCAAAGCAAAGAGCTGCTGCCCAGGGAAAGGGAGCCATTTAGAAAATGATTCAGATGTTTAGGAGAATTAGGGTCTTAGGCTTTCTGTCCTCGGTCTTTTGTGAGTTTTCCTGGACTCTCCTAAGATCTGTCACCAAAGGTGTTACCATTCTGAAGAGACTCACTTGGGGTAGAGGTGGCCCTGTCACACTCAGAGTCCTTTCTATGTATGCCTGTAGCCCTGGAGTAGAAGGTCCTTCCCAAGGTGAGATAGCTCAGCGGTTCAATTTCAGTTACCAGAACCCAACACACACACACACACACACACACGTTGCCACCATGCCTGTGGTGGCAACAGACCTCAGAACATGCAAAATGGCTTCCTGGGTAAGACAAGCACAGCCTACAACCTAACGGTAAAGTGTTTCAAAAATTCTGTCCCTCAGTTTCTGGCACTCACCATTTTGTTTCTGTGGTGCTAACAGATCTCTCGGTCAGTCCCCAAGGTGTGCATTTCCTAGAACTGCCCTCCATGGGGCCCTTCCCAGACAGAATGTGACAGGGTAGTTTTAGGACATGGGACTGTCAGTCCAAGATGGCCTGGGACCTGGTACTCACTAGTTGAGGTAGGGTGGCTAGACAGTGTATGCCAGAGGCTCACCCCCTGCCTCCCGGTCTCCCCATGTCTGATTCTACAGACACACCACCAGGACCAGCACCAGCATGGACACTGGAGATTGAACTCACGCCCTGAGTGTGCTTAACTCCATCTCTCCCCAGAAAGTGCTGTTTGCTTGTTTGTTTAAGACATATTTCCATCGTCTAAGAGTGGATCGAAAACCCAAACCAAATCTCTCAAAGAGCCACAGATTAACAGATCCATTTTCCCACCCTAGACCTCTTAACTGTCCAGGCAAATAACTGAGTTCCCAGATGTCTGAACACACGGTGTACTTGAGAGGAGATGGCCCAGGAGGAGATATTTTTGGCAAGTACTCGTTGCGCTTGGTTTCATAGCTTTCTTCTGAATACACCTCACTTGTCCGCAGATTCAATCAAATGTTAGGTTCCTCCGTGCCAGCAACCCATCCTGGGCAGCTACTTGATTCTCAGGGCAACCTTCTTTTACTTCACACAGAACACAACTTAACCTCTCTTTTCTTTCTAGGAAAAAAAAACATACTCAAAATAGAAACCTCTGAACAACAGAACTTTGTTTTAAAGTAAGAAAAATGGTATCAGCTACCTGTGCCAAGAACGAAAGAGACTGAAAACATCCCCAGCCGTATGGAACGTGGAATGCTGTACCTTGTTCAGAACTGGGTCCCAAGGGATAGAGAGATAGCGGCGTCATCAGCAAAGTACAGGGGTGATCTGATATCAAAGCGGGAAGATCTGATATCAGATGCAGCCAGTTAGCCTCAAGATCACCGTTTATTCACATAAGTAGCACCTTTCAAGGGGTCGAGCTTCTGCTCAGCCTTCTGGAAATCTACCAAGATAGCTGGGAGAATCTTTTGATGAACAAAGCAGCTATTGCTGTTCTCTCTAAGATTGAAGATAATGACAAGAAAGACTTAAGGAACACACATTTCTGGTGAGATGATTGTTCTTAGCAAAACCGTGTGATTCAAGCTGGGAGAACCCTTCTCTGCTGAGGCTACATAGTTCATGAGGAAGTGCAGAGCTCACAGGACAAGAATGGATTTCCAAAAAGGATCCATCCTGACCAACCTCACGATCAGGTGAGGAAGACCAGATTAGACCAGTCTGCCTGCAAAGTTCTGTTCTACCCACCCAGCAACACAACTCATGGACAAGGGTTCATTTGGCCAAGACAGCAAATGAGTTGTAACCTCTCCCAAGTCTTAGCTGTAGAAAGCAGTAGGTAGAGTTTGTAGGCCTACCAACTGAATTTAGACATTTTTTAAAAGTTCTTGTTACTGCTTGGCAGCATTTTAAAAATATTATATATGTTCTGACTTTCTAGGAAAAAAAAACCCTCATATATCTAGCTAAAGTCTTGGATGCCATAATTTAGGATTTGAGGAAAAATTGTTTCACGTGAACTTGTTTGAGTGAGTGCTGGGACTTTAGGCAGCAATAGTGAACCCATCCTAGAGGGCTGATTTGTGAGAGGGGATTTATGAAAGTGTGTGTTGAAGGGGTTTCTCATTTGTTTCCTTTACTTGGCCTTCTGAGAATGAGACCTTGATTCCAATAGTCTGCTTTATGTATGTATGTATGTATGTATGTATGTATGTATGTATGTATGTGTGTGTGTATGTATGTATATATGTATGTATTTATGTTCCTGTTTATTACTGCTTTTCTCTGAGAATCTGGAGTAGTGCTGAATATTAAAACTGATACTAAGCATTCAGTAAACATCTGCTGAATGAATGAATCAATGAATGTTAAAATCTGAGGTTTCTGTACCATGTGATTGACTAGATGAAACACTGCTCAGGAGCTCAGGCAGCCTCAGAGGGTTTTTTGGTAAAAAATCATGGTGGTTTATTCCAGAGTGTGACCTTTGATGCCCTTTTAATTTCTGAGCTGTGTTTCTACAAGCTTCACTACCCTTTTCCCTTTTAGACTTAAACAGTAAAACTAGTCTTTCACTGTTTCATGGCATATTCTTTGCAGAAACGGTAGTGTGTCCTAACCCTTTGATGTCCCAGCTACCTGCTTTAGACAACAGACTAGGTAGGAGGCCAAGACACCTTGATTCAGTTGATATGGAAAATTATCCCAGACAAATACTCCCAGAGGCCAGAGAATCTGCTCACAGGGGGTTCTGAAGTCCATTCTGCTCATCCTCAGATGGAGGGTCAGGCAGAGTAAAGTGGTTGAGCTACTAGGTCCATCTGGATGAGACTAGTCCAGAGTGCTTACCTCACCTTCCCCCAGCTACCATGGTAAGTGCTACAGGGATGCGCTTTCTTAGACAGTGCTGGGTTCTACTGGTGTAAAGGCAAAGGAAACAGGAAGCCAGTCACAGATGGTCCTTCATTCTGAGCAAGATGGTAGCCAGAGCCAAAAGGGGTCCCATTCAAAGGAGCCTGGTCTCATGGAATCTCAGGAATGGACATATACCCATTAGGGTCTCTTATTAGAACTGAATTCAGATGTCTGTCAGCTAGACAGACAATCACATCTGCTTCCAATCCCACTAAATTACCAAAACTGATGGGACTAGCCAAGGACTAGCTGACTTGGGTGTCAATGCCTCAGAAAAGCCTAGTATGTTGGCAGACGTTAAGTGGTGCTTTCTGGGGACACAGTGACCAGCTAGTCCTGCTTTGCCTGGCATTTCTCAGTTTTAATAGTAAATCTCTCAAGTCTCAGAACAGCCCAAGCTTAGGTCAGAAAGAGATAGACTGTTGCTTTAAACAGAGTGACAGGCTGGGCTAAGCTAGGCTTCCCTTGGCAAAGCTATGTGGTCACCCATCTGCTGTGTAGACCTTGCAGACAGCCAGCAAGCAAGAGGTTTCCTAGCAAAACAATCACTGTGATTTTAGAGTGCTTAACTTTTCCCCCTTAAATATCCATGTGAGTAATCAGTTAACACAAAACTAAAAGGTGAATAGAGAGCAATTAAAATCAAATAAGAAAAAAAGGCAAATGATTCCTATGTTATAGGCTCATTGTCCGTCATCCTTTTCTCAAAATTTCTTGCCAAGTGACTTGCTTCAAATATACTGGTCAATACCAAGGAGGCAAGGTGAGAGACCAATTATTTTGGTATACAGAGATAACAAAACAGAAAGAGAGAGAGAAAGGGAAGCAAATACCTTAGAGGGGAATGATGACTCAAATTATTCTCCCTGTCTTTCAAAAGGAAGAAAAGAGATTTGTTCAGAGCTAGCCCACCATTGGTAATTCTGCTGTAAATTCACTTTGCACTTTTCAGAAATCCCCCCCCCCCCAATGAACAGCAGAGAGAGAATGTCTCTGGAGAGGGGAGAATGCACGGCCTACAGTCTGAAGCATATTTAATATGCTGTTTTTACAGCAGCCGCTGGTTTCAAAGAACTTTAACCCCGTTGTGTAAATGCGTCACCAGGAACATACCCAGGTTGCCATGGCAACAACCTCAGTGCAAGGCCCTTTGCTCTGTTGAACGGGTGTCAGCTTTCAGCCTCCTTGCATTCCAGGCTGGCATCAACCCCAGGCTACAGCTCAGACTTCATTAGAGGCCCCATGAAGGACAGTGAAAGAATCCTGAACAATTCCGAGAAGTATGAGGCAGCTTTCCATCAACACCTGAGGGCAGAGCTGAGAAAACACAGGGGAAGGATCATACCAAGCAAGGTCTCTCTGGCCTGTCCCCTGAAGACACCAGGATGGACCCAGCAGCCTTTTCCTAGCTAATTTAAGGCACATTCATTGTTTTAGCCGGAAGAGACAACATCTAATCTGCTATCTGGAAGATTACTACAAGTATCACATGACCCACCCATGCTACAGGTGCAAGGCCAGCTCTTGAGTGCTGCTCAAAGGCTTGTGAAAATATTAAGGGTCCTCAAAGAAAATGTGGTAACAGGTTGGCTGAAGCCTGCAGTCAGGTAAACATTTTCTAACATATGATTTTAAACAATGATGTGTTCAAAGAGGTGGCCCAGAAAATAATAAGTTTAACAGAAAACTCTGATAGTCATGTGGTTCTTGAAATGCACTAGGGAGAGGGGGACAAAGTGGACTGTTAGCTTGGCTAGCCACTGTAGACAGAATTTAGAATCAAATGTTTCAAAACAGCTAGGTTCTAGATCTGCTGTGTACTTACAGGTTGTATTCATGTTAGCCCTTATACATTCTTAAAGTTCATCTTAGGAAGGTTTGTTTGATGAAAGTTATGCATTTATTGTATAAGGAACTTTCCAGAATGGTCCTCGGTGAACTGGCCAGAAATCTAAAGCACAAAATAAATTCAGCCATCAGAGTGGGAAAGGAATATTCACAAAACAAAGCTCATACACAACTATCCTTAGAGGAGACAGAAATGGGCCCTCTGTCAGGCTCAGAAATGTGTGCAAACTAAACCCGAAGGGTGCAACAAGTTTAATAAACTGGTTAAAGGGGGAGAAAAAGTGAGGCACCTTTGATTTGTTTGCCGCATGTACAAACTCTTATCCCTCACTCAGTGTCTAGGGAGCACAGATCAGGCCCAACCCCTTCGCAGGGCCGCAGCCCTGGGTCACAGCTTGCAACTGAGTCTCCTTGCTTCAATCCTGCCCTGGAATGTGGGCAGTTTCCAGGTCCTCATTCGGCACATGAATACGTAGTCTCATTTTGTGATATTTTTTCTCTCTGTGTTCCTACACTAACAAAATTCCTTGAGACAAGTTGTGTCATTTTAAATAAAATCTCCTTTTAATAAAATTGCCTTCAGAAAGACTTCCTATGACACCCAGGAACTGTGAGTTGGCCACTTGTGACCCACTTTTTAATTATTGGATTTATGTTCTCTTTATGATCACTTTTTTTTTCTTTCCTAGATTTGGTCCAGAGAATCAGTATTTGGGGAACTTATTAAGAAAATTCAGTTATTGACATAACTACTACTAAAAGCAAGGAGTTCCTAACATCAGGCAGTGCTGCCTGGCTTGAAATGCTAATCAAATGTGCTAATCTTCCTCTGCTCAAATAGTTAGCATAGTTCCGTGCTGACTGTCTCTGGAGACAGAGCATACAGGGCTAATGCAGAGGAAAACATTGGGGTGTTTGTTTGTTTGTTTGTTTGTTTGTTTGTTTTGTTGAATTAGCCTCCAGATTTCTGCCCTCTTGGGGTGATTTAGAGTGCTCCTAAAGAAGGAATGCTCTGGGAAACAGATGATGGGAACAGGCCTTCAGGACCAACACTAGGGCATCTGAAGTGTCCCCAGGGCTGATGAGGGAACCTGCCTACAGGCCATGATGAAGGGGAAGTCAATCCAGCCTGAGAAACAGAAAACTCAATGTAGTGAGGACTAAGCAGAGAGGAACAGGGCCATTTCCTCAGATGACTGTAGTGAGAGACACCTAGGTATTGGGTGGGCCCAGGGGACCATACAAGCAGAATATTTTCATATAGTAATTGGCTGCCCTCTCAGCACAAAGAGCACACACCCTCAACTTCTCTTGTTTCCGTCTAGTTGACTGAGTTATGCTGTTACAAAAGGTCTTGTAGGTTACCCTCAACTTGCAGTGTCCTTTTCCTTGTTTCAGTTACCAACAATCACAGCCTGAAACTACTATGTTGAAAAATTCTATAAACAATTGGTAAGTTCTACATTGTGTGATAAAATCGCAATCTCTGTGGTATGAGCCATTCCTTTGTCCAGTGTATCCATGATGTATATGCTACACACCCATTGGTCACTTAGTATTCATCTTGGTTGTAAGATCAGCTGCCAGAGTAACCAAATAACTCTATTTTGATTAATCTTAACCCCGAAGTCAAGAATGGTAATGCTGGCATTTGAGTATGCCAAAGAGAAGCAATAAGTAGCTTTCTGTAAGGGAAAGGCAAAGGCTTGCCCTACATAGGCATGAAGAGGGTTTGATGCCAACTGAAGCTTCAGTCATCCTGCAGGCAATGGAACATACGCACATTTCCCTGAGCATTCGGCAGCAGTACGCTCTGCTCACAACTCGCACTGCAAGGCTGGCCTTTCACAGTCCCCGCTGTCATCATGCTTGTCCCTCTGTTCAAAGTGAGATTGTCAACACAAGGAAAATATGTTTAAATTTCATGATGGTTGTTTTGAGAATAATGAGACCAATGTCTGCCTGCATCAGAGCATCCCATTCTGTTGACTTTTCTCTGCTCATCTTCTCAAACTGCAACCTCATTTTACAAAGCTCTCACCTGCTCGAATCCAGCTCTTCTTCTAGGAAGCCCTTTCCAACCACACACTGAAGAACGCCTGCTCCAGAGCCCTGTGCTGTGATGTTTGGTCATCGACCCTCTTCTGTGATTATGAAAGTATTTGATGTGACGTTGTCTTCACCAGAGGGACTGAGACTCACGCTGTCTGTAAATCCTTCTCAAACCCATCACACTCCAGAAGTCCCTATGGAGTGTCCCTGACAAGAGACAAATATGATGTCTTCTCCCTCCATAACTGCCTGAGAATGGAAAGAGCTTGTGAAAATGGCAAAGGACCAACCAGTACAAACACCATCGGTCAGCCATGGGAGGAAAGAAACAGGTCACATTACAGTCTGCTCAGGCTGTACATGGTAGAGTGTCATGCAGAGAACTTATATACACCAATAATGACAGCAGAGATCTGGAGCCAATTCTCCTGAGTTCTGTGCCTTGCACATGAGAGTATATGATAAGGTTTTGAAAATTGCATGTCAAGGAGCTACATAATTTTAAAAGTAAAGATTGACCCTGCTTTTCCTAATAGTCTGTCGTTTTTCTCTGTCTTGATTAAACATGATGAAAATGCTATCATTATTCAGACACACCACAGAGTATCTTCAGGTTTAAAAAAGGAACCCCAGAAACAGAATGCTTATAAAGAAAGGGAAATTTTTAAACCAAAACTAATATGAGCCAGGTGCGGTGTCACACACCTGTAATCCCAGCACTCAGGGAGGCAGAGGCAGGTGGATCTTTGTGAGTTGGAGACCAGCCTGGTCTACGAAGCGAGTCCAAGATAGCCAAGACTACACAGAGAAGCCCTGTCTTGAAAAAATGAAAACAAATAAACAAACAGACATTGAATTCACTGTTTTAGAATGGTATAGTTAAAAAAATAGAAAGTCTGCTATTGTGTCCTGGCTAGATTAAATTTGAATTAATATTTTAAATCTTAAATGTCCAAATTGTTTTGCATTTCTAACACATAGAATAGTCCAGAGGGGGCTCAGTTTCCACCACCTGAGTGTGAAATCAAACTGTGAACACTTTATTTAAATGAAGGCATACACTCAGAAAAAAAAGAACCTCCCCCTAGATATTTTATTTGCAAGTAAAACAAAAATTATAATCAGACATACTAACAGTTGAGGTCCTGAACCTAAAGCTTGCTAATGTTGATTCGTAACTTTTGTGCCCCAAACCTACTTTGCCCAGAACATATTTGAAGTTTCAACGTTTCCAGCTTTTGATGAAGTTTCCTGTTCTTTTTATAGAATATAATCTTTTAAGTTGATGGGAATGCCGTGAGCACCTGTGTGTACACAGACATGTGGGTCCTGAGACAGCCCATATGTGTCAAACAACGAGGCTTAGATGGTCACTGATCCGAAAGATGGAACTTTCCCATCTGTGAAAGAGTTTGTGGCACATTGCACTCCACAACTCTGAGATGCAAATCTACATGTTGAGGACAAGATGCCCCTTACCACTGCACTGATGAAAACTCATGGTCATTTTGGCTGGGGCAGTTCTGTTATCCCATTGCCTAAAACAACAAGTCTAAAATTTCAGCAACAAAATTTGGAGACAGATTTTCGGTCAAGAGCTCCAACCTCTCTTTCACCTCTAAGGAAGATGTGTTTGTGCGGAGGAGGAGATGGAGGCTGGGGCAGAGCCAGCTGGGTTTTATAAGGTTCTTGGAACAGCATCCAATAGCAGCTAACTCTACAAACTAACATTACACAATCTGCAGTCAGCTTCAAGGCCCAGCACCAGTGGGTTTTAGTTTCTTTGCTTAAAAAAAAAAAGTGTCCCTTGGAAGTACTGTATTACCAATGTCCTTGTTAACATAGCTGGCGCTATGGGAGAAATGCTAATGACTTAGCCAAAAAGTAACTGAAAATCTAAATTTGAAAAAGTTTAGCAGTAATTTGTTTCATTTCGCTCATGTTTCTATTTCTATGTATGCACGGTAATTCATAGTACCCCCACACGTCTAAGGAAATTCAAATGAGATTTTTGTTAAATACAAAAAGAAAATTCCAAGTGCTAAGAAGCGTGGTGCCAGACTTCTACTGGCAGCCCTTGCCTCTGCCTTGGCAGTGCTTGTTTTGAATCTGAAATGTCCCACACAGGCTCATGCTTTGAATGCTTGGCCCTCATCGGGTGCTGCTCTTGTGGGAGGCCGTGGAACTTTCCGGAAGTGGGGCTTACATGAGCAGAAGTAGGCCACTGAGGGTTGGCCTTGGAAGGTAATAGCCCAGACCAATTTCTGCCATTCCTTCCGTTGCTTCTTCCCTCTTGGGGTGAGGAGACTCAGCCACACAAGCTCCCTTGGCAGTGGACCGATCTTCCCCACCATGCCTTCTGACATGAGCTGGACCCCTGAGAACACCACTCTTTCCTCCAGCTGTTTCTGCCAGAAACTGTGGTCACCATCACACACAAGCACCTGGTACTGTGATTCCTAAAGAAAAGCTCCGTTTTTCCAGTGCTAATGACTTTGTGTTGATGAATATGGGGTATATAACAATTCAAAGGGCACCTGATATGAATGAGGCAAAGTGTTAAACATTTATTGTTATTATTTTTCTTGGTAGGAGGTTTCTGGATATTTAATCATTTTGCCCAGAATCTTTGTTTTCTAAATTGTCCACGTGAAACACATTTTAACTGAACTTAATGGCTTCTTTCCATATCCCTCTAGAAAGTCTACACAGACAATGAGTATGCTCTGATCATGTGACAAAGAGTTTGTGGACACAGCAGCCAAGCTCCAGTGACACAGGATTAAATGACACAGATGGGCAACTCTGAGCAAAGTACCTGGCACTCTTTGTAGGGTACCAGGAGGACTAAGTTCCAGTTGCCCTCAGTGGCAGAAGGCTGAGCACATTACTAATGGAGATTCCTCTCTCTCCCCCCTCCTTCTTCCTACCCCTTTCCTGGGATCACTGTTCAAATAAACCACCTAAACAGAATCCTTGCTTTGGCTTCTGCTTTGGGGAGACCTAACATAAAAATATCAGGTTCTGCCTTTTGGTGAGAAGCTATTTAGGGACGAAGATGTGGCTCAGTTGGTAGAGTGCTTGCCTAACTCACAGAAAACTCTGGGCATGGTGACCCATACCGGGCTGTCTCTCTAGTCCCAACTGCTGCATTCTTAAAGGGACACAACTTGGAGAAGCTGTAGTCATGCAGTGTATCCAGATGTTTTGGGTCAGCAGTCACATGTCATTAGAAATACCATAGAACACGAATTTCTCATTGCCTGATGGTGTCTGCCCTATTTGATTAGAGCACAATGCATTCTCGCAGGTCCAAGGTGATGCAGGCATAAAAAGGCCTACTAAACTTTCATTTAGCTTCTACCATCACGCACAGGCCAGAATCCAAATGATGAGAAGCAACTGCTATGGCCTTCTGTGTTTTATGGTTGCTGTAGAGTATATTTCTTGTACCCATGAAAATACATGTTGGTCTATAGGACAATATATCATGTTACTCCAACAGGGGCCTCAGAGGAGACTCAAAGCAGTGAGAACAGATAGACTACGGCACATGTGCACAGGTTGTTGATGAGTCAGCAAGACTGTCAGTCCAGAACAAGTAAGAAGCTAAAACAAACAAACAAACACAGAAAAACAAACAAACAAAAAACAAAAACAAACAAACAAAACCCTGTGTGGACCTGAGACAGGACAGCATGAAAGCCAACACTGGATGTTCCATGACAACCATTACTGGTGGTGAGGGCTCCTGTGAGTCTGGGGAAGAAATAGAATAGAAGGCAGGACACAGATACACAACCCAGAGGTACCTACTGTGTTCCTCTTCTAACACAGAGTCTGCTCTGGTGGGCTGGTCCAAAGTTCCCCACAAGAGACTAGCAAATTATTGGTATTCAGGAGGGTTGAAAAAGAAAACCAGACTCATGATGAGGATGTGGGGTACACTCGTCTCAGGGACAGGAGGGGAAGGTGCCCTTAACATGGGTTGGGAATCTCTATGGGCCTCTAGAGATGTATTCAAACAGAAAACAAATCATCATGGCTTCTCAACCAGGGTGCAGCATCGATCAGCATTTTGTCAACACTGCTCTGCCATGCTGTCCTTTGCCCCCCCCACCCCCGACTCTCTTTACTCTTCCCCCTCACTTCTTTCTCTGGAGCTTTTGTTTTTTCCAATACAGATCTCAAAGGTTGTGTTATTTCACCTGATAATGCCTTAGGACGTTAGCGTGCGTTAGGACTCCACGAGGGCATAGCCCCCGTGTCAGATTACCAGAAACCGCATTCACGCTCATTCCACAGCAAGTAGCACTCAGCAGCGCCTGCATCCTCCGTTGTCTTTCGCCTAAATCACGATCCATGTAAAAACCGCTGATTGCTTTTGTGTTAGGTTCCTTACAATCCTTTCATTCGACGCAGCCCTTCTCATGTTTTCAGACCACTGATTTGTTGGTGAAACAGTTTTCCCTGTAGAGCCCGATATCCTTGCCATAAATCTCTGTTCTGCTTCAGTCCGCCAGGATGGACTTTCGCGCGATTACAACTAAGAATTTCAACAGAAAGACAAGCTTTCAAGCCTAGCAGTTTCACAGAGAAGGAAATTGAGGTTCAAAGGGGTTAAGAAATGTGTGAGGTTTCCAAAGCTGCTGGTTTCACAGCTGGAGCTAAACTTGAACTCCCTGTCTCTGTGGCTCCTCTTTCTTCCTCTCTCTCCTCTCTCGCCTCCCCTCCTCCATCTATATACTGAAATCATCCTAGCCTCCCTTTCTCTCTATATTCTCCCTCTCCCCTTCCCTCCCCATCTTCCTGTCCTCTCCTCCCTCACCTCTCCCCCACTCTATACTGAATCCAGCAGACTCCTCTTAGACCCTTCCACTCTCTCCTCTCTCCCTCCCCTTTTCTCCTCTCCCCCTCCTCCTCCTTTCTCCCTCCTCACCTCTCCTCCCCCATCTCTATGCTGAGGTCACCAGGCTTTTCCTAGCCCCTTTCCATGGTTCCAAGTTCATTTTAGCAGTGGTAATGCCAGGTTCAGAGCACCTGGGCCCTCACTGCCAGCAACTGCCTCTGTTCAACTCAGCTTCATCCTGAAACCTCCAGCAGAGAGCAGGAAAGCAGGCTAGTGAGTATGGGCTTTACTGCAGCTGGTTATGGTTCCTGCCAGAACATGGGTGCAGATCCGAGAACACATAAGTGTATTTCATTCATATGTCTTTATCGGAAGTGCAGCCCAGACAAGCCCTAGCACCTAGGAACTTGCTAGAAGCCACCTTAGCCCTACTGAGTCAGACAGTCTAGCAATGGAGCTGGGGGTTCCAGCCAGGCTCCTCCATGATGCTCATGGCCACCTCAATCTGAAAATGTACATTGCTGCCAATTCCTAGGAACATAAAATCTCCAAACCCACCTCCTACCTCAAACACATTCAGTGCTCTTCCTCAACAGCTGCCCTTCACCTGCGCTTGAGTTTACCTACAGACTTCCGCATTTAGGGAGCTAGCATTCCTTCTCGAGGTCATAATCTAATCTCTTTTTCCTCTGTAGTGGTTTCAGTGTTGTCATCAGAAAACTTGGATTTCAGGCAAATGGCTCAAAATGACCCTCAAATCTACAGACACTCTTTGAAGGCAGGACTTACTAGAGAGCCTGATAAAGCTTCTCTCCCTGGCCTGGTCCCCGGTTTCTGTCATTCTCGCAGACTGATGGGATCTGAGAAGAGCACATGGAAAATTTTTGAGGCACTGTGAGTTAAATAGGGATGTGACAGCTAAGCAGGGAGAAGGCTTAAAGCTTTGTAAAAAGTCCTCAATCTTGTGTGGTTTCTTCACACTCTGTGAAGTCCTGTCTACCCTGGCTTACCACATCCCTGCCTCTTTACAGATAGCCAAAATTCTCACCGGGATTCACACAATCTCTCCCATGATGAGTAAGCGTGGACTTTCGGTTCATTGTGCCTGCTGGCCTCTGTCATGTGCCCCCAGCTGGGCAGTATCTATCGGGTCTTCCTTAGGGTATCACTGGACATCAGACTTGAGCAGGCCCAGACCGTCTGCTCTTTGATGGCCTACCCTCAGTGTGCTCTTGGCTCTGCCCTTAGCCCCATCTCTGCAGCCACTTTGTAGCCTCTGGGTTCACAAAGGAAAACGGCAGGGCCATTCTTTGAAAGACACCATCTGTTCTTCCTCTCCTGTACCTTCCTGGACAGAGTGATACCCTGAGTCATTTTATGCTTCTCCTCCTGGCAGTTCGGATTCCTCCCTCTAAGTTTCCCACCAACAAGAAATGAACAGATCTGTTACATTATGTCATATAACAGCTATGTGGCATGTACACGCACACAAGCATGCACAGAGGCTCTCCTCCTCCCTGCATTTTCCCTTCAAAAAGTTAATGAAATTCTCCCCTAGCAACTAACCCCACTACCACAGATTTTACATGGTAGAAACATTGGACATTTCTGGGAAGGGTCTATCCCGTAGTGTTTAGACTTAGCATTGGGAGTTTGTGTCCGGCCGCATCTTATCCACAACATCGCTCCACTTCATTAAGTGGAAAGGAACTGTATCCCCGGAGTTACAAAAACAAGCTGTTCTTTAACAGAGGTGGTTATCTGAGCCCAGGCCCTCCTTCCTGGAGCCTGAGGAGGCAGGCTGGCGAGAGGCTGCGGTCTTACAAAGTGAGCAAGTCATGATGCATGTGCCAAGGTGCCTGGCCTCAGAGAACAATAAAAGGAACTCTCTTATCCCCACCTTTGCTGGCTCTCTCCACTTCTTTTAGGGCTGTCATGGGCTCTTAACATGATATAAGGGAGGCGCCCGGGGATCGTTTGCTTCTCTTGGCATGGGAACAGTGAAAGTCTCTGTTTGCCATCAATCTTCCCTCTCTCCCTCACTCTTTCTCACCAGGCTCCAGAGTGAAAAATGAGAATGCTCCAATCTCACATACTAAACCATAACTAATTATTATTAGATCAGCTTTCGCTTTCTCCCAGCCCAAATGTCAAAAGCACAAGTCTTAATTTACTAGTTCCAGTAGGTCTCCAGCCAGGGTGGGAAGGAGATAGGAGGCTTCCAGAGCTGACCCAGGTTTAACTGGCTATGTGAAGGTGCCAGGGAGATGGCTCAGAGGTGAAGATCACTGGTTGCACCTCTAGAAGACCCAGCATGGATTCCCAGCACCTGCACGGTGGCTCATGCTCATCTGTAACTCCAGTTCTAGCAGATTCCACATCCTGTTCTGGCCTCCAAGGGTGCTACATGCAAGTTGTATATGCATATACAAGGCTGGCAAAACACATACACATCAAGTAAATAAATAAGGCTTTAAAAAAAGATATTCAATAGGTGGATGCCCACTAAGATCACAATATTCTATTTCATGCTTACCAAAATGAGCCAAGCTGTCATTAGGAGGCAAACCCCAAGAAAGAGAGTACCTCCACTTCAGAGAGGTGTGCCATTATCTGGTTAATGTGAAAAAAGAAAACGAAAATTTACAATGACCTTAGTTCTTGTGACTGGAGATTACTTGTGAAGCTCTGAGACACCACAATGTGATAATCATGCTAGAGTGTGAACGTCAGCAGCAATGTTTCCCAGAACATCTGGCAAGACTGTCCTAAACACATTCAACAAAACTCATTAAATTTGTGGCTTTGAGTTAGGCATTCCCATTTCACAGCTGAGAAACTTCAGGTCTGGATGTTTGGTTAACTTGTAGAAGTCAAGTATATATATATATAAAAAAAAACCCACAAATTACTTAAATCCGGGTAGCTATCCCCAAAGGCTACAGGGTGTTTGTTTGGGTTTGTTTGTTTTGTGGTTGTTGTTAAAATAACTTCTCCCCATGTATCCTGGCTGGTCTAGAATTTGAGATCCTCCTACCTCAGCCTCTGAAGTGATGGGATTACAGACATTCAACACTATGCCTGCCCAAGGCTACATGACTGGTCATACTGGGGCAGCAGACAGGGAACAGAGCTTAGAGCAGAAGTAGGCTGTGCTATGACCCTCCAAGGTTGCCCTCAGTGACTCACTGTCATCAGTGTGGCTATCTCACAGGACCACACCTGTCCCAACCAGCACTGCTAACTGGGGAACATGTTCCACACATGAGCCTGCAAGAGACATTTTACAATCCAGCCATAAAAGACACTATACAGCAAAGTGTTCCTCAAACACATTTACATATTTTTATCTATATATAAAATACTAACTCAAAAAGATGTCAAGTGCCTTGAAAAATGAAAGAACAAACAAAACCTATTTTTTTTAGTGGCTGAAGTAATCACCCAGTGGTTAAGAGCACCCGTTCTTCTAAACTTCAGAATCTGGAGGGTCAGAGTTCAGTGGCCAGCACCCAGACTCCGTTACTCCAGGTTCATGGCATCTGACACCCTCTCCTGACCTATTTTGGCACACACATAGTGCACATTCAAATAGACACATACGCAAAAATACGAACCAAAATAAATTTTAAGAAACCTTTTTTAAATAAAAGGAGCCAACTGTCTTAGACTGCTCGTGTCTATTATCCAAACCAGCGGATGACAAAATGCAGACAATGGGCCACACTTGCCTGTCCTTTGTTCCTGGGAGCACCTGTTTCCGAGCATTCCGCCATGCCCTGTTGTTTATATGTAGCTAGAGCTTCTTTTGGGATTCTGGAGACAAGCGATTGAAGTGCAGTCTACACAGCATTCGAGGCCTAAAATCCTCAGTCTCTCTCATCTCTGTACAGAAAAGGTATGCTAGCGGTGGACATAAATGCCTAGAAACAATCACCCTCTCACCCTCATGGAATGACAGCCATGGGGTGACTTACAGCTCACTCAGTGGTCCTACCTTGCTGATTGAATAACCACACTTTTCCCGTCAGGCACTGGTCATGCATGTGGCTTCCTGTCCTGGAAAGGTCATATAAATGAGCAGTTTTACCCTGGAAATGGTCACGTGGGGATGCCTAAACCTTAGTTGCACCATTTCCTTGATGAAAACCAATACAACACATACAAATGTGCTCTCTGCTCCGCTCTGCTGTGCTGCGCCGGCCGCTGTCCTCTCCTCGCTGAAGAGTACAAACCGTCAGTTTATGGATTGTTGACCCTGTTGCTGCTGGGTCTGAGCTGAGGTGTGTATCATAGAAGGGAAAGTGTGGTGGGGAGCAACAGCACACTCATGGCTGGAACAAGAGGAAAAGGGAAAGGAAAAGAGTGTGCCTCCGCATCCCCTTCACACCGCACTGACCTAAAAGCCATCTATTAGGCTGGGTATCTCTGGTGCTTCTGAGCCCCTAGTAACACCACATGGGAATCAAGCCTTCAACCCAGTTTCTTGCACTCCAGAACCACCGTGGGCACCACCCTGAGTAGTCGTGCACTTGCTTATGAGAGTGTCATGTTGTGACTCCTTTTCCGCAGTAATTCAGTTCACTGTGGCTTCCTAGAACTCACTTCCTTTAATATAAATCAAGCAAACATGACTGGAGGAAGATAGGGAAAATAAATTATACTTAATTCCTCAAGAGCCAGGTGCTATGATCCTTGTTCTGCAGAGGAGAAAAAGGGGCTCTGTGGATCCCCTGGGGTATGAAGAGTGTGAGAAGAGAATAATTTGATTCATGATAATAACACTTGGCAACCTGGACAGACAGATGGATGGACCTGGGAAGAGGGCCCATGGGCAGGCTCATGAAAGTGTGCCAAGGTCACTCGGCATAGAGACATGCTTCATGCCTTTAACAAATGGCAACGGAACATTCCATGCACAAAGGAAGTGAGCAGCCAGCAATACCTTCTGTCACGTCTAAAAGTTAACTTCAGAATCAATGCCTGTGTGTGCAACATTAAGTCACAAAGTTTCCAGAAGTAAACACAAGGATGCAACATTGCAACCTTACAGGAGGGCAGAAAGACTAGGAGCTCATGAATAAATGTGCCAAATCAAATTTCTTCGTGATTTTCAAAATCTCTGCTTTTTATAGGCCACTGTTAAAAAAAAGAAAAAAGAAAATGCTGGGCCAGAAGAGAGACCAGCAGTAAAGGCAATCATTGCCAAGCCTGATCCCAAGTGTCATCCCAGAGACCAGCATGATAGAAGGAAAGGACCAATTCTTGCATATTGCCTTCTGAACACACACACACACACACTAAATATTTTTAAAAGATCATAGATCACATTTTTAAGAAATGGAAGAAGCAAGTCACAAGATAAGAGAAAATATTCCTGACACATGTATTAAGACAAAGCTTAACAAGAGAGACAGAAAATGATGAAAAAAAAATAAAAAAATGATCAGCCAGCTCATAGAAACACTCAAGTCTTTGGACAAAGAAAATAAAGAGCTGTTGAGTTAGCATGCCTCTCCGACAGAAATGGCTAAGTTGAAGATGTGTGATGGCACGGAGCATAAACACTGAGTACTACTGCAGAGGGCCCGAGCACACTTTGTAGCTAATCCTAAAAAGAGTTATGTGTTCAACACACACTTACTGTATGATCCAGCAACATGGTTCGTAAATATTTATCCCACCACCACGAAAACACTTCTACACAAAGACTTGTCCAGAGAGTTGATTAAAACTTTCTTCAGAATAGCCAGAAACTAAAATCAGTCTAAATGACCACCCACAGCTGAGAGCATGTATCAGGGTGCTGTATGAGATTTTTCCAGGGAGGCAAGAGCAGACATCTATTCACCCCCAAAGACAACCAAAGACAGACTAAGTAATGATTCTATTCATCTAAACAATGAGCTTAGTAGGGTCACTCGGGAGTCACTTACAGGCCCAATGAGAACTCAAGGACCAAAAGCTGACCTCAGTGGGTGACTCATGGCTGGAGCACCCCTGGAACTCTGTGCAGAGTTAGGGTAACCCCTCTTCTTTAACCTCGGGGAGGGACCTTGTGAGTCGTGTTGGATTCAGCTTTCCTGTGCTCTTGACTTTTAACTTCCTGAGTCACTTCTCTCGGGGGTCGGGGTGGGATGTAGCAGTGCAGAGGAAGTTGATGCATGGACCCGGGAAGTTAGAATTCTACTCAGCAATCCACAGGAGCAAATCACACCCACACAGTAATGAAGAAAAGACCCAGACCACAAATAGCACTTGCACTGTGATTCCAACTTTGCAGCATTCCATCCTGAAGTCTTTAGTATGGTAGAGAGGAAGCCATGGCCCCTGAGAATAGGCATGGCTGGAATGCCACCCAACATTGTATGATGGGCTGTTTGGAGTGATAGCACTCTCCCTTGTCTTCAGTGTTGGACACACATACACACACAAACACACTCTCATGAGCACACACACACAAGCACACACATACACCATCTAACAAGGATCAACACAATAAAATATTGTACAAATGCACCTCACCAAGGAAAAATTTAGGATGTAAACAGTTAACACCTACCATGTTTAAGTGTATATAGAGGCTTAAGAATGTGGATGCTGAGTTTGGACCCCAGTAGTGTCCTAACCATATGATCCTGAGCTTCCTTTCTGTTTTCACATCTGAACCCATATTCAGAAGCAAAACCTTCCTCACAAAGCTTCAGAGACAGACATTGAGTGTTCAGAACTGCACCCCACACACTGAGCATGGGGGGCTCGCGAAAGCTGCAGCTCTTGGTGGGTTCTCACTTCTTGCACCCCTCTGCTCAAGAGACGGCGTTCAGGCAAACACACTCTAAGCTGAAAATGCTGTAGGAGTGTGAGTAGGGAACGCGTTCTGAGCACACATGCTGCTCAGAGGTCTGAGAGCCGCACATCTTCCTTCGTAGCTGGCTGGGTGCTGCAGCTATTGGTTGGCACAGCGCTGTGAGATGAGACTGGACCACACAGCACTGACCCTGGAAGAGGGAGGGACAACGCTAAAGCATACTTTCTAACGAGCACCGTGATGAGGCTGAACATGTGTGGGACCAGGAGTCATCTTCAGTCTTTCCTGGTTTCTGATGACTACATTATTTTTACTCTCCAGCAACTAGGAACAGAAGGAATGGACTCCTAAGCAGAGGTGCTGCTGGGTTCATCTTACTGCTTAGCCTTAATCCACCAGCTCCCTGCTTTCCCGAGACTTCGGCACCATTGTGCGCACCTGTCTTTGGATCTCTGTGTTCACCAACATTGGCTGCTTGAATCTTTGCATTCTTGACTTCCAGCTCTTATCTGGAATTGTTCCTTTATTTAGGAGATGACAATACAGTGTTTCAAGAAGAAAATCAGAACAGCAGGCAAGAGCAGACATTATGTGGATTGTGTGTGCTCGCCCTGGCTTGTGCTAGGATGACTATACTTGCAAAAGGAAGCTGGAGAGAAAAAGAACACAAGTGATAGAGTCTGCAGGGGTGATCCAAACTGCTTCACACAAGGGAGAGCAATGTGAGGCTCCCCTTGAAGTTCCCACACCTCTATAACATAAGAAGATTTGGGGACTAAATAACATTTCGTCAGGCTTGGGATCAAATGTACATGCAATTCTCTCCCTGATTACCCCGCCCTCAACCATCTCTCACAATGCCAAGTGTCCCGTGCCACACCACAGCGAACAACTTCATACAGGACACTTGTTTAACTTCCTGAGCAGTTTTCTGAATCTGTTTTCTTAAAAATTTCTCCCTCGGCCCTTCTCTGCCTCCACCTCCCAGCTTGGGTAGTTTCTGGAGTAAGCTTTGGCTTGCCTCTGCTGAGGAAAGCACCCTGAGCGTGGGGTTCTTCATTTCAGAAGAGCAGGGATTCAAGGTGTCAGTGGGCTGATAACATAAGGAAGACACAAGTCAGCTGTCTCAGCTCATGCAAGCTGCTGTCCAGTACACCATGACCCAGACAGCAGATAATCAGGAGACATTTGTTCCCCGCTGGGGATTGGGAAATCCAGGCCTCTAAGCTTGCTGGGTCCCCACATAGTGGAAAAGGCAAGCTCAAGGCCCCAAGATCTGTGGGGGTCTCCTTTCCTAAGAGAATTTATCCCCTGTGTGAGTTCTTCTCTTCCCTCAAGAACATTTAAAGGCTCCTAATGTGGTCACCTGCAGGCTAAGCTATCATAAGTTCTCTTCTGGTAGCTGTGACGAAAGCCACTTAAGGGAGAGGAGAGAGTTTTTCTACCTCACAAATGGAGTCTAGACCACAGGGAAGTGAGAGCAGCAGGAACTTGAAGCAGTTGTCCCCATTGCTTCGGAAAGTAGGGAGGAAAGCGTGCACTGAACTCACAAGTGTTCTTCCTTCTATCTGGTCTAGGACTCCCACACCAGGAAATAGTCTCCTTCCACACCATGAACCTAATCAAGATAATCCCCACAGGCAGGCTTAGACCCATCTCTCAGGTGACGCTAGGTCCCTCAACTTGACAATCAACACATCATAGCAGGTGGCGGTAAACAAGCTTGGGGACACAGACACTCAACCTATTAACAGTTTGGCCCTACCCCTGTTGGTTGTGATTTGTGTGGCTTTCTCTCTGCTCTTCCATCACTTCATTAGTAACCAGTGTCCCTCAAAGTTCACACAGAGCCCAGCGCACAGCAAGGGCAGAAGATCTGTTCTATAACCCTGGCTGGGCATTTTTTGACCATTGGAGTATCGTTCCTGCCAATAAGCTAGACTGTTGGTGTAAAACAAAATTGTCCCTTGGCCCTCGTGCCTAGAACAAGGACCACATGGAAAGGGTACTGGTGTGCATTCCCCCACAGTTTTCTCCCAATCACTTCTCCATGCCATCAGCTGTCACTACCTCCTCTCTTGCACAACTTCTCAGGTCCTGTCTCTGCATCCTGATCCCATTTCTCTCCACTGCCCTGCCCTGCCTGTGATCCAGCCCCAAGGTTCCCAGCCCCATCTCCAACTCTTGATTATCTGACTTAACATTACTACTTATGCTGGTGTGAAAGTGAAACAAGTTGTCAGAACCCAAATGCTGATGCTGATTCTGCTCTTTCCCTCCTCAGCTGCCTGCGGATGCCCAGTAGCAGTGTAAAGCAGAGGGCCTCAGGCAGGCACAAATGGAAGTAATTCACTCCCTGCAGCTCTAGTCTCTCCAGCACCTGGGAAACAAATACTCAATATTTCAGTAATTCCATAAGATAGCTTCAGTTACAAAGTAGGGTTTGTGCCAGATGCTCTGTCCAGGCTAGTAAGTGAGTGAGCATGTTCAAGGAGGTGGGGCAGAAGTTAGGCTGGTCAGCAAAGTGCATATTTGGCTTCGGGAAGATGGCAACTTATGCTGAGTTCAGCAGGATATACTCCTGTCTTAAATCTAGAAGGACTGTACTCGCCATTCTTACTAGCTATTATCTTACGACTTGTGGAAACCCAATCCAAAGTCATTAGGAACCAAAAAAAAAATTTGTATTTTCTCAGAGGAAAGGAGAGAAATAGTATACCCTAAGCAGTCACTGTTGATGTTATGTTACCCTGGCCAAACACTGACTTTCATCTGCATTATCTGAGTTATCATCCCAGAACCATCCCTGGACACAGGTGTTCTTCACTCTTCCTTGCCTGAGAGAACTGAGGTTGAGGAAAAGGGCCCCAACTGTGGGCAGGTGGTCGGAGAGGAAAGCCAGACTGTGGATGCACAGGTTCATGGTGCTCAGCCAATCCAGGACTCAGCCCTGCTTTGCCCTTGTCTGATTCTTACTCCAGTTCCCATAGGGGAAAAAAAACATTTCAAAGGCTGTTGGAAGGAACTATTCTAGGAGCCAAAGTTTGGAAAAAGCAAAATCCGATGAGCGACCCACTGTTCCTGGCCATTGGCCTGGCTGAAGCAGATCCCTCTCTCTGGGCGGCAAAGTGTTTGTGACTGCAGAGCAGGCGCTTCAGACACATCTGTGGCTCGGCTGTCTCCAGATGTCCTTGAGTGGCCTGGCAGCAGCCCCCTCACTGCCTCCTTGGCAACGCAATGGGCGAAGCCCTCTTCTCACTCAGAATTAAACCATAATAATCCTCCAAGCCTGCGCTCCTAGCCTGGATTTCAGAACAGTGGGCAGTTTCAGTTGGGAATGAAAGTTTCAGATTTTTGTACTCAGATCTCTTTATTGACCAGCATGGGTAGCTTTGGGTGAGGTAAAGGTGGGTTCTGGAGGAACAGCCTGGGAAAGGCACCAGAAAAAGTGAGTCACAAAAATGTGAAAGCTGACTGGAGCCCTAAGCAAGAGGTGCTGCCCACCTGGCATTATCTGGGCTCACACTCCTGCCCCTCTCCGAGCACCTCAGGGGCATCATCTGGCCCCAAGATGGCCCCCACTTGGATACTAACTCTCATTTTCAGGTGACACAGAGAAACAAGCAGGTTATACAATCTTGAAATGCCATCAGGCTTTTCAGAGACAGGTTCCCTAGACCCTCTGCGTCTTCAGAGGCTAAATAGATTCTTCAACGGTGATGCTGTCATTAGCACTGGGGAGATGGTTGGCAAGCCTGTCCAGCAGAGCTCCATCCTGGGGTCCCATAGTGTGGAAGGAGAGAATCAGGTCATTCTCCCAGGTGTACCACATTGCACGCAAACCAACACACACATACATACAAACACTCACATACAAAATAAATAAATGTAACTTACTATAATTTTTTAAACTCTAATTATTCAGGTGTGTATAGGAGAGGAGGCATAGGTGTCCACAGAAGCAATACCTAAACCCAAACAGTACATTGTTCCTTGAAGTGACAGACACCGCACAGTGGGGGAAGGAAGAGCCAATGCTTGTTCTAGCTAGAACAGATCCTGAGGGGAGAGGAAAGGAATGTGTTCATGGCACCCAGTGTCTGCAGACAGGGACTGAGACGCAGCTAACCTTAGGCTCTCTTTACCATAAGCAAAGGGCACAGCAGGTCTCAGGCCGAGTAATCTGGAACTTTTTCCCATGCAAACCAGGCATTTGGCCATCACCTTGAAGCCTGTCAAAAATTTCAAGTACATCTTTTCACAACTTGTACAAACTTCAGTCTAGACAGGAGTTCTTGCAGGTCCACTGCAATTGGTACTTTATTCCTCTATGCCAGCCCAAAATGACCAAGGGATGCCTGGGAAAGAAACAACCTGCTGTTAAGAGGCGGGTGGGAGGGGAGGGATGTCAAACCAGAATCAGTAATTCACTTATGCAGGGGGGGGGGGTGGCTCTCGGGCTGTTTATGGGGTCATCTGGGTGCAACGCCACCGCCCCTTAGAATGTATAGAATTTTAGAACTATCCCATGAATGCTTGTAAACCTGAACATCTTTTTGAACAGTTTGCTTAACAATATCATTTCCAAGAATTCCCCCATTGTACCCACTTTGGCGGCTCTGGTTGAGATGGTGCAGGCAGCTCCAGCCACAAGGAGGGCCCTGCCTCGGCTTCGTCAGCCTGCCTGTGAATCCATGATGTCATCCTCCTCCCCCCCCCTCCCGAGTTTGGGCTCCCAAGCCCCAGACCACCCACGCTGGCGTCCCATTCTCTCCTGCGTCGCCAGGGAGAGACCTGCCTTTATAAACGGTTCGAGGTCGGAACAGAGGACTGGCCTGAATTGTTACACAGAAGTGCCGCTGGCAGCAGTGATAAGCATTTGGACATGTAGGCGAGGTGATTTTTTTCTTATTTGAACCGTGAATCTCTCTTTAAGGGACAGTGAAAAAGCCCATGCATAGAGTGACGCAGGGAGGTTTTAGGAACAGGCCTGAAAAACCCGGAACACAGCAGCAAAGGGGGTTGGGTAATTGCTAAAGAAGAGGTAAAGGAGAGATTACTAACTGGGAGCTACACATGCTGCTGCCTCCACCAGGAAGAAAAAGCAAAAAGTTAGGACTCTTTCTGCCACAGTCCTGCCTGGAGAATCAAACATTCAGATTACCAGTTAGGGTTTCTTTTTCCTGATCCGTTATTAGCAGGGGAAAATTGGTATGTGTGGAGGAATGCTTAGTTTGCTGAGAGGTTTCAAAAAAGTATACCACCTCTCTCTCACACACACACATATATACATATATATATACATATATATATTTCAGGCATTAGAAAACTGGGGCATTGAATATTTTTACCCAATCTTCAGCTATGAAAGAGTGAGGAGCTCATTTGTGTGGGGAGGGCGGCAATAAAGGGTATCATGAAGGCCTGTGCCATGTGTACATCTAAACCTGTGACAAATGTCCCCTGGAAATGGTGTCCACTGGACAGTGAGGGGGGATAGAGATACTCTCACTTAGGAAGCAGGACCAAATAAGTGAAGCCTTCTTCACCTACCTGCAGAAGGTTCTTCAGAGGCCCAGAGAAAGCTGAGACATTGGGATCATGATCTAGACAGGATTATGGAACCTTTGCCTCCTCTCTACATCACATGTTTTCCTGTTCTGAAGTTCAGTCTGGCTCTGGACCCCAAGTAATGGGACCAAGTGGACATGGATTGAAGCAATATGAAACTATGACCCAAAGTATACTTTTTAATTTTTTCTTTGCAATTTATTAATTATATACATCCCAATTAAAGTCTCTCCCTCCACTCCCCTCAATCCCACCTTCCCTTCCTCTTCCCCTTATCCCCTTCCCCTAGCCCACTGAAAGAGGGCGTTCTCCACTATTGCCATCTGTCCATAGGTTGTTAAGTATCATCAGGACTGCCTGGATCCTCTTCATCTGTGGCCTGGCAAGGCCACATCACTAGGGGCAAGTGATCAAAGAACAGCCAACTGAGTTCATGATAGAGGCAGTCCCTGTTCCCCTCACTCAGAGATCTATATAGAGACTGAGCTGCCAACCAGCCACATCTGAGCAGGGGGTCTAGGTCCTTTCCACGCAGAGTCCTCCATTGGTGCATCAGTCTTGGCAGGACCCTCTGGGCTCAGATCCTTTAGCTTTGTTGGTCTCCTTGTGCGGGTCCTGTTCACACCATATTACTCTACCAAAGTAAACTTTTACCCCATACAAATTACTATCTTACATATAATGTTGCAGTGATATAGAACTTATTAACAGAATATGTATGATTATGTATTTGTAAACATTTATCAATGTGTGCATAGAGGTACATATGGGTGTATCTGGGGGCATATTCCCACTCGAGATCATAGATAACCCTATTAAGAACGCCTCTTCAGAATTTGGAACCCACAGGTGACCTTTGCCACTGGTCTTGAACACTGAAGAGTCAGCTGTTCTCCATGAAGTGCCTGACCTCCTGCACAAGCTGAGTTGCTAAATGTATTTTGAGACAGAAGACATAAGAAACATATTTTGAGACCTCTGTGTCAGTTCCAAACAAATGTATATTCTCCTCCTTGAGGCAGAATAGTCAAAGGGCTTAGCCCTGGGGTGATGAGAAAAGGTAGTGGTAGCAAAAAAGAAAGGAGGCTGGTCCTGGGTTCCAAGCCAGCACATTGTGGCCAGTGGAAGCGGAAAAGCCTGAAGAAGAGAAGAAATGAAAACAACACAATGATGCTTCCGCTGAGCTGATCAAGCTGTCTGTGAGAACACGTGCACCACTGTAGAGAAGCCCCAGAAGTTCACAGAGGGTAGAAGGCTTCACCAAGTTGTGTCTTACACAAAAAGGGAAGGAAAAACATCAGGAGGCTTGGTGTGTAGGCCAAGTGCTGCTGCATGGCATCCCTCCCTCCTCCCATCCCCACATTGCAGTCTTATAAGGCACCCACTGTCTCCCCAGCCCACATGGTCTCTGCTGTGATGGAGGCTCAAGAGACACCTGTCACTGCAGTCCAGTCTCCTGGCCACGGCTGTTGGCCCAGGGTGGGCATGTCACCCAGCTGACACATCCATGGGATTTTCAAACGCTTGCTGGGAAAGCTGGGACAGAATTATTTTCTCTTTCCCTGAATTATCAGGGTGTAGGTGTGAGCCTGAACCAGCACTGGTCATTTTGTTGTTAAGAGAGAGCACAGTGCAGGACATAGCCCAGGGCATCTTGAAGAAATTAACCTGGCCCCCAGGGTGAGATAAATTGAGAAGTCAGCCACACTGGTGACTGATACTAGTGTGGTACTCTCCGAGCCTCTGTGCTGTCATCTGGAAGACGACACAGATGAAATGTCTGAGCGACCCCACAGCTTCACCCAGCTGACGAGGTATATCACTGTGGATAAGGCTAGCTTTAATATCTACTCCAGCTTGACTTGTGGCTTGGAAAAGCACTCCCCCTCCAGGATACTTCACAGCCTTGTTGCTACTATAGAATTGAAGTTTGCCGTGACCATGGATATCCCATACTTATCAAGAGAATAGAAAGTGTTAAGAGTTAGAGGTTCTTCAAGAGCTCCACAAAGACCAAACTGAGCAGGGCACAGGGGTCTTGTATGAGACGGTTTCTACAATCAAGGACCATGTGTGGATGTGGCCTGGAACCCCGCTCAGATGGAGCCCATGATAGCTCGGTGTCGGACTGAAGACCCTAGTGAGGGAAACAGGGACTGTTTCAGTCATGAACTCGATGGCAGACTCTTTGACCCTCCCCCATACAAGCCAGGGAGTGACAGACTGGCTAGATCCCAGGGGAGGACATTGCAGCCCGCCCTGAGGAGACAGGATGAGCTGGGGTTGGATGGAAGGGGAGGAGGTCCTCCCCTGTTGGTGGACTTGGAGGGGGCGGGGAGGAGGGAGATGAGGGAGGGAGTGGGAAGGTGGGAGGGAATGAGGGAGGAGGCTACGCCTGGGATGCAAAGTACCTAACCTATGATTGATATAAAAATAAATAAATTAAAAAAAAAGTTAGAGGTTCTTAACCATCCACACATAAGCCACCTAGAAAGTCCCACACATAAAGAAATGTAGCAAGTAGCAAAGTCAAAACAAACAAACAAAAAACAAAACAAAAACCCAAAACACAACCTTTGCTTTAAGGGGCTCCCATTTTGGAAACAAACACTTGGATGGCTATGTATAGTTTCACAAGGTGGCCACTGAACAACTCTGAAATAGCCTTTCATGCAATGTCCTCTATGCGAGAGCTTAGGGAAGCAAACAAGTAAAAAACAAAATTATAAAGAACAAGATGTTGGACAGTAAATAGCCTACCATCCTGACTGCACAAAAAGAGTGTGTGGGAAGGGAGAATCCATAGCTTCCCCTGGGTCATCTCTGAAAAGAGACACAGGCACTGTTGACAGATGACATGTCTGAGATAGTGAAGAAGGGGTGCTTCATGTTCTTTGTCCTATTTCATTTTTCCCCAATGAGAGTGTGTTACCTCTTCAGAATAACTTCTGAAAGTCAGTCATTACGAAGTGGTTGCTTCTGAATTCTGCAGCTTCATGGAAGAGAACCTCATCTTCCCCAGACTCAAAACTAAAGGAGTCCATAGCTCTGGGCCCAAAACAACAGGAAGGAGCTTTGGGGTGAAGCTCTGGGAGCACAGTGCTTGCCTACTATGCCTGAAGCTTGGGTTTCCCCCAGCACAGCACAAACAGCACGTGACAGTGCACACTTGTAATTCCAGCCTTTGGAAAGAAGAGGCAGGAGGACTGGAAAGCCTAAGGTCATCCTTGGGTACATGGTGGTTTCCAGGCCAGCCTAGGTCACTAGAGGGAAACAAAAAAAAAAGCCAGAAGAGATATATGTTTCTTAGCTGAAAGCAAAAAGAAACCGATTTCAGGGAAAAAGAATTCTGTGAACAAGGCACTGAGGCAAAGGAGGCAGCTGTTCACTCAAAACCTGAGAATGTGGAACAGCCAAAGCCTGGAGGGTCACAGCAAAGTGACGCGTGGAGGCTGCAGTGACTATCTGCAGAGCTGTGCCTGTAAGTGGAGGGAGGTGGTGTACCACCTCCACAGCAGGACTTCCAGGGAGTCAGGACACCTTTCTGCTGGCTGCAGTGACCTTCACCGTGCTATGCAGGCTCTGATGGGGAACAGTCGTGAGCCTCCTCACCCGTAGAGACACATATATATGCCCTGGTCAGGAGCACAGTGTCCTCTGCTTCCATCCTCTGTTTCTTCTTCCTAGTGCCCGCGTCTCTGATGTCCTAGGACCCAGGTTTGTTTATGGTGCTAACCAGCTCGAATCTGTTCTGTCTTTAGCCACTTTTCTCCATCCTGTGACTAAAAGAAGCTCCACTCCATCCTCACCTCCAGCTTCTTCAGCCATGGCTTCGAACACTTCAGGTAAGTCTGTCTGAGTCAGGCCTCTTCAAGTCGGTCTTGTCAGCCTGACGTAGTGGTGCATGCTTTGAATCTCAGTACTTGAGAGGCAGAAGCTTCTGCCTATGAATTCTAAGCCAGCCTCGTGAGATGCTCTCTAAAAAAATAAAATAAAACCACCAACAAAAATAATACAAATAAATAAATAAATAATGAATAGCCCACTGTTACTGGCTATGTTTTGTGGACAACTCCTCAGGAGCTCACTTCCGAAGACTGCGTTAACTGTTTTCATGAGTTTGTCCTCTGGGATAATTTTGCCACCATCTTTTCAAGAAGGAATCCTCTGCAACTTTTCTTGGGATTACATTTAATATAGAAAGCATGACACAAAATTAGGCATTTTTACTATTATAAATCTTTAAGTTCATTAAAGATGAGATTGAACATAAGCTTATCCCTGCCTTTTAAGAGAGTACATGATTTTTAATATAGAGGTATTTAGAAAAGTTCACAGAAGCAGCTTCACCATCTGCCTGTGTGTGCCATGAGCCCCTATGTGTCCGCAGTGTGCCCCCACGTGCCTTTCCCGTATCTAAATTGACTCTCTGTCATAAGTCTTAGCCAAGACACAAGCATAAAGTAGCAGGATTCCATGACACAGGGCCCCAGAAAACCTCCCTGCTCCTAAAACAGCCCTGTTTGCACTAAATAGCTTCACTGCAAGCCACACTAAATTCCAAACTATATGAATTTTTTTTTACTGCTTTTCTTGCAAAGCTATTTCTTCTGCAGAACTCCAAAGTAACAATTCTGAATCCTACAGCCTCACCTGCAAACAGCTGGTCTGTATTTTAAGGAGTCTTACTAAGTTTTTGTTGAATGTTAAGTCTTATCCGTAGGAGACACAGAAACAGCTTAATTTCCTACCCCCAAAATGATAAGGCCAAGAGCACTGGTCTCTCTGGGACTTTGTATGACTTCATGGAATGACACCTGCCAAGAGAATATTAGGAGAAGCCAGCAAACTTGGCAGCCAGATTCCATGGCGACAGCTGCAGAGCCACAGGTGTTGGCCAGGGAGAGGACTCCAGCCCAGCTTAACTGTTCCAGTGCGTTCTTTATTATTTTAAACACCATGTTCAGAGAGTGCTTAATTTGCTCAGATTCAAGACACTCCCCAAGGGCAAAGTACAGAGTAAACAAGGCTGGGGAGAAAGTCCTGGCCACCTAATTTTTAATTTGCAGAGCAGAGCGGTTACAAAACAAAGCACTTAATTTCTGACCGCCTTGCCGCTGTGAAGGAGCTTGGAAAGGAAGGCTTTGGCGGAAAATATTCTCTCGGTTAAGACAGTGAGGGACGTGCTGGAATCTTTGGTGTTCTCTGGAGAAGTGGAGTGCTCTAGGCAAGCTCAGTGCATCTTTCTTTGCGAGGTCGGGGAGGCAAGCTCCAGAGAAAAGACTAACCAGCAGAGGAGTGGTGTGTTCAGGGCTGTACACGACCACTTCACTCTCCTGTGAGCGCCGGGGCCCCAGACGCCTAAATCTCAGCGGCTCTGTCTGCTCTCTGCTTGATCCAACAGCATACCCGAGACCAAGTGTGAGGCCTTTGTGCCAGAATGAGCCTCTGTTCCCAAATAGAGAACTCACTCACTCATCCCTTCCTCAAGTGTTCTGTCACATAAATACCCAAAGAGCAATTATTTTCTAAATATTTGCAATTACTGGTCAAGACCCACTGAGACAAAAGCTGTCCATGTTTGGGCACTATAGGGCTACACCTCTGGGCTCTACAGAGTTTTGATTGTTCCCAAAAGTTCACAGGGTCTCCCCCCCCCAAAAAAAAACAGCCTCTGGAGCCTTGGACTACAGCTCAATTG
Source organism: Pachyuromys duprasi (assembly GCA_028658305.1). Taxonomy (NCBI): domain Eukaryota; kingdom Metazoa; phylum Chordata; class Mammalia; order Rodentia; family Muridae; genus Pachyuromys; species Pachyuromys duprasi. Next base: position 47,949,464 of record CM053743.1, on the reverse strand, counting down.
CTAGAGTCCCTGACAGCATTTAGGAAGCCCTGGGCATGTCCCCAGAACCACTCAAGCATGGCATGGTAACACAAGCTTATCTCGTCTCGGCCTCTGGGAGCTAGAAGCGGATCAAAAGTTTTGTGCGGGGCGTGCCAGACCAGCCTACAATACAAGGGGCTATGTTCTAAAAGGGAGAAGCAAACTCAGCAGTCTCTCCACTTCGGGCCTCTCTCCTCTAACAAAGCAGGTTCGGACCTAGCACATAATAAAGGTGAGGTCGAAACATCTTTGGAGACCTAAACCTCAATCTCAAAACAAGCGTTCAAGCTGTTTCAGTGCCCACTTTATGAAATGACTTCTTCCTTAGAGGGCTAGCAATTCCAGACACTTCCCTGTGGGATGCTGGGAACTAATTTTCGTATATCTATGGTGCCCCATTCTGGGTGGACTTCCCTATAGAAAGCACAGTATTTAATCTCCGCTTCCTGCCTGAGAACAGGACTCGTAGACCTAATAAATGAAAAACAGTTTACTGTTTCTATCCACAGCGTTTGCTGCCTTGACAGGGCCTGGTCTCTCTGCTGCCGGTTTACATTACAATCCAAGGCTCAGTTGCAAGCATTTACTAGGTTTCACTCATGCTTGTTTATGCTGACACCTGAGGAGTAAGCAGACTCCCTTGAAGAAGGGGGAATGATAAGAGGGGGTACACCAGTGAGGACGGTGGTCCTGGCAAAGAGAAACGCGTGGTGTGGCGAGCCAGCAACAGGAACAAACTCAAGTACAGATCAAGCATCTGAGGAAAAGCCAGAAGGAGATGATGCCTGATGAGGACAAGGGCCATAGATCAAAGAGCCAAATAACTCATATCCCTCAGGACCCACAGGAGACTGATTCCAGAACCCCTCACCAGAAAAAAGCCCATCCCCAGATGCTCAAGTCAAGACCTATGTCCATGCTACCTACATGCATACACTTTGAGTGATATCTAGGTAATACAGAGGACAGTGTCATGCAAATGCCATCCCAGTGGCTGCCAATAGTAAGTATGTTACAGAATAGTGACATTTAAACATCTGGATGTATTCAACAACTACACTCCTCCTTCATTATTTTGATCCATGGTTGGTTAATATTTAAAATCATAGGCTCCCAGACACACTCTTTAATTCCCAAACAGGATTCTCAACTTTTGCTATTAAAATAAATCATGAAAAGCAACGGTTGTCAGAGGCAGACATGGACTACTGAGTTCTCAGCCTTTGTAGGGAGTTCCCTGGGTCTTTGGGCATCTATGTGGACATGAGACAGTTCCTACTCCAAGTACAGGGCCCCACTGAGTTATAGCTCAGCAATGGCTGCTGTGAATGCTAAGACATCAGGTTCCAACTGGCTGTTAACACTGAAGCCTGTTGGATGAATCACTGGAGTGATGCCTAGCTTTAACTGTCAATTGTAGCCATCTGGGAAGAGAATGTCAATGAGAGATTGTCTGCCTTGGCTTGGCCCGTGGGCAATTTGGAGGGGTGGGTTACCTTAATTCAATGAATGTAGGCAGGCCGATCCATTGTGGATAGCACGATGCCCTAGGCAGTGATTCTGAACTATCTAAGAGTAGAGGAATTGCCCTGAGCATACAGAAACAAGTGAGTGAGCATGTATGAATACATTTTCTCTGCTCCTAACTGTGGATACCATGTGACCAGGTGTGTCATGCGACTGTCACTGTGATTTCCCCACCAGGGTAGACAGTAACCTGGAACTGTGAGCCGAAATAAGTTCATTCCCTCCCAAGTAGCTTTTTGTGGGGACATTTCTATCACTGAAGCACAAATGAAGCTGGGTTGGTTGGGTTAAATGGGAATTTCTATTTAAGGTAATTTATAACCGCAGCAATTTTGTATCTTTTTAAAGGAAACAAAAGAGATGCCAGATGTTAGACAGGACTCTTTTCACTACAGCTACAACGACCAAAGCTAAAAAACTCCCAATGCTCAAATATTAAACAACACAGAGAAATTTTTGAAACACACCCATCGAGGGTCTGATGATCAACAGCAGATCACGGAGGATCCCTCAGCACTGCAGCTGATGAAGCTTCGGAGGCAACAAGCTTCGTCAGTCTACAGGACTGACGGGAAGCGTTTGCTCTTCTTTTCTTCCAACTGTTTACAAATAAGCATGTAATATCCTTACAGCTGGAAAGAAGGCAGGAAATACAGACAAGAGCTTATATTTCCCATGGCAGTGAGTGGCCCAGGACATTTTCTGTGAGGTTTGTCCATCCCTGTCTCTGGGAAGGAGTCGAAGGCACAGATGCACATGCTGTTCTCATTTCCTTCTGCTCTGCAGCCCTGAAATATTTGGGAATTTGGCCCTGAGTGCACAATTCCAGTCCCTGTGTCCCGGTCTGGGAGCATTTGCGTCTGTGAAACGCAAACTGTAGCTCCCGAGGGAGGACGCTCCCCGCTTCCTGCCTCCTGGGGGAGCATGTCAGCACAACCTTTCCTGCAGCTGCCTCTACACTGGCCAGAAAATGAGAGAGTCTGGGAGAGGCTGCCAGGCATCTGTGATAGCTGGTCACTGTCTCAGGAAATGAAACCTCAAATGATTGGAATAGGGGTGTTTCCCCACCTCATACCCCACTCCCCACCCCACTGCCTCCAAAGAGTTGTGGATTTACTGGGAATTTTAGGAGAGGAGAAAATGAGAAATAGTTGCAGTTAATAGGTGTGTGTGTGTGGGTGTGTGTGCGTGTGTGTGTTCAATTCCTCCAGGTCCCTCAGGTGGAATGTTCTCTGGTGTGCTTCTGAGACCTGTTCAATCACGTTCTCTGGGGACCCAAACTCTAGACTCACCTTTCAACAAGGTTTGGAGATGATTTTGATGCTTACTGAGGATGAAGAGTGACCTCTGCCATGACATATCAAAGAGTGATTTAATCTAGAAGAACAACAGCCTCCAAGCATAGGGTTGAGGTGTAGCTCTCATGGTAGAGCACCTGGCTTGCAGCATGAGGACCTGCATTTGACCCCCAGAGGCCACTTAAAAGAAAAACGAGGGCAGGTATGTTGTGATCTTGTAATCCCAATACTGGGGAGGCATAACAAGCAGAAGCTCCCTTTCTGGCCAACCAGCCCAGCTGACTGGGCAAGTTCCCAGCTAGAGGGACACTTTGCCTCAATTAAAGAAGAAGAACAGGAGGAGGCGGCGGCAAGGCAGCATTTAAAGATGGCACTGGATGTGGTCCTCTGAGCTCTACACACACACACACACACGTAAACACAAGTCCATATGCATATCCACCTACACACTCACATACACGAACACTCTCTCACCTAAGTATGGTGCCATATGTCTGTAATTCTAGCCCTCAGAAGGCTAAGGTAGGTGGATCATGAGTTCACACCCAATCAGAACTACATAGTGAGACTTTGTCTCAAAACAAAACAAAGAACTGGTGATCTGGCTCTTCAGACTAAGAGCTTGCTGCTTCTCCAGAGGCCCCAGCCTGGGTGATTCAGAAGCACCAATAACTACAGCATCTGCACACATGTGGTACAGATACACACACACACACACACACACACACACACAGAGAGAGAGAGAGAGAGAGAGAGAGAGAGAGAGAGAGAGAGAGAGAGAGAAAGCAAATAAGTCTTTAAAAACAGAAGAAAAATACTCTCTATAGCATTAGCAGTAAAGATCTACTTTAGGTAGCCTTGAAATTGTTTATTTTTAATGACTGCCTCCTTGACTAGAAAGGGTTACAGGCTATTATTTCACTTCATTCATAAATCTGAATCAAATACAGAAGTAACTCAAAGGCACAGTCGGTCACAGACACAGACCACCACATAACTCAGTCAGGCAAGCCGGACCAAGCAGGGGGGAGGAAGGGAAACAAAAAAAAAAAACAATCCCTTTGGTGACCAAATGCATTTTGCATATTAACCACATATGTTGACTTTGTGTGGGGAACTGGAGAGCCCGATCACCGCAAACATGAGGGTCAACACACACTTGGTGGCCACTCAGGCTGAATTAAATCAGGCGAGCCCACGAACGGAGAAGAGTGTAGCTGGTCCAGTGCACGAAGCTCTGGGTCGGAGACAGGCCACAGTGGCACACGCCTGGGACCCCATGGCACCCACACTCAGGAGGCAGAGGCAAGAAGATCAACAGTTCAAGGCCATCCTCGGCTACATAGCAAGTCTAAGGCCGCTGTGGGCTGGATGAGGTTGCCTCTAAAAATTCAACAGACAATTAGATAAGTTCAGTTTAGCGCACGTGTACCTGGCTCTTCAGCTTCCTAAACAACTGTCCTCAAAGGTTAGACAGAGGATGGTTCTGATATGTGGGTGAGGCTTCTCCCCTGACCTAACTATAAACTTTACCCTTCACTTGGAATTATCCTAGTTCTGAGGCTCAATCGTTGAATGGGTCACCTGATCTGAAAGTCAAAGGCCATGGGCCTTTGGAGCCCAGAGAGGGAAGAAAGGTAGGAGTTGGGCTGTGCTTCTCCAGACCTGAGGCAATCCCAGCTCTCCCAGCACACTGGAGCCTCCTGGCTTAGCGAGCTGCAAGCTGAACCCTGGAGGCCATTCCCTCCTTCCTCTTCCCCCATGCTTCCACCCACAAGAAGTGTTTAACTCTCAGTTGTCTGGTGCCCAACCAGCGGTAAAGGGCAGTACATCAATTTTCACTTTGCAGCATGCACTCTTTATCCCCAATTACCCCAGTAACCTAAAGAAGAGAGAAAACACAAAGGATGACAGTGGCCATCTGGAATGCATAATGCCGACGGATCTGCAGTGTATTACATGGTCTGGAAAGTGGCTGGGCAAATTCCAGAGAGCTCAGATAGACTTCAAAGTCTGGCCATACATCAGTGAAACTACCGATCTGCTCCGATATTTAAAGTGGGTGTACGTGAATGAATTTATTACACTTTTTATCTTCTAGGCTCAGACGGGGAAATAGGATCATAGGCAAGGTTGCCTTTAATTTCATGCTGCACTTTCCCCCTAGATTTTAGTTTCTTCCTCCTTTGAAGTACTGTTCTTGACTTTTTTCCCTTTGGACTGGCATACACCTTTCTTACCTCTACTATGTGTCAGAAATTGGGACCAAGAGTACAACAACAGCTGGGTCATCTAATTGTGAGATGTTTTACATGGGGGGGGGGTCTCAATTCCAAAATCCATCCAGCTTCTTGTAAGTTCATAGTCTCTTTCCCTCCCAAGCTTGCTCTTCAAGTCAAAGGTGGAGGTCCGGACTCCACTGCCCAGGATTTATTTCTATAGCTGAATCTCTACTGTTTGTTGCATTTCCTATGAGAGTTATGAGTCAAACCTGGGCTCTGAAGCTACCTAGAGACTTTGCTCTAAGTCCTGCTGGCAGAAACTCCATTGAGGAAGGCATAAGGTCCTTTTTCAGTTTTACAACCATTGAGAAGCAAGTATCTTCTCACTTGGGCCAACTTGGCAGCTTTCAGCATCATGCAAACTTACTTTGACCCCCAAAGAACCTCAGAAATCAGATCCTGGGCCACCCATGCGGTAAAAGTCTGCACCCTCTGCCTCTCAGAGCAGTTTCTTCTGGTCTGCACACAGTCCTCTGTTGGATGTCTTTGAGGCTAGGAAGAGAGGAAATGTTTTTTTTTCTTATGCACATACATGTTAGAAGCAGACCCAAAAGGCTGGGCTCATGTCATCAGAGTAACTGCCAGCTACTGCTTCTTTCTTCTGTGTGGCAAATGTGCACTTGAACTCTTCTGGATGTATGTGTCGGTTAAAAAGCCACGGTGTGGCTGAAACTCCTGTGAAAGCATTCATTGTAGAAAACAGTGTAGTGGCTCCATGGCACAACACGCCCTCTTCTGCACACACATAGAGAGAGAGGAATCAGCGTGTTCCTAGGGCAACTGGGTTCCAGTTCATTGCACCATTGTCACTGTATTGTAATTTTCAGTCACTGTGACAAAATACCTATGAGAGTCAGCCTATGAGAAAGAAAGGTCAACTAGGCTCCCATTTCCCAGAAAGGAGAATAAGAGAAAGAGCCTGAGGTTCCAGTATCTTCTTCAAGGACAGGCCCCTGATGACAGGACTTTCTCCTGGGAGAACCAAGCCCCAAACTAGTGCACCACCATTAGCAGCCCTGAAGGCTGCTGCCAGAGACACTGGGAACATGAGGACATATGAAATGTGTATGTATGCGCATGCATGTGGGTGAACGCATCATATGTGTGTGTGTGCAGGCACACACATGTTAAGAAGTGGATGTATAAAGAAAGCAAGATCTTAAGATATTGCCACCTGGATGAGCATGAGTTCAAGCTCCAAGTGACAGAAGCTGGATACAAAGAGAAAAATCACTGATTCGTATGTGGAACCTTTAAAACATGCCAGTCCATAAAAGTAGAAGACAACAGCGTGGTTAAAATGGGGAGATCTGAATCAAAGGACACACGTTTCCATTCAGAAGGACAAAGTCCAGGTAGGTGCCATAATCTAAGCGTGAGTGTGGAACTTGAGAATGTTTCCAATCATTTTGAAGGTGACCTTGATGTGCTCATGTGTGTGAGGCTGTGTGTGCATTCATATTCCTGATGTGCTCATGTGTGTGAGGCTGTGTGTGTTCATATATGCACATGACCCTCATGACCTATTTGCTGAGTGTGAACATGTCAACATGCTGTTCTACAACCTCAGTGTGTGCAGCAAAGCAAAAGGGTTAAAGTAAAGCAGGAACAAAACAAACAAAATGAAACTGACTGGGAACAGAAGGGGACAGGTTGACCTTCAAGTCTCAAAAAGGCTCCCTGTTCAAAAAGGCTCCTGTGTGTGTGTGCACTTGTGTGCAAGGGTGCTCCTATAGGCATGTGAAGAAGGTAGAAGGACGGAGTGTCCATCTCCATCCCTCTGCATATTCAAGTCTCTCACTAACCCTGAGGTGCCTACTTTCTCACTATACCAGAAGACAGCAAGCCCAGAGACTCACCTATCTCCTTCCTCCTTGGAGCTATGGGAGTATATGGAAGAAGGAGGAAGAAGAATAGGTGGAAGAGATGGAGAAAGAGGAACAGAAGAGCAGGAAGAGGGAGAGGGGAGGAGGAAATGAAGAAAGAGGAAGTTGAGGGGAGAGAGGAAGACAGGGATGAGGAGGAGATAGAGGTTGAGGGAGAGAATGAGAGGGAGGAGGAAGAGCCTTACTGCACTATGGGAACAGAGGAACAAAGCTGGGATGTTTCCTCTGGCAATGATTATCTGGTAGTGAAGTCCCCATGCTTTCTTCAGCCAAGGACTGCAATTTCTTCCCTGGCAGCCTTGTCAGTGGGGCTGTAAAAGGGACTTCCGGCTGATGGCTCCTCCACAGGCTTAGACCCCCGCATTTTATGTCATTCCAAGTGAGTTTCTCGTGTATCTAAACATGTTCAAGAATACACATAGAAGACAGTCAGGGTCCTTCCATCCTGTGTCAGACGATCTTCAAAGCATCCAAGGCTGTACAAGACAGTTGGCACAGCCCTTAGAGATATTTCTGGGACTTCTGAGCCTGAAAGGCCCCTGATAACGATTGGAGAAAGAACATGAACCCACAGAGCTATGAAAGCAGCCCTGGGGGTGAGGGCCATGAACAGCCCCAGGCTCCCAGAAAATGCCCCAGATGTTGCTCTGTGCATCATCTGTATTTGTCCGCATAGACTCAACAGGCTCTTTCTAGCATCTGCCCCTTGTTCCATTCTCCTGATAGAAACTCTCCCTGTTTAATTTAATATCACACAGGCACATAAAATAGCCTTTCCCTTGTTTTCTAACCTTATATTTTTTTTCTAAAGCTTCAGCATTTTTAGTTGCTGTCTTAGTCCATCCTGTGCTGAATACCTGAGACTGGATAATTCACAAAGAACAAAACTGATCTACCATTCAGGAGGCTGGGACTGCTGAAGTCAAGGTGCCCATGTGAGAAAAGGATTGAACTGGAACATCTAACATAATTCTGTGGCGAAAATCAAAATTCCTGCCCCAACAAGGCATATTGTATAAAAACATACAAAAGCATGAATTTGTAATTTAAAAATAACACATCTTTAACACTTTAGGTTGGTGGCATTCAGAGTAAGCGGAATGAAAAGATGGATATAAAATGGCTATACGTACAAGCAGAGCAAAGGAATTCACATCTGCGTGCTGGCCCCGCTGCCTCTGTGGATCACAGAATGGTTCAGCAACTCTCTTGCACGTACAAGGATCATTTCCCGGAAGCCCACTCTTCCAGCCTGGAATTCTCCCAACCCCCAATTCTCCCAACCCCCAAGCCCATTCTGTCAGTATGAACACGGGACTTTCCTCTTTGGGCATCTGTCTTTGGAAATCCTCTGATCATCAAATCTTAAGCCTTTCTCTTCTCCAATATCTCATCACGTCTGGATTCTGAGCCTCTCCTGCTCCGGGGATCATGTGACTTTCCCATCAGTTGCTGCTGTGCAACTGCGCAAAGCAGAAGGTAACAGCTCCCACCGCACCAGCCTGCACGGACCACTTCCTGCCCTTGGAGACCCTTGGCATCTCCTACTGTATTTTTAAGGGTCTACTTCAAACTTCTTGATCCTTCCTTACCTTTAAAAATAAGCATTTGGAACAGGACAGAAGCCTACCACAGAGGGCCTCTGAAAGACTCTACCCAGCAGGGTATCAAAGCAGATGGTGAAGCTCATAGCCAAACTTTGGGAAGAGTACAGGGAATCTTATAAAAGAAAGTGGAGATAGAAAGACATAGAAGGGACAGGAGAGCAACAGAACCAAAACATTTGGGCACAGGGGTCTTTTCTAAGACAGATACTCCAATAAAGGATCATGCATGGAGATAAGCTAGAAGCCCTGCACAGATGTAACCCATGGCAGCTCAGTCTCCAAGTGGGTTCCTTAGTGAGGGGAACAGGGGCTGTCTCTGACATGAACTCAGTGGCTGGCTCTTTGATCACCTCCCCCTGAGGGGAGGAAGGCCAGCTTTACCTGGCCACAGAAGAAGATAATGCAGCCACTCCTGATGAGACCTGATAGTCTAGGGTCAGATGGAAGGGGAGGAGGACCTCCTCCATCAGTGGACTTGGAGAGGGAAATGGGAGAAGATGAGGGAGGGAGGGTGGGATTGGGAAAGAATGAGGGAAGGGGCTGCATCTGGGATACAAGGTGAATAAACTGTAATTAATATAAAAAATTTTAAAAATAAGCATATTTTTCCCAACTTGAGGTTAATGTACTGGGAAGAAGAATTCAGAGTTGAAGATTCCAGGATAGTTTTAAGAAAATTAGCAGACCAGTGATCCTTATAAATATTTGTATATCCATGAGATGAAAGCTATAAAGATAATACACCTAATTAAAATTAGGTCTGTGGAATCTTATGCATGTTAAAATAGTAATAATGAAAACAACCCAGTTTCTTACAATCTCCCCTAGTCTGTGGTCCAGAGTATCTCCTCAGCAGCAGTGAGCTGGCATTCCTAGTTCATAAACACTAAGTCTGATTGTAACTACCATGGTCAGAGTAGTTAGTCTCTTTCCAGATGTGAACACATCCTGCAATCACACAGCAGAAAACTCCTATCACACAGTTGAGCAGACAGAAAGTCAAAGGCAATAAACGCCCTTCCTCCAGCCACAAGGCTAGGCTTCAAACCAGGTGTGCCTGACTCCCAAACAGGGCATCAAACAAATTCATGTGTGCAGAGACTTTCTCCACAGAAGTCATACGGTTGCCCTGGATCATTCTTTTTCTAAACTAAATGTAGTGATGTTTTACATCTTTCCCTTTGTTTTCAGTAAATTTCTCTTCTTCTCTAATTTCTTCTTGCTTTTTTGAATATAAATTCCCAAAGCAAGAATCACCTGGAAGGACCTGACCAGCGTAGAGGATCACAGACAATAACGATACTTTCGCAGAGCACTAGCCAAGTGTTAGTCAAGCACTGCCGTGACTGTTGATGTCCTCTTCGCAGATGAACATGATAGGAGCCTGCTTCCACTCCTGTGCATTCATCAAGCTGCTTTCTCCACGGCGACTCAGGGGCCCAGGCGTGGTTGGCTTTACTGGCCTCTACAGCTCTGACTTTCTGGTCTTTCATACCTCATGGGCAGATGAGGGGAAAAGGAATCTTGCTTTAAGAGGAAGAAGCTGAGAGCCGATCCTGGGACCTGCACATCTCTTCTTCTATAGCACTGCTAGAATCTGATGTGACACCCACAGTTCCAGCTCTCTGGGGTTCCAGAAGGTTCCAGAAGGTTGCTGAGCCCAGGAGTTTAAGACCAGCCTGCATATAGCAAAAGGCTGCCTCAAGCAAAACAGAAACTAGCAGAAGTTGTCTACACCTATCTATAAAGTGGATCGAGGAATGTGGTTCTGTGTGTCCAGAGAGAGCGTATGACATCAGTTTGCCTAGAATGGTCAATTTTGGAGCAGCCTCTAGATGTGGTGCTCAGGGCAGGGTGTGGCTGGGGCAGGGTTGCTAGGAGGAACAGTGGGGACTCAGCTTACTTTTGCCATTATAATCCTCTTTACTGGTTTGGTGAAGTCTTAAAGAAAGGTAGAAAGAAGCATCTGGCAGCACCTAGGACAGCCATAAAGGTACTGAAATCATCAAAGAAAGAGAAGGATAAATACCTGAATGTGACCTGTGGGATCAGCAAAGAGGAGCGGGATGTAAGGGCCAGAGGTGGGCTGGATGATGAATGTGGAGAGGAAACAGCAAGTGAGTGTGGCTCCCAGAGACCTGGGCTGGGCACCAACAATGCAGTGAGAGCCGTAATTGGCATGAGCCTGTTGGAGGAGTTCACAGCAGGAAAAGTAGTGAGATGCATGGATTCAGGAAGAAAGAAGCATGAAATGTAAGAGAATACCTGAAACACCACCTTCAATTCTGATGGATGACCGTGGACTTGTACCTTATTGCCACATGCATTTGCCTGGGCTGCTTGGTAGTAATTCTGGTGGCTGGATGGGGTGGTAATACTTGGTTGTAAGATCTGAGAGGATTTTAAAGATCAGGCCTAGTTCTAATCTACCATTGGCTAGGCAAGAGTAAGAAACTTGTCACTTGGTTTTTGTGTTTCATCATATTCATCATTAAACCAAAGCTGTGATAATAATCACCCAGACACAGTTCCACGGAGGGTAGGTCCTAGTTAAAAATGAAGAATTCCCCATAAAGAAGGGAAATAATACAGTAGCAGGTAGACAATCATTTAAGTGTATATTTAATAACTAAGTAACTTGACAACTGTGACAATCGCACGTGGATGGATGAATGAATAATATGATGGATGGATAGACAAATAGAAGATGGATAGATGAGTAGATGCTGAATGGATGAACAGATAGATAAGTAGATGATAAATGTATGGATGGATGAATAAAATAATGATGGAAAGGGTGGATGGGATGATGGACTATGGATAGATGGAAGAGAGGATGATGGATGGATAAGATGACAGATGAGTAGATTGAGAAATGATGACAGATGATATGTGCATGGGTGGATGGAAAGAGCACGTAAGATTTGTAATGCTGGCTAACACTGAAGTTTCTACAAAGGGTCTTCTGCTATTTCAAGAATGCCTCCTTCATTTTCTTGCTTTCTCTTAAGATTAAAGTAGATAGTGGCTGTTTTGAACTTTCAATAGAAACTTGAAACTTTTCCCATTCCCATAGTTCTCACATTCCCACACCCCCCACTCCATTTTTAAAGCTCTCCTAATCTATAAAGTCGGCCATCTGGGAACGGCCTTCCCAGCTTGCCTCTGGTGGCACAGTCAGTGTGAAAGGCATTTGCAAAGCCCGCGGTGTCAGTGCACAGCCTCACGGAGCACACAAAGAACCTCATGTCCTGTGAAAGGTGATCCCTTCCCAACCCAGAAATTACAGGATTTGCTGTAAGGACCTTCAAAGACTTCCCAAATGTCCTGTTCTGTCTTTTCTCCTTTATTCCTTTCATTCTCTCACATGCACCCGAAAGAAAGAAGAGTGGGAGGGGAGAAAATTTGTTCTCCAGATGACACTTCTGTTCACACGCGTAGCCTTTAAGCCCACAATGCCTCCTTCTGACACCAAGCAGAGGTCCAGGTCTTCTGTCACATGGTCATGGATCTGTTAGCCATGACAAATTCTGTCTTCTAAAGAGAGGCCTGCAGTTGGTGGGTTTTGAGGTGAGCTTCTCTAATGCTTCCTTCAGTATGTGATCAGATGATACACACTGAACTGATGGAAGACAGGCCTTCTGCTGAGAGACGGGGAGGGGGCAATTAAGAGGCACCTCAGCTGAAACCTGTAGAGAAACAGCTATTTCCCCATAGGGAAACTGAAGGCAGCAATGTGAGGCTAAACAGTAATGGCCCCAAACAAATTGTGTGCCTCCTATTCATGACACCATCATTACTCGAGTTTTTACTGCGGATCCAGCACCTCTCTGAAACCTGGGAAGGTAGGAGCGGCTCCTCTCTGAGCTTTCAGAAGAGAAACTGGATTCCAGATTGGGTCCTTCCCCGTAGGATTCGTCAGCAATGGCAGCAGAAGCTGAATCTAGCTTTGCCTCACTACTTGACAAATTAGAACAAGTCCCTTGGCATCCTGAGATCCATTGTCAAAGCACAAAAGGATAATCATCACTAAGAGATTATTTTGTTAGCACTCTGACAGTCTGGACTTAAAACAGTTCCTGACATCACAGGAAAGAGTGGATGTTGGAATATGACATCATCAGGGCTGACATTGGACCATTGGTCGGTTTGTGCTTAGGACAGAACCATGTTTTCTAGAATGAAGATGTCAGGACTACTGCTTAGCAGGGAAGATGGCTGAAGTCTGAAATTCAGGCTTGGTTTTGGTTAGTCTCAATAGAAGTTGTACTTCAGGTGAGCTTGTTCCTGAGGTAATGAACAAGGACGGCTTTTACAGGTCTCCACACCAGTGACTGAACCGCCCACCACCATCAGCCTCAATAACCAAGCCAGAACACAGCCTGAACCTTCCAAAAACTACAAGCATGATCAAGCTAGAGTTCTTTTTGGAAAAGGCTGCAGGATTAAATCCAGGGTTGGAGAGAAAAGTTGGTAAGAGACATGCCTCAGTCTCTCGGCAAGTCAGGCAGCAGGACGAACACTGCACATCACAATAGGCAAGCGCCACGTTCAGATACACAAAGAAAGAGATGAGCTGAGAGAGAACCTAGTGTGAACAGGAAGCTGGGCCATCAAAGTTAAGAAAGTTCCTGTGAAGGTGTGATGGGTTATTTGTACATTGCTGCGACAAGGACGTGGTCAGCTCGCACGTTCTCTCTCGGTTCCCATGAAACCACTGCTTTGGACCCACGGTGAGGCAGTACGTCATGGCAGAATCATGTGGTTGGGCCAAACTGTTCACACAGAAAGCCCACGGCGTGACCTCAGTCCCCACCGAGGGCAGGCCCCTGACAACTTAATAGCTTTCCGCTTAGGGCTCTTGTCACCAAAGGTTTGTCACCTTCCAGAGCACCCTCCCCATGATCAAATCTCTAACACAAGCCTGTGATGGAAACTCAGGTCCTCACACTAGAGTGAGAGAGAATAGGAGAGGGATGGCTGGAGTCCGTTAAGCTGAGGAGGACGGAAGGGGAGAGCAAGGAGACAGAGGAGCTTTATGCTGCTAGGCTCTGAAGATGCTGACAGGAGTGGGAGGAGCCACGAGTGATGACAACTCAAAGGAGGCACCAACGGGGCTAAAAGCAGATAGTGCTTTATTTTCCTGTGGAGAAGACAAGAGCCCATGGATGGTATCTTTTTTTTTTTCTGTGTGGGAACTACGGCCACACAGTGGGGGCAATCTTTGACCAGTGTATGGAAAGTTTACACAGAGGGTGGCTGGGTGCCATGCCACAAGTCACAGAGCTCAACTAAATCTATGGAGGCAACACTTGGTCCCGCAGCATCTCTGCTATAGGGGGCCAGGGGTACAAGAAAATAGTAGGGTCTTCCCAGGCAAATGGGTGAGCCAGCCAACCTGAAGGTGTGGGAATTGGGAAGGAAGGGGAAGAAACAGAGCTAAGTAAGTGCTTGCAGACACAATCCCTGGGGACTGCACAAACTCTTGATCTTCTGTTCTTGCACTGTGTTCAGTCGAGGAGACCCCGTGCCTTGGGAACATTCACTGACCCTAAGCCGGTGTTTTTTTCACACTTGACTGTGCTGAGACGAACCTTTTCCAGCTAGACTCGGGCTTTCCAAGCATTCCCTCCACCAGCAAAGCCAGCAAGCCAAGACTCCTTGTCCTTTGCTTGGAGTTACAGGATATGAAACACAGACAGGTGTGACCTGTAGGGAAACATGTTTCAGTAGTGTGTCTGGAATTCTCTAGAGATACTCCAGAAAGTCTTAGATCTAGAGGCTATAGAATATGTGTGCACTGTAACATACTACAGTATTACACAATTCTTAAAGGGAGCACAGACTTGTCTTTTTATTTTTAAAACTCTGAATATGTGAATAATGTATATTTGACAGAATTAGTGAAGAATAGAATTAAGAAAAATAAGATCCCCATTTACCCACATGCTTTACTTAGTTCCACCTTCTTGCCAGCTGCTGTCTGCAAACAGCAACCTGTTATGTAGTCCCCTGCGCTTATTCTGTTATTGCGATTTCTTAAGTGTTAGGAATGTGCACTGCCACATTGGTTTGCATTTTTATATATACCACCAGGCAATCTATATTTTTCTATAATTGCTCTTTTCCCTTAACAGAATTTCTTAATATTTTATGATCAAGAAGCATAGTTATGTTTTTATTATGAAATACTTAAAATGCAGAGAAAACAGAATCTAATACCAAAAAACCATGCACCTACCTACTGAATTTACATAATATTAATATTCTGTGTAATTCAGAAGACTTTCTAAAGAAATGAAACTCTACAAGTAAAGGCATATTGCCATTTCAGATCAGTCAAACAATCATTTCTCTTCATTTAATTTCCAGACTGTTGAGAAATGTTTGGGCATGCATTTTATACATGTTCTCTCTCTCTCTCTCTCTCTCTCTCTCTCTCTCTCTCTCTCTCTCTCTCTCTCTCTCTCTCTCTCTCTCTCTCTCTCTCTGTGTGTGTGTGTGTGTGTGTGTGTGTGTGTGTGTGTGTTTATCCACATATGCATGTTTCCATAAATACATTAGAGTATATTTCTGAGAAGCTTTTGTTTTAAGTCATGTGTTCTACGTGCCATTCTGTGACCTGCTTTGCTTGCTCAGTGCTAATTTCCCAGCTGCTGGCGTGAAAGGTGGTTGACACTCATTGTTAGTTTTCATGGTCTTTGTTTATGAGCACAGCATTTCCCCTCCCTTTCTGGAAGATACTTAAGTGACTGCAGTTTTTATGGTGACAGAAGCTGTTTTCAGTGATAGAAGTGACTGTGTTCTTGTCTAAATTTTTCTTGAGCTTTCTTGGACACATATCTGTCAACTTCAGGAATCTTCAGCCTTTGTAACAACTTGGAGTTCTCATTACTTTGATTTTTAAAGAAATGCTGTGCAGATATGAATGGTGAATTAGAGGCAATCTCTATACTAAATAGCTTATGCATTTAACACCTTTAACATCTGGCATTTTAGTAACCCTCAGATTCCAAGAAATCTGAAATCCTCTTCCCAGGTTGAAGTTCAAGTCTGCACAAGATAGATGGTAGCAGATGTGGTCACAGTCTTTTGACAGATGAGCCCCAAACCTGGCAGAGTTTAATTGTAACTAAGAAAAATTATTCATGCTCTAAGGAAAGAATATGGCAGCCAAAAGGTTCCTAACTTCAAAACAAAAAATGGGAAGCCCCTGGAAAGAAGCCCAACATGCTGGTCCATACTGCTCTGACTTGTAAGAGTGTTGAGAGACAAGTGGGTTATCCTCTATACTCTCAGCCATTCCTTCTCCTCTCTTGATTTTCCATAAAACACAGTACTGGTCATTAAGACATCAAACACTTCCACATCTTTGTAATATAAAACAATAAGTCGGCATCTTGATTTGGACCTCACTCACACAGTTCCCAGAGTCCTGTGAAGGTAGGGCTTCAACAAAGACCTTGGAGCTCCTGGCCTGACCCGGAGTAAATGAGGTGATGCATACCACCAGACACACCCAAGGTATTTCTTTTCCTGAGCCTACAACTTGCTGCATGGCCACAAGAATACCATTGGCACATTGTGGGTGCTAGGAAATCTTGAGCAAGGGCAATAATTTACCTCAGCCCTTCCCCTACCCTCATCTCCAACCTACCCTTACTCCCTCTCCCCCACCCTCACCGCCCTTCCACCCTATTGCCACCTCCACCTCACCCCCAGCCCCTCCTCCACCCTCAACCCTACCTTCACTCTCACCCCACCCTCACCCCTACCCTCTCCTCCAACCTCCACCCCCACTCCCATTCCCCCAAAGGGAAGTCACAGTGAATCCAAATCCCAGTAACCCTAAGGGGACAAACATGCTAGCCGACTGCCTGGAGCTAGGCCCTATGCTTCAGCCTAAAAGTGACTACACCAGAAGAGACCAGAGCAGCATGACTGAATGAGCCCTCAAACTGAGCATTTGCAATCTGAACATCTGTGATCTACCGAGTCAATGCTCAGAACACTGGATTTGGGAGCATTTGGGGTTTAAGATCTTTGGTTTTAGTCCAAGGAAACAGCCCCAACTCTGAAGTCAGAAACATTTTGAACAAGGGGCACTCAACCTGCCCAGCAGGCTGTGGCCCTCATTTACACTATCTTAACAATGAACAATGGGTTGTGAGAAATGCCTGGACTTGAGAGTTAGGATCATTTTTATGCAATTTAATTGGTGCTCCAAACGTCAGGAAGAACACTTCACTGACTTTAACGACAGCCACATTGCAGGCTCCTGAGTAGCAGGGCATCTTGCAGCATGCCGGTATCCAGGATTGATCAGAACAAGGAAAGGGAAACTGCTGTGGTTCTCTGCCCTCGGACCACTTTTCCAACTAATAATGGCCATTGTAATAATTACTGGCTGGCTCAATGAGAGTGTGCACCTTTAAACGCACGAAAATCACTGGCCACCCCTGTTGCTTCTTCTGATGTTCTGGCAAGACATTTAAAAAGTCCAAGCTTTTTAATGAAGGTCAGATTCCTTCATAACAACAACAAAAAAATCTGTCATAAACACTGCACAAATATTTATAGGGCTAAGCTGGCAGTAGAGAGCTTCCCCTTACTCCTTTTTAATCAAGCTTGAATGTGCAAAGACTAACAAGCAAACAGCAAACATGGCAGGTCACAGAATGAGCCTAGCCGGCTCAGTCACACATGGCGGCATAGAGAGTCTCCAAGCCCGGAAAACAAACCAACAAACAATCCTCAAAGCAAACAAACTATTGTGCGGGGTTCTTGCTTCTTTAAGTTAGTTGCCTGACTCTTTGGTTTACGCTGTTTAACGGCATGTCTTTTCCTTTCAGGTTTATTTCTTGTTATGCTGGCGTAACGGCCATGTACACGGCTGGAGAATTCCCCGCCCCTGCGCTACCCTACCCCCAGTCCTGCTTGTTCTTGCTTTGTTTGTTTGTTTGTTTATAAGAAAACAGTAAAGTCCCAAATGTGTTACTGTTAGGATTTTGGAACAAAACCTGCTTCTGGGTTGCCTAGCAACTTATGATGTCATCATGTGTCCCTGGCCAGGTGGCCACACCTGGAAGGCGTGGTTACCTTGCCCCTTAAAGAGACAGCCCCACACGTGGTCTCTCTCTTGGTTCTTTCTCTCTTGGCCTCTCTTGGTCTCTCTTCTCTTGGCCTTCTCCCCTTTCTCTATCGTGGGGGGCCCTCTCTTTTCCCCTCTCTCTTTCTCCCATCTCTCTCTCTTTCTCCCCATCATGTCCTGCTCTTCCTTCTCTCCCTCTCTTCATAACCACCTAATAAACCACTTTCATAGAAGATCTGTCATATGTCTAATCATCTTTATTTAATTTTGTCCTATAATCTTACAGTTATCTTTTTCCTGATAAACTCCTCCCCATATTTAATCTGTATGATGTAATTCAATATGCCATGTTCATTATAAGCTCACATAATATTTACATGATGCCAAAAGAAGACTAAAAAGATTAGATCAACTCCTCCACAAAAAAGATAATGGAAATAGCAGAGAAAAGCTGTTGGTAACAATTTTAGAGAAGTCTGTTTTCAACTTTTTTTTTCATTTCCAAGGTCAACATTAAAGAAGAAAGAAAGAAAGAAAATATTTTGAATGGGAACAACAAAAACCCAACAAGTCAGATTTATAAAATGGAGCTAAATTTGTACATGGAGGGGAATAAATAGCTCTAGAGGTTGTTATTGGAAGAAAGTTCTCAGATGACTAATGCTAATGACCCAGCTTTGCAGGTGTGACTCTGAGGTGGCCATTGTAACATCAAAACTACAGGAAGGTAGACCAGTGTTGATGAACCCTATGACCTCTAAAATTTTCAGAACTGAATCCAACAATCATGAGCGTGTGGCACTTGCCTGTAATCCCAGCCCTTGGGGAGGCAAAGGCAGGGGGATCTCTGTGAGTTCAAGGCCAGCCTGGTCTACAAATTGAGTTCAGGACAGCCAAGGCTACACAGAGAAACCCTGTTTCAAAAAAGGAAAAAAAAAAAGGCTGTAAAAGAAAACCATTGGTTCATGAAATCAACACACCTATCAGTGTCTGTCTGCATTTCGCATACTCCAGCATCAAATTCTGATAAACAAACAAACAAAAACAACTCTCTCACTAAACTGGGAACATAAAAGTGTCAACTAGTACATAAAAGACTTCCAACACCCACACCCATGACACAAATAGATAGATAGATATATACATATATACATATCCATATATATATGTATATATATATATGTATATATATATACCGCATGGACACACCATGGTGCAAGAGATAAAATGACTAACTTGAAAACCTTCCCTCAAACTTGGCAAGAATGGCAGCTGAGTGTGGCATTCTGAGTGTTGGAGAATGGTGCACCAGTTTAGAAAACAGTTGGGCAGTTTCTGAAAAGCCAATGCATATCTTAAAATAAAAATAAACATCTTGCTCTTCCATTCCTAGGTACTTAATGAGAAAAGAACAGAAACGTGATTTATAATGTTATAAATGTTCATGTTATAGAGTACATATAAAATAATATTTACCGTACCCTAAGAACCTGACCATGTGGCTCAGTGGCTCAGTGTATGTCCAGCATGCATGAGGCTCTGGGTTCAAGCCTCATCACCTGAAATAAACAGAAACTAAAATAAAAATAAAAAATAAAACCCAATGGCCATCGGCAGCACGTAGTGAATTGGAGTGTGTCTATGTCACGGAATACTTTCTGACGATAAAAACAAATGCTTGTTGGTGTTTGGAATGACAGGAGTATGGTGCTGACTAAAAGAAGCCAGGAAAAAAGGAAAGCAATTACTGTGTGTTTCCATTTATATAAAATTATAGAACGTGTGAGCTAACCTATGGTGAAAGAAGGACCTTGGTGTCTTTCTAAACAAAGGCAGAGCTGAGACAGGAGGATCACAGAGGTCTGAGGAAACATCTGCAGAAGGGTGAATGCCAGCAGAGTTCTGCCCAGAAAATCACAGTGCCGACCTCATCAAGACACTGAGCTTAGACAGAATCATAGTTTAATCCCACAGTGGGAGATGCAGAAACTTTCGGAAGTGAGTTCTACTGGAAAGAAGCAGGTCACTGTCGTGAGCCCAGAAGGAACATCTCTCTCTATCCCACCCCTCCTTCCCTCTCAGTGCCTCGTCACTGGTGTGAGGTGAGCAGTTTCGCCTGCTGCTGGCTTCCTACCATGAGGTGGAGCCTCATCTCAAGCCCCATTAAAGAGCCACCTGCTGGGAATCTGCACTGAGTCCACCTGGTTCAAGGAAAGAGACCAACATGGAAGGGCGGAGGGCTGAGGACTGAGGCGCCTGCACTGATTTCCTCTTGTGCTTCTCCCTTGTGGCTTCAGAGCCCGTCTTTAAAAAACATTTAGCCAAGTCCTTAATGTGTTTTACCAAACACTTTTCCCCTTGATTTCTAAACCCATGTGTTATTTCAAGAATAATAGAAACCATGTGTTCCTGACATATTTACACTTAAATCATCAAGATGCTATTTTGTTAGAACTTTTGATGTCTTTTGAGTTTTTTTTTTAATGGGACCCTCCTAGGAGCAGCAAACCCCATCACAAATAAACAAATAATTAAAACAAGAAGAAGCCTGAATCAGGACCCAATTTCAGATGAGCCTTGTGGGACAGATTTAAGACTTGGCGAGTGCTGCTGTTCTCCCCTTGTCCCGGGAGAGGCTGAGAATAGAAACTGCTGTCTGACGGTCGTTTCTGAATTGCACAATTCTGTTTCTAGCTCCAGAAAAAAACACACAAGAGAACTTGAATACAGGGAACACTGATGTGATGACTCTACAGAGCTCAATCTTGTAACCAGGACAAGAGAAATGCAACACAGAAGCTGAGCCATGAGATCCGACAAAGACCAAAGAGGAGACCACTAGGAAAATGACACCTTGGAGAAGAGACAGTCATGTGTGTTCAGAAAGCTGCCTGGGCTGTCATGACCTAGTGTCTGAATGCTCTTAGCTGGGACCTTCCTTCCTCTTGAGATGCTGTGCTGAGCTCACCCAGAATTCATGAGCCTGGCTCCCTGAGAACTCTTTGCTTTGCTCTTTCTATGTCCAGATCATGGAGAGATGCCAAGCAAATTACAGAGCCTTCCCGAAGCTTCCCCAGGGCACAGCTGGTGAAGGGGACAGAGTGGACACTGGGGTCAGACAGCTGGATTCCGATTCTAGCACCATCAGCAGCTGTGTGACTGTGGGCAAGGCCTTTCTAAGGCTGTTTCTTCACAGTAGAGGGAACATGATGATGCCTGTTCACGTGGGCCGAAGTGTGAAGTTGTGATTCTTGCTGCGGAATACAAGAGAGTCATGGGGAACCGAAACTGCCATTCTGACACCTCACTGAGTGGGGAAAAGACCTTTCAATAATTTTTTTAATGAGCCACATTTTATCCTCACTTCATAAGAGACTTTAACAAAGCATACAGACACTAAGTTTAAAGAGGTGGTCCACCAAACAGTGTTAGTTACTCTTGCCCATCTGGTCACCTCATCTGTGTCACTTGATTTTAGTTAGCTAACAAATCACTACTCTGTAAGCCATTATTTTCAGGGTATACGGCCATCTCTGTTTGTTCTGAAAAATCTCTTAAGAATTCCTCAGGATTTTAGAACCAGAAAATGGTCTCATGCCCTGCTTTGTAGACAAGGGACTGAAGCCAGCAATGTTGAGAGACACATGCAAGCTCATGATGGTGTGCACTAGTGTTTGGGATGAAGACCCAGGTTGCTGGATTTCCAGGTGGCCTTCTCTTCCTCTCCCTCCTCCTCTTCCCCCTTCCTTCCTCTGCATCCTCCTTCTTCATCTTCCTTTACTCCTTCTCCTTGCTTACTCATCACATCTTTTTTTTAACCGCATTGTCATATTTAAAACAATACAGAACTAACAGATTCAAAAACTAGCCTATCTCCTGGACAGACGTATCTGACCCTCTCAGTCAGGGCTTCTGGCTAAAGAGTAATGAAGAGTTTGGCCTGTGAGTGCCCCCAGCCTCTGGATGCCAATGGTATGTTGCTCCCCACTGTCGCCAGGGACACATGGAGACACATGTTTGCGATTACCCAAAAGCTTGGGGAAATGGATGAGTTTGGAAACCATTTTTGAAGGATTTTACTAAAGAGAAAAATAAAGAGGAATCTGGTATGTGTTAATTGACAAATTATTCCAGAGAAGTCCAAAATATGAAATACAAATTGCCAGATTCAAGGATGTCTGAGATGTACCATTTGCCAAGATGTTCAGGATTGCTGAGCTGGGTGACATGTGTTCTGGTCAGGCCTGAGTAATAGTTTCCATCCAGCCCCAGAGCCCACACAGCTCTGCCTGGCTAACCTGGGCTCCTGGACTGGGTCCAGGCATCCAGGTGATTAAGGTCATTAAAAATTTATTCCTGTTGCTCTGGCTGCTACTGTCAGGGATTCTATAGACAGAAGCTCTAAGGCAGAACAAAAATGGCTGACCAAATGGATCCCTGAAACACTGATGTCTTTTTGGGGAGGGACGTGGCTGGTGGCTGCTGAGATGGCTCACAGTTCAAGGTGCTTACTGCCAAGCCTGACCACCTGAGTTTGATTACCGGAACCCACAGGGGGCAAGGGGAGAACCACTGCTGAAAGTTGTTCTTCCGCCATCACATGTGAGGAAATAGCAAATGTCCACTCATACTCACATGTATGGGGAGGCCTGTAGAGAAGAGACAAAGTCATATATAGTGTGACAAGGGCCACAGAGAAGAGATGAAGTCATCTGCAGCATGGGGAGAATTACAGAGAAGAGCCGAAACCACAACAGCTGAAAAACCGCCCACCCATCCTGCCCCAACTGAGAAACGCCTTGCCCAAGCCACCACTTCCCAGGCAGCTTAACCTGGGATGCAGCCCAGATGTTCCCAGCTGTGGGAGCCAGGCTTAGGGTGAGAAAATTCAGGAGGCCTTTATGAATGGCAGCCACCTTCCTTCAATGTCAGCACATCCTCCCTACAAAACAGCAAAACAAAAGAGCCTTCCAGACAAACAGTGAAATGGGTGGATGTCTTTAAATATAACTTTTTTACTGAAGAGCAGTGTTTATTTATTCTTTGGTGATATCATACATGCATAGAAAGTAGCTTGATCATATCCACAGGTAGCCTCCTGCCCCAGTACCTGGAGTCACAAGCATGTGGGATTTCTCCACAGTTCCCAGTAGCATGTGTGTGAAGGTAGAAATGCGGGCTCCCGGTGTAGAGAGCTGAGGAAAAGTAAAGGGAAGAGAAGAGAGAAAACCCAGTGAGGTAACAACCATTGAACAGCCATGTAAGACTCATTGCAGGTTTGCTGGGAATAGCTGGGGTTTCCAAGGCAACAACAAGCAGCATCATTCGGCCCTTGGCAGCCTCTCACACCTGCTCAGTGTCCATACATCCTAACTGTACTCTCAAAACCTCCCTTTCAATTTCCAGGCCTCAGCTTCCTCTGAAACACAGGCTTTAGATCACATCAGCTTTGCCTTGAGATGACAGACATCAGGAGTCGGGGCACACGCTCCTGTAAGTTGAAGCAGAGGATCACAAATTTGAGGTCAGCCTGAACTATGTAGTAAATCCTTGTCTCAGAAAGAGGGAGGGAAACACAATGACAAGGACGCTAGCCTTATGAGGGAGTCATTTTACCAATAACAAGAGGTGGTGGGAATTTAACTTCAGTAATTTCTGACGTCATGCAGACACTAAGTAGCAAAGCGGCTCTGAACCTCTGGAGCGTGTGCTACAGAATCTATATGCAAACAGCTTTTAGCACAAGGCACTAAGGATCAAAAATGACCAAGGGCAGGGCAGGGGGTCGCTCAGTAGCAACCCCATCAGTGAAACAGCTGAGAAATAAAGGGAGACAAAAAGGGGTCTATTTAGCAGGTTGCAGGGAAGTTACATAAAAGGGAGGATTCAAATTAGTGTTGAACCCTCCTCACCTCAGCGCAGGCTTGCCCCTTATCTTCTGTTGGCACCCTCATTACTCTAGCAAATTAAGAAGTGACATAGGATTGTCCCCTCCTGCCACTTTGTCCCCCTGAGCCCTGCTCTCATTTAGCCAGGTTAAACCATCTTCCTCAATTGCCAGTGGGAGCCCAGTCTTGTACAAGGAGAGCACGGATGATAAGTTAAAACAAGGGGCCTTTGTCTGCTGCACACAGTTAGGCATCAGTCACCTTCATTATGCGATGATGTCACCCACTACCCGGGGCTTAAATCCTGGGAGGCCCGTGAGTAATGAGCAGTGAGCCATGAGCCCTGGGCAGAGTGACTAGCATGGGCAACTGGAAGAGGAGTAAGTGAGAGGCCGGAGAGTGGGGTGGCCCAGAGAACTGTGAGCACGGCTCGATTCCCGCTTCCCTGGGCTGTGTGATGTCAGGGGCGTTCTCCCCATTTGGGTGATAAAGATGTAACTGTGCGGCTGGGCAACAATGGCTCAGCTGATGGAGTTCCTGTCACACAGGCATAAAGAGCCCAGTCCTCATGCTCACACCTGCATGAAAAGCCATGCCAGGTGCACCTAGCATCCTAACACTGGACAAGAGGACACGAGCGGGTCAGTCTACCCAACCGTGAGCTCCAAGTTCAATGAGACCCTGTCCCAAAATAATGAGGTAAAGAGTGATACAGTGGGACACCTGGTGTCAACCCCGGCCTTAGGATGCATGCAGATATGTGAACACATACACACCCTTCACATACCCAACACACCACACACACACACAGAGAGACTCACACACACACCACACACATTCAAACACAGAGAGAGGAGTGATACATGATTGAGGAAAACACCAGTGTTCAGCCCTGGCCTCTACATGCATACACACACCCCAGGCCCCACACACAGACAAGATAGAGGGACACCAGTGAAACAACACATGCAAACCTGGTGCAGTCTTCAGAGAGAAGAACCACTTGCTAGCACAAGGGACCTCTCGGCTTCATCACTTGCCACCCAAGAAGAGCCCAGCTGGGACTTCCTGTCCCTGAAGCCTGGCCTCACAGTCTTCTCTGTGACTTTGTCAAGTCACCTCACTCCTGTGGCTTCATCTTCTTGTTTTACAACAGACTTAGGATTGGTCAGGCTTTGTGTGGGGACCCTGACTAGCATAGGCTGCCCCACACAGGGCCTTCAGATTCCTAAACACAAATGGAAGACAAAGCCTGTGAGGTGCACACGAGGCCTGTAGGGTGCAGATGAGGCTGTGGGGTACAGATGTGGGGTACAGATGAGGCCTGTGGGTGCAGTTGAGGTCTGTGGGGTGTAGTTGAGGACTGTGGGGTACACACGAGGCCTGTGGGGAACAGATGTGAGGTGCAGATGAGGTCTATGGGGGTACAGTTGAGGCCTGTGGGTTGCAGTTGAGGCCTGTGGCAGGCAGAGGCCCGTGGTTTCTTCCCAGTACAATGAAAGTCTATCACCAGCAGCCTATCATCTTCCGTAGGGAGGGGCTGTGTCCCTGTCCTGTTTCCCACCAGTGCATTCGATGCTGGGGGCCTGCAGTCCCTGCCATCCTCATCTCCCTCCCGGAAGGCCAGCGGGACAGCCTAACTGCCCATCTTCCGCTGTGTCCCACAGCTTCCCATGGTACCCCTTGTCACCCAGCACATGAGCCTGAACTTCTGCTGAGATCCGCACACTCAGATCTGAGCCTTTCCCAAGAGCAGGCAGGAAGCTCCTCGCCTCTGTGTCAGGTGGTGAGGAGGCAAGCACAGGGAACAGAAGCATCACGTAACGGGCCTTTCTGAATGTAGGTTACACTGACATTTTCAATCACACATCCACACAGGCGCTCTCTCTCAATACACACACTCATACACACTTAGATACACTCTCACATTCACATACACTCACACACACGAACTCTCACACAGTCCACACACACACTTACACACACTCTCTCACACACATACTTATATCCCTATACAGACAAATATACACAAGTATACACAAGTACACACTCACACTCAGAGGAATACACTTCCCGTTCCCATTCTTACACATACAGACTCACCTCTGATTGACATACTCATTTACACAAAGTCATGAATTCACACACACAGGCACATACACCTTTACACACATTCACACACAGCCATGTATACACATGCTCACACACACAATTCACACACAGCAGTGCAGGCACATGCTCACACATGGCATGGGCATACTCATTCACACAGAGCCACCATACATGCCCATACTCATGCAGGCACACACCCCTTCATACACCCACGGACATCAGCGCACTCAAATACACACTCACACCCCTGTGCCATCACATTCACCAAGTTCCTTCAGTAGAGAGCAGATGGAAGTTTTGAAGAACATGGAGAAAGGCTTTAGAAAAGTGAAGGGGCAGGCGTGGCGCCGAAGCGTCTTGAGTCACAGAGCTGACACAGCTTCACTGAATGCAGAGGCCCAGCATTGTGCGCTTTGCGGGAACGTCCACCGTGGAGACAAGGCCACCCGTGGAATGTTGCCCTCTTGCACATCCGAGGCCTATTCACAGTGTGACTCCTGGGAAATGAACCCACTTTCCTGGGTGAGCTCTTCCTGGTTTGGGAAGTACCTGGGAGAAGCTACACCTAACTCCCGTGAGCACGGCGCTCAGGTGGCCAAGCTGTACTTGCAGAAAGTCAAGGCCCCGTCAGGACACTAGGAAGGGGACATCTCAGCGATCTCCGGGGCCACGATCCCATCCTGTCACACGAGTTGGCTGGTGCAGATCTGAGCCACGAGGGACGGTGTGGGTGGGTAAGACAGTGCATGCCCTTTGTGTACCAGCTACTCTTACTCAAGAGCCACACCCATCGTCATGTCAAACGATGAAAATGTTTTGTTTTCCGCCATAGCTTGGGGGCTTCCCATCCTGGCAGAGATGGTACAGCAGCAGAACGCTGGGGTTGCCTGGAATTTGGGCAGACAGGCTAAGGACGGAGCCCTCAAGACCAGGCAAGCTGCTCCGGTTCAAATGAGTCAGCTCTTCACTCTTTTTTTTTTTTAATTGAGGCTCATCAGGGCCGCAGCTTCCTCTAACACGTTTCTACGTTTCTTTGTGTAACGCGAGTGTGCTAAATCCTCCCAGCGGTAATCTAAAATCGGTAGTCAGTCAGTTCTCCAGCCAGCAAAGTCGGCAGAGAGCATGATCCCACCCTCATCACCACACAGACATCCTCTCTGCCACCCTGAGCACGGCCACCTTCCAGATTTCCTGCTTCTTTCCCCTTCTTCCCTCACACGCGTGGAAGCCTGCGGCAGCCATCTCAGAAACACAGCAGACAGCTTCCTGAAGGAGCAAATCCAACAAATTAAGCACAATAACAAACAGAACACGGAACTGTCTTCCCACATGGCTCTGGAAGCAGGCATGTGGAAAGAGAGGTGTGGGAAAGTCTATGTGCCCCAGGGTCCTGGGAGGGTTCGTCTGTGTGTCCCTGGCTGTGGCACTGTCACTCAAGGCTCTGCCTCTGTCCTGCACTCCCCTCTTACGCATGTCGCCACTGCCTTTCTCTTATAAAGACTGCGTCATTGGGCTTAGGGAACATACCAGGGAATCTTTTCTCAATATTTTTAACTGATTACTTTTTTTCAGTAAAGTAACAGGAGTCTACAGATCCATGGAGCCAAGATATCCAGCGCAAATCTTTCTGGAAGCCACCATTCACCCAGTCACTACCTCAGGACACAGAAAAGCAACCAGCAACTGCATACAACGTAGACATAACAAAGCCCTCCTGTGTCTCGATAATAGTGGAGATAAAACAGGGTCTGCTGCGGGCCACTCAGACCCAGCTGGAGTGCCAGCCTTGCTCCAACAAGGTAGCCAGGAAGGCCTGCAAGTAGCCTCTCACTCATATCCCCCACCCCCGGCTGTGCTCAGGCACGGATCCCTCAGGCAACCACAGGATAGTGGAACGAGTGCAGTAAAAGCAGCAGGCTCTTCTATCATCCGGGCAGCAATGGGACCAGGGCGCCATGTCAACACAGCCAGTGACAAGGCTCATTAATGACAGTTTAATCTGTTTGGATCCTTTCATGTCCCTTGCTTAGCAGTGACATTAGTCCCAGGGTCTCGGATAGAAGGACAGTGTTTAAAATCTGTTCTTTCCTAGCTCCATGCTGTAAGCGGCACTTGTAGTTAAATAAAAGTTCTTGATCTCTTCCCCCACCACGGCTGCTTGGGGAGCATGTGAGGACTGAGGACACCGGCAGCCTACGCCTTGTGAGCAGCTGCCTTTATGGTGGTCTTTTGTGATGACAAGTCTGACTTTCTGACAAAATACGTGAGGAAAAAAATTAAAGCATTGCTTTAACGGTCTTTACCATGGGTATGCTCTGGAGGGGAAACTCGCTGCATAAGCGGAGCTGCTGAGGCACGGAGGGACGCATTGCATGTGTCTCACACACGTGCGTGCACACACGCACATTTTCTGGTGCTCATGATCAGCCTGTTGGTGGTAACACCTTGGCCTGGAGAGGCCAAGACCACCCCTTCACTGTCTTTCTGTTCTCCTTCTCCCTTAGTAGCCTAAGCTCTGCCCACAGGCCTTGTCTGTACCCCATAGACAACTTTCTCCCATCTGTGTTTAAGAAGGCTCTGTGTGGTGCCGAGCTGAGGATGTAGCAGAAAACAGCCTTGGACTTAAGATCCTCCTGCCTCTGACCCCATGTTCTGATCACAGCAAATGCCAAGATGCTCGGGTTATGTGGTGCTGAGCCTCAAACCCCAGACCCGGGCATGCCAGGCAGGCAGACTTCCCACTGAGCCACAATCTTTGTGTGACATTCTGAATCTTCAGCTCTGAGACATCCCCTCTCCCCTCCTCCGAGTGGTGAGACTTGAAGGCACATTCCGAAGCCTGCTTTTCCACAGTTGGGATGTCCTTCATCAAACCCCTCCACCCACACTTGACTTTCTGCTGCCAGTGACCTGGAGAAGGACAGTAGGATGCTAACAGGCCGAGATACACCAGGCCCCTGTCCACCCACAGCTCCAGGGTACCATCTAGAAATCCACTCTGTCACAGAAGGGGTTAAGGGACCTAAGACACAGAGGGATCCCTTTTCATGGCTTTTCTGACAAGCTGAAGCTGATCCAAACCTTGTTTAATGAGCACTTATTTTCTACAAATAAGCTCACAGGCCTCCTCCTGTGTAATTAAACCAGAAAGGAAACATTTGTTCTAAACCAATGGCCTAGCTCAAGAATTAATTGTCAGATTATTTAGAACTACAGTCTTGTGAACCATTCTCCCAAAGAAAAAAAGATTACCTCGGAGTCTCATTCTGTGCAATATTCTTTTCTGGATTTTGTTCCCTTTACTTCTTGGAAACCTCAGTCAAGCTAAACGAATAATGCAGAAACAGGGCAGCTTGCTGCACAGTTTCACGGAAGGCCAGGCAGCTGTTGACAACAGCTCAATTTAGTATATTTTAATATGCCCCCATAATTAAGCAGTCTCCCGGTTTCCAGGTGGGAGATCGTGGGCCACAATTATTTCTTAAGAGTCGGTTCTGAAATCCGTTGTCAGGAGGTGTTTGCAAATGACAGATGTTCTCACTTGGGATGTATGGCCAGAGGTTTGGGTGTGTTCCCTGGCACCTGGTGCCCGTGGGTGGCACTGATTGCCAGAGGTTTCTTAAGGGATATGTGACCAGGCTCAGCACATTGGGCTTGTTGGCTGCTTCCTCTGTTGCAGGTCTCTCTTCTGCTTCTTGTTGGTCCAGTCTCCTGACAGATGTTGCTTTCCCTAACTGCTACACACGAGTCTCTTTAGGCTGCAGGGAGAACAAACTTGCCTTTGCTCTAAAAATAATCATGACATGGGTGCCATTCCTGACTGCATACTCTGAGCCCTGGGGACCAGGAGCAGATAGATGTCCTTAAGGGGATCAGGCAGGCTGGGACCCTGTGCTCTCTGGCACCTGGGAAGCTCCAGCCCACTGGTACAGCAATGCCTGGGGAAGCTGTGCTTGGGTTCCTAATTCCCTGCCAGGGGCAAAAGCAACCCAGATTGCTGCCAAGAACCAGCTTGAGCTTGTGTTGCTGACACTTGTAAAAGTCTTGCTTTGACTTGTAGATGGAAGAAACACATCTCAAGCTGAGCAGTGATAGACAGAACAGGGACGCTTGACACCCCCAGGAGATGCTGCTCTTTGTGGAAACAGCCATCTCAAAGAGCGGGTGAGGGGTTGGTTGGACTCCTGCTGCAGTTTTCCACCCCACAGCCTTTCCAGGTGTCACATGAACACCTTTCCACCTGGCAGTCTTCAAGTATTGTAAGAATGGAAAATAAAGATTTAGTGAAAGGCCTCAAAGCAGGGCTTGGGAATCACAAATGACTAGAGGGATCTAAATGAGGGCCAGAAGAACCATTTCACTTTGAGAATAGATTTTAATCAGGATCAAGAGTGAGCTACAGGCTGATGCATGTGCCCAATAGAAAGACAGTATTGCCAGGTCTGCAGAAGCCTCCTCTCTGCCAATGCTGTGCAAGTCAATGGTCAATGGGAAATGCAAGATAAGATTCTTCCCAGGAGACAGGGTGACGTGGAATAAGCCTAATGATGAGGAATCCAGGAATAGAAGGGGGTGAGGGAAGGGGCATGATCTTTTTTTCAGATCCTGAGTTCTCTAAGGACTGGCTGGGATCTCTCGTCCATGGGCTCCCACGTCAGCATTCAGCAGGTGTGTGTGCAATGAACAGGCATGGCTGTGGAGAATCCCAGGTAGCCACCCCAGCCTTTCTCCAGTCTGCCGGGAACAGACCAGCACCAGATTGAGCGGGAGCAGGAAGAGAGGGATGAATTAAGCCTCCACCAGGCCTTCTTTGCCTAGCTCTGTGAGCTCACAGACTGCTTTAGGCTTCCTCACTACTCAGAGCATGGGATTTGCATACCCCTTAGCTCACCACCCACACAGGAGAGCTTCTGCCACGGGAGTGAGAGGACAACAGAAACAAAGAGATGCTAATTTGTGTTTTGTTTGCTGCACACAAAGACTCTCAGGAGCCAATGTTAACTTAAGCTTATATTTTATCTCTATACAACAAAATGTGTACATAGGGCAGTTTCAAATATTTCAAAAGGTAATAGTTTAAATAAAATATACTTAAAAATATAGCATCAGGGAGTGTAGCTTCTTGGTAGAGGGCCTGCCTACTATGTGCAAAGCCCTGGGTTTGCTCCCCAGTAAAACACATACACACACACATACCATGCCCATTTTAAAAATTACTAACAAAATAAAGCAACCCCCCACATATCCATGAGATGATTCTGCAGTGTCAGCAAATGACCTCTGACCTCTCAATGGCTCAGTGAACGAAAGCCCCTCGTTCTGCCACATGTTCAGATGAAAGGCAGGATCACCAAGACTGTGCTACAAGACACTGCCCCACAGAAAGGAAAGAGGAAACTAGCCAGGGCAGGCGACGCTTCAGCGCAGAAACAGTGTCACCAGCTCCTACCAACAGCCCACTAGCCAACACCAGTCCCTCAGCCTAGCCTTAGTGGGCACAGGGAGAGTGAGAGAGTTTTTCATGTAGCATCATTTCTGGCATTATGTCACTCTCTGTAAGAACAATCCCAGCCCAGCCAAGGGGTGACCCAACTGCTCTAATGACAGTCATCCCCAGAGACAATACATTTTCCCTTCTCTAGAGTCTCAAGAGGCCTGAGAATGACGGTGTGTAGAAAATAAGGTACCTGAGGTGGGGTCACCATGGGAAAATGAGTTTCAAACCAAAACCAAAAGGGAATGTTCATTTTACCATGAGAGCTCAGCAGGATTCACCCATAAAGGATGGAAACTCATGACCAGGTACAGAAGATCACTGTGTTAAGGGAAATAAGCCAGTTCAGAAAAGCAGATCCTGTGTGTTCTCTCTTTTTCAGAATGTATGTTTATTTATGTGTGTGGGGGGGTTGAATGTCGGTAGGTGTGGAGTATGTATAAGTGGGTCATGAAACTAGGAAGGGAACCATGAGAAGGGGAAAGGCAGGAAGATAACACCAGTGTACTTAGGACTTGAGCAGAAAGGAATCATTTGGAAGAAGGAAGCAAATCAGCAGGTTTGAACAGAAGGAGAGGGTCATAGTGGGGGACTGAAAATAAACAAATGGAACAACTTGGCAGCCTCTTCCAGGTAAACCCAAACCAAAGGTTCTCTTGTCTTCTCAACCTTCTGGGTACCTCTCAGCTGAATCATACCAAAGACCCCAGCACCTCATGGTGAAGGACCCGACCACATAAGGACCAGAGCAACTATTTGGGTGAATGTTCACACCATAAGGCCTCCAATCTTATTTTTATTGTTACTTCCAACTAGGGGTGTCACATGATACTAGAACTTATCAATTGGACTGAGGCAGTCCCTTCCAAGGACCTTAAGTGGGTGTTTCTCTGGTTTTCTAAAATGCTAGGAACCTTAAGAATTGGAAACCCAAAAGCTTAAGCTAGAATTCTGTCTGGTCTGAGCCTTTATAAGTCTCGCACTTTGCTATCTCAGACACTGTGAATTCATATGTGCAACTGCCTTGCTGTATCCACACAAGGAAGTGGGGAGAATTCAAAATTCTCAAAGAAATAGGGACAGAAAAAGAAAAAAAAAAAAGCAAACCGAAAAATCTTAAACTGCCTTTTTGTGGCCACCGATGCAGCAGCTGCCAAAGTGAGTTTCAAACCCTTTCTGACTCCTGGTCTTCTCCAATCTGGAGCTCTTTGAAAAAGAGCTAAGATGAATGTAGAATGTTCTTTCTCTTTCCATCAAAGGAAGATGAAGTTCAAGGTGTAGAAGGTTAACAGGTCTGCAAAGCAGCCTTGTATTGCAGGGAGAGATATGCTACACACACGAGCAGGAGCTGGGGAGAATGGCTAAGTGCAAAACTGTCCCCACAAGACATTCACCCCAGCAAGATGGCCACCACAAGGCTAAGGCTGGGCAAAGGCCACCAAAAGAATCCTGGGACAGAAAACTCAGTCTTGCAAAATAGGGAAGGAAGGGGTCAAATATAAGGAAGAAAGAATTGAGCAGTTGCAGCTACATAGTTCTCTCTCCCTCCCTCCTTCACACACACACACACACACACACACACGCATATATATATATATATATATATATATATATATATATATATATATATATATATATATATATATATATAAAGAGGGATAAAGCTTACTCCATCTGAATTTCTGAGAGAGTTATCCAGGGACTTTACTTCAATCAATTCTTCAGCAAAACCACATGGAAACTCTGGAGAAGAGTTTCTGTTTTGAGACTATCACAAAGGTGAACGAAGTCCACATGGACAGCACAGAAAGGCAGACAGTCCCTGGCTGTGGTTAGTACCTCTGAGACCTGCTTTCTCTGCATGTGTGTGCCTCAACTCCTAGGAATGAGCACCTACAGCTACCTCAACTTCAAACCGTCATTTAGAGGAGTGGGATCTGGGACACTGAGACAGTACAGGAGTTGTGGGGATTCTGATCTCTTTCCACACTCAAAGGGTGGTCCCTGGAGTGGACGTCGGAGCTGAGACCTTCTTATGCCCGTCAACTGAACCAGTGTCTCCCTGTCACATCACTGAAAAAGTCAACTGAGGTTAGCTAAAGCATCTGCTAGTGAACGGTTTACATGGTGTCAGCTCTCCGGCTGGGTGTCCATGCTATGATCTGAAGTTATTTAATATAAATGGAAAAAGAGAAAAAAAGAAAGAAAGAAAAAAGCCTGGGAGCAGAATTTACCAGCTGAGTCAGCTCCCTGATTCCCCTAATTACAAACCTGAATCAACTCCATATCCTCCTCCTTGCAGGGACAGATAGATATACACCATCCTGTCTGCTAGGTACCAAAGCCACTGCTCCCTAATGGGAAGATGTGAGGACAAGATGTCCTTCAAAGGTTCCAGGAAGCTGATGAGACAGAAGAGTCTGGCCTTTGGGAAGGGTGGGTGTGGCTTACGAGGAAACAGAGTTCTCTGTTTTCTGGCCTGGGGCCGCCTGGGAACTTGGAAAGTGGAGGTGTCCTGGCTGCAGGTGTGCCACATAGGTGTAGACACGCTGAACCTGAGCCAATTTATGCAAAGGATGAGATAAAACTGGGCTCTACAGGTAACTACATGGTAGTTTTCTGCCAGGGGCAACTTGTGTTTGATGCTGGATTTTGTATTAAACATATAAGATGAAGTTGAATTTCCTATTCCATAAAACTGGCAGGACCCAACTTAAGTTATTTAATATCTCTCCCTCGCCCTCTCCCTCTGAGCCCCTGTCTCTGTGCACATATGGAGGTCACAGGTCAACTACAGGTGTCATTCCTCAGGAGCAATCCACTTTACTTTTGAGACAGGGTCTCTCATTAAGACCCAGGGCTCTCAGATTAAGGTAGATGGATTGGCCAAGAATAAGCCCCAGGGGTTCACATGACTCTGCCTTATCTACTCCCAAACAATGGGATTGCAAGCAGGTACCATCATGCCCAGCTTTGTATGTGGGTGCTTGCGATCAAATTTGGATCCTGGTGCTTACATGGCACCAGGTACTTAACCACTGCCTCAGCCCCTAAACCATCTACTTTCTAAACCAAGAAAACAACTTTTTGAATCATAGACGTATTTTGTTCCCACACAATTTTTAAAAGGTGTGTCTACAGTGAGAATTTTGTGATTTCGGTTTCTTTAAAAAACGCAGAAATGTTATATATGGGAATACATTTTCGTTTTAATCCCAGGGTGTGGGTATATGGGGGCGCTTCACAGCAGGAGACTATGATTTGCCTTATGCTCTACAAAGGTGTGATTTTGCCAGCGGCAGATAGTTTCTGTAAAACTACGTGATGTTTGTAATCCGGGGAGCTTTTCAGGGGGATATAAATGCTAGAGTCCTGACAGGTGGTGTGTGTTGCCGGTTGGTGGTTGGATGTTGTTGGTTGCAGTTTGTTAAGCAGTCAAGCACAAAGAAACAAGAAGGAGGAAGAGGAGGAGGAAAAGAAATTAGATATCCTGACAGAGAAGATCAAACTTGCCCCAAGGAGGTCAAGGCCCCTAATCAGCAGGAAGAAGTCTAACAAGAACATCACCCCTTTTCATTTCTATTCTTTTCTCTCTATCTAGTTTTAGAGTGTTGAAAGGGTAGAAGAAAGGAGGTGGAGAAAGGTGGGTAGAAGAAGAGCCCCCAAAGCAGCCAAACACAGTGTCAATTTCAAGTCTTCTGCAACATGTGACTGAGCGTGGCATCAGCACACTTCAAGAACCCTGTAGATGGGATTTGTTGTCTGACCTTAGGAGACTAGTGTGCTGCATGTTATGCAGATTTGAAAAAGCTCAAGAACATCTTACATAGCTAAATATGGAGTCATCTTCTTTATAGACACTGAGTCTTTCTCCGGAGATCACTGAAGTCCCAAGAAGTTCTTCAGAGAAAGCTGAGGTCTCAATTTTACATTCATAAAACCCTTTAAACCACTGATTTTGGAAGCTTGAGGATTTGCTTCTTCAGTTTTCTACATTTGAAAACTGCATTTGAGCCTTTCTGGCTTATTCACCCTCTAGGATTAATTGAAATACATCAAGTAAAGGAAGCAACACGAGGTTGACATTTATCCAAGTAACAAGAGCCAGCAGGGTCAGCTCTTTTATAAATCCCCCAACAGGCATGGCATCACCCTCTGAGCTATGGACAACAGAGGTACTTTGTAGTGGCTTACGTCAGCAGTGGATTCTTCTAAACTGCCTGGCTGAGCCTGGAGAGCTGGACGGTGGTGAAGACACTTGCTGGTCTTCCCAGAGTTCAGTTCTCAGCACCCACAGCAGGCAGCTTACAAGTGCCCATAACTCCAACTCCAAGGGTTCTAGTACCTCCAATCACCAAGGCCACCTGCACTCTGATGGACACACACACACAATTAAAAATAAAATAAATCCACAAACCTTTCTGCTCTGATACCACCATTCTGTCCTGGTGAATTTATACAGATGTGTCCATGAGACCAAAGTGTTGAAACTAATTATTAAAGTCCACTGGGCCCAGAGTGTTAGAAATAACAGTTCTACCTCATCCACTTGAGGCCATCCCCATGGAAAGAGAAAATGCAGTTTTTATAAAGGCTCACCTCTGTCTCAGTGCATTAGTGCCCATTCTTCTTTATCAGGGCTGGAAGGTGGGCACTCAGTGTAGAATTTGTAGATTTCTTGAAGTTCTTGCTGCAGCTGGCCAGGGGGAAGGCAACACTCGGCATTTCCCTCGTTTCCTGCCACTCTAGGCTCCACTTTACAGTGCAAGTAGCCTTGGATGCAAATAAGTTGAGTCAACATACACATCTATAACTCACCTGTACCCAGGTCTATGCAGTTGACCTGTCCCACTGCCAGGTCTAGAGATTTACAAGCTGTTCTGTGCTTCAAAGGATGAAGGAATGATTCCCACAGGGCTCTGGGTGTGGATTTTGAAGTTCAAAGGGGACATTCTAAGTGTGTATTCTGGAAGGTTCACACATCCTTCTGGACTGGGATGTACTACAGGAGAGCACATCTCCCTCCCCCCCCCGTGTGTGTGTGTGTGTGTGTGTGTGTGTGTGTGTGTATACACATGCATACAAGGCTGCACATATGGAGATCAGGAATCAATGGCAGGCGACCTCCTGTATCACTCTCTGCCTTATGTTTTGAGATAGAGCCTCTCACTGAACCTGAAGCTCTATACCTTGGCTAGACAGAGTGGCCAGCAAGCTCCAGGGAGCTGCCTGTGTCTGCGCCACTGCTGAGGTTTTATATGAGTGTTGAGGATCCAGACTCAGAGCCTTATGTTTACATAGCGAGTCTTTTACCCGCTGAGCCATCCTCCAGCACCCCCTCACTTCCTGACTTCATCTTTCAGTGAGAAGGAAAAGGTGAAAGGAGGTAAGAACAGGGCCACACAAAGGAAGCGGCCCAGGAATGGTAGAGCATCCTAGATGTCTGTGTTCTGTGGCTGAAAAGAGACACCGCTACCAAGGCAGCTCATATACAGGAAAACATTTGACTGGAGGCTTGTTTAGTTTTAGAGGCTCAGTACAGGACCGTCATGACAGGGAGAATGACAGCACACGTGGTGCTGGAAAAGTAGCCAAGAGCTTTACATCCTGTTCCTAGACCCAAGCAGAAGGAGACAGAAACACTGAGCTGGGTGTGAGCCTTTGAGAGCTCCAAGCCCATCCCCAATGGGCTGCAATGGGCTCCAACAAGGCTGCACCTACCCCAAGGCCACACCTATATGAGCCTATGGGGGCCATTCTTTTCAAACCACCATACCAGGCAACTTCTTGTCAATGGTTAAACTCACAGATTATTACTGATACTGGAACTTCCCATGGTTTGTGTCTTATATTTCCTCCAAAGATCTGTGGCCTAAACGACTGGTCCTCTTCTGGTGGCGCTATCAGGAAGTGGAACCACTGGGGTAACAGCTTGCAGGTTACCCAGGTCCTACTCCCCCATCCCTGCTTTCTGGCCATCATGAGATGAGCAGATTAATTCTATCAGGCACTTCCTTCTATGACATTCTGTCTTCCCACATGTCTAGAGATAGGATCGCATGACCATGGACTAAAACCCCTGAAACCGTGAGGCAAAATAAACCTTTCCTTCTTGTGAGTCATGCATCTCAGGTGTTTTGTCACAGTGACAGAAAGATAACTAACAAAGTTGTGACATAATTTAACAAAGTACTTATGAATTCACTCATTTATCAACGAGTGGGTTTATTGATATCTAGTAAGTGCTACTGAGGGTGATGAGACAAGAGTGAAGAAATGAAGTCACAATGGAGATGACAGCATGCACAAAACCTGTGCGAGACGAGATAGACCTCTTAGAAATGTTAACTGTAAAGAGGCTTGAAAATTAACTCCCATGTGCTTAAATCAGGATTGGCCAGGTTCTGCTGCAATAATAGATAAGCCCACAGTTTCGGAAGGGTGATATAACAATGTGTGAGGAAATTTGGGCAAGTGTTCCCCGGTTCAGCCTTCTGTGCTCTCAGGACCTCGGGGGACAGAGGGAACAGAGAAAATAAACCTCTTGTCCACAAAGAAATATACAATATTCCCACTGACTGGAACAAGTCACACAAATCAATCTAATTGAAAGGGTAAACAGAATAGATAGTGAGCATGTGTAAAATGCAGTGAGAAGCGAGCACCCATGCCACAGTGTGTGGGGTCTTGTCAAAACGAAAGGAAGGAATGAGGCCTAGGCACTCCTCCAACTTGTGTATCTGGGGCACTCCTTCTTGTTCACATGATCTATGCAAATTCATGTTCTGACCCTGTGTTTTCCCCTCAGGACTTGGACTTGGACCTCAAGCAACAAGAATTGAGAGTTAACAGCACCCAAAGGAGACACAGCTTCCTTAGGAAGCTGTTTTTATCCAATAAAGATGCAAAACCAGCGTGTGCGATGATAGCCCTTCTGGCGCTGGATCAGGAAGAGGCTCCCACATGCTCACGTGCATTTATCTAGTTTGTGAATAGTGGCTCCTTTTATTGGGTACTTAGTACATGTCACAGTAATTGTTTTTGATTATTATTACTGTTGTTTTGAAAAGCAACACAGCCAAGTCAAACTCAGGTGTGGAGCTGAGTGGCCAAGAGCAAGTTACTCCATTTGCTCAGCCACATAAAATGGAAATAGGGACACCACCTCCTTAGGAGCTTTGTAGAGGCAGGAGATGAGGTTTAAAGCCTCATTTGTAAGATGGGGACTCCATAAACCAAAACAACACCAGAAATGTTGTTATTAATTGTTGTCTCAAAAAGAAGAATTACAATTCAAACCCATTGTGTATTTGAGTAATGGTAGCAAACCACTGTCCACTGAGGCCTTTCTTTTGTGAGAGGAAGAAACTAATA
This sequence comes from Pachyuromys duprasi, assembly GCA_028658305.1. NCBI lineage: Eukaryota > Metazoa > Chordata > Mammalia > Rodentia > Muridae > Pachyuromys > Pachyuromys duprasi. The sequence goes on along the minus strand of CM053743.1, from coordinate 47,910,884 downwards.
GGAAAGAAAAGAAAACGACTGTTGAAGGAGACCTCTGAAGCCATCTCCTGGTTTGCAAAACCACTATACACAAGTGTGTCACCCTTTTCACAGACAGACACTCAGCACTGAATGACCTCTTCTGTGGGGAAATTCCACAGCACCACTCACTGCTGTTTTTTCCCCCCCAAGGAGCTCCAACCACCCCTGAATCCTGACTGACACACAGCAATGTTCCATCCAAAGGAAGAGGCTGGCAGCATGCTGTAAACACTGACCCAGCCATGATTTAATTAAATTTTTGTGGAAAAACATCACTGAGAGGTGACGCTTTCTCTGCTGCCCTTCTCCAAGCAGCCAACTCTCAGGGTGTGTGATTTCTAGCCATCACCCACTGAACCAACACTTGAGCTAACACTGTCACTCTTGCCATGATGTCATTCCCTGAGGTGCTGAAAAGTTATTTGAAAACACAGCCCAGATTTTGAAACCAGACACCTTTGGAGGAGAAACCTCCAGGGTAGAGTTTGTAGATGTGACTCAATGGCAAGGAGAGACTTGGAAGAAGATATGTGAGTCCAGCAAAGGCTAGGACCAAGGTGGCAGGTGAGCCCAGAGATGGAGGACTCACATTTCTGACACACACACCCCAACCCACCCACAGGCAAGCCACAGATCTTCCCCATTAGGTCCCATCTCTAGTCACTTCAAGACAAGATGGCCACAAGAGGCGGGAAGGAAATTAGAATAAGATCCAATAAGATCCTCAGGCCATTGCTCGATAAGAGTGTTCAAATTGTCTGTTTGTTTTTCCATTCAAAAACCACGGTCAAGGCGGGAGGAGAAGGTAACAATGGTGGGTAGAAGATTGAAAACCTGTTCCAGCACTGAGCCACAGCACATTCTCGGATCTCTCTCATGTGAGTAAGAGTGAAACCACAATCATGACTCTGCTGCACTGGCCACACAGAACTTGCCATATATGTCACCAGGACCATCATGATAGATGAAGAGAGATAATTACAGGCAAAAGAGACTGAAGGGAAGACTCACGGGTCAGTTTTAAGCCATGGCTGACTGACTGGGAGGCATCAGAACCAGACGGCATTTCCACTGGGAAAGTTCTCAGAGTCTAATTCACAGAGCCAGTTCATCGTTCTTTACCCAAGGAAACAATGAGTTTTCCTATGAGATGGCGTTTTGCATGGTGTAGGGAACCATAGAGTTGGCCTGGCCTTGCTGCCTTAAGAGGCATGCATCGTGGGTTTTTCAGGTTAGAATCATGCTTCCTGGAGCACAATGTGCCTTTCAGTTCCTGAGAGACTGACACTCTCCCTCAGGCAGTGAAGCCTTCAGGCTGCTTTGTGTTTCTCTGTATGTTCCCTTAGAAGTCAAGGAAGCAAGGGCAATTGGTCTCAGCCTCTAATCTGTGTACCCTGTATAGTTTGCAAATGTCATTGTACCCTGGCAACTCTAACTGCATTGATCCTGGGAATTGTAATCATATTCTGTTTCTGATAAAAGCATAAAAAGTTTGATTGCTCTCGATAAAATGGCAGGAGCTTAAGTTTTGTTCTGGACCTTCCAAACAGCCTGGTTTCATTCCTTGTGGCCATATCAGGTGACCTTGGCCCAGTAAGTAACTAACCTGCTCCAAAGTCTTACCTGAGTCAGGAGGGAAACACATGGTACTGAAAACTGGGAATATGTCAGATTGCCAAGAAATTCACTTCCAGTGTTTTCCCAGCAAGAGGGGGGTTCCCGTCCTCCCATGTTGACAGGGCAAACAACCCCACCCTACAAGCTCACCATCAAAACCTTGCCATGGAACTAGATGTGGGGCTTTGAGGAGGAGTCATTATACAGCAACAGTAGACATGGCCAAAGGAAGGGACTGGACTCTGTCAGCCCTTATCTTCGGGCGCAATTGAGCTCTGCTGAGGGTTCGATAAAGTCGGGATGGCTTGAGCATATGCATGTCTTTGATAAGCATAGACTTTGTAGCTCACATTATTGAGGGTCCTCAATACACCAGGCATTATGCTCGGAAGGGCTTAGATCTTTAATTCGCAACACAGCAAAAAGTAAAAGTGAAAGAAAATGACACTATATCTATTTATCCATACATACAGTCACATGTAAGATGCAGAACAGTAATTAAAATTGGAACATTTGAGTTCAAAAGTACAACTGAGAGGCACTCTAATCCCACCATCACCTGTGATTCCAAGAAGTTAAGTAGCTCAGCTGTGAAGTCACATGGGAAAGCCATGGCAGAAATCAGGACCCTCCCACTAGACTCTCAGGTAGACCCAGAACCTGGCCATCCCTCACCAGTACGTAAGACATTTGAAATTGATGAGGAACAAAGTTCTGAGAATGCAAATACTTACATATATGCACACAAAGACATGGTCCTTCAAGGAATGATGTCATCCCATTCACTATTAACATGACTACATTCTCAAAAGAACAGCCTGTGGGAGTTTCTGTCATGCCTACCTCAGAAACAGTCAACAGCCAAAGGCATGATGGGAGCCCTAAGATAAAAGGCTAAAGTCAGCAACCTACTAGAGAAAGCAGAGCATGATGGACAAAAGGACATGGCGTGTGTTTGAAGGAGAATCCTGAGTAAACATACATCACGTGCAGCTCAGTCTGAGCTATGTCTGTGGACAGACTCTGTGGTTTCCCTTGTGATGGATGGCCTAGTAGAATGCTCTAGACCATCACTGGAAGCTGTGGGATTATCCCCGTGATGTCCACATTGCAACACTCTCATCTCCATGTCTTCTTTCCTTGGCTCTCTCTTATTGTATGCCTTCTTTCAACTCTTAGCAAATACTGAGGTGGGAGGGCAGCAAACACTGCCCTCACCCGTGTCCACTTCTCTCACGAACCACTGGCCTGCACTGGGTGGATACTTGTTTGGATGTAGACAGGACAAAACCACCACACACCATCCTGTTGGCACACTCACTTTGCTCACCACATGTGCATAATGCTTTCCCGAACCCTGACAGCACAAATGCACCAGAGAACATCACGAGATGCTAGTCCTTGAGCTCCAATGCTCTTGCCCCCTGAATTACAGAGTTTGAGCAAAACATACAGCGCCATGGCTTCCAGAAGAGTCACAAATTCTAATATTGCTCCCGGGAGTCCGGCTCCCCTCCTCCATATTAAAGGACAGAGTGACTCATGGACATCAGCCTCCTAGTGCTCAATCCCAGTCCCGGGACAGTATCACATCCCAGTGCCTTTGAGAGTCATCTTTGTAACTGAGTCCCAACAGAAACAGACCTTCTTTTCAAGCGCCCTGAAGAAGCAATGCCGGCTGCAAAGGGTACCAAGACAACAACAGAACTACTGGCTGAGAATCCTGGGAAGGTCTGTGTGCATATCTGTTTGTCTTTAGATTCCCTTTAACACTGATAGTTGTCTGAATGCTTCTCTCCAACTTCCTCAGATGTTATCCATGAAATAATCATTTTAAATAAACAAAGATTACATTTCTATCCAAAGAGGAATTTCTAATAAATTTCTCAACTCATTTTGTAATTTTGTTTTGAATTCAATGTTAGTGCAAAAATATTGACATTAAAGAAGTATTAACAGGACTTGGGAGATAGATGCTCAGTGATACTTCTGCTGCACAAGCAGGAGGAATCAGGGCTTGCATTCGCAACAGCCACATAAAGGTTATGCATCGCCTTGAGGATCTGTAATCTCAGCACTTGGGGGCCCCTGTTTCAGTGGGAGACCCTGCCTCAAAAACATAAGGCAGGAGCTGGAGAGAGGAGTCCACAAGCCAAGGTACTCACTGCCAAACCTGTGACTTGACTTCTGTCTTCCAGACCACACAGCAGAAAGAGAGAACTGATTCCCAAAAGTTATCTTCTAACCTCCTGAGGCACAGCCCACCCCTTTCCAATAGATGATGATGATAGATGATAGATAGATAGACAGATAGGTAGAGATACATAGATAGATAGCTACAAACATAAATATATAGAAGCATAGATACATAGGTAGATACACAGATACATAGGTAGATACATAGATAAATGATGGATGGATGGATGGATGGATGGATAAATAGATAGATAGAAAGATAGATAGATAGGTGTAATATTTTTAGAGGTAGGAAGTGATAGAGGAAGACCTTCCAACATCAGCCTATAGTCTTTTATGAACACATGGTGTGCTCACCTGCACGCACATGCATACAGCACACACGAGCACACAGAGAAAGAAAGGGATAGAGAAAAGGAAAGAATTAATATTAAAGGGATGGTTGCTCCTTCAAGTACTGAACACATTTTATCTTGCTTGATCTGACAGCAACCTTACAAAATGGAAACTGTTGTGGACCCCATTTCACTAGGCAGTCAATGCTCTGTTCCTCAGCACAGCCAGGTGGTTTATTATTAACTATTATTAATGAGAACAAGATAGATAAATATTCAAGGCCATAGGACCAAGCCAGGGCCCAAGCCAAATCTGACTGTGGAGCCATCCTCTCAGCCACCAAACGGAACTGGAGAAAGGAAGGTTTGATTGGCTCCCAGCCCATATTCTCTTTGCTTACGCTTGTTTTCTCATTGTTCTCTCTCTGTCTGCAGTGTTTGGAAGCCATGGAAGCCAAAAGTCAAAGTCATTTGACGTTTGCTTGAGCCAGAGCAGCAGCAGTTGACCTCGGAGAGTACCCAGATTTTCATTTAAAACTTTAAGAAATCAGTTTATCCCCACAGAGAAAGATAATGACGCCAAAAAGAAAACTAGGAAGAAGAGACAGAGAGTCATATCTAACCCAGCCCAACAAAAAGCAATGTCATTTCATTTTTTATGATATCAGTCTCTACTCCATCCTGTTCTAAATTTTTCAATTTTTGTGAAGACTCACACATTTTTCCTTACCAAGAGGAAGACCAGTGCCCTGCCTCACCATGGGTTAGTTCATTCACTTTTCTTCTATTAAGTATTTACTCATTCACACTGAAGAGAGTCTGAGAATTCATGTCATCTTAGTTATAATATAGTATGTATTTATTCCATAACACAATATGGTATCATATATATACATATATGTGCACACATGTATATATACATACACATAGTGTCACATTATTATTTACTCCGCCTACTACAGATAATGCAGTATTTAATATTGTAATAATAATAAACAGGGAAATGTGCTCACTTCTCTTTTTTTCTTTGTGTTTTTGGTTCTCCCAATCTCCAGAATATAAATATATTACAGACTGATACTCTAGCCAAGGACCACTCATGGAGATGGCCTGGAACCCCTACACAGAGGTAGCCTATGGCAGTTCAGTATCCAAGTGGGTTCCATAGTAATGGGGTCAGGGACTGCCTCTGACATGAACTGATTGGCCTGCTCTTTGATCACCTTCCCCTGAGGAGGGTAACCAGGCCACAGAGGAGGACAATGCAGCCACTCCTGATGAGACCTGATAGACT
>CM053743.1:47886921-47905321 GCA_028658305.1 Pachyuromys duprasi | reverse complement strand
GAGGGAAGGGGAGGAGGACCTCCCTTATCAGTGGACTGGGAGAGGGACACGGGTGGGGAAAAGAGAGGGTGGGGTTGGGAGGGGAGGAGGAAGGGAGCTACAGGGGGGATACAAAATGAATAAACTGTAATTACTAAAATAATTTTTAAAAAACAGATGAAACTTCTGTTTCTTTGGAATGTAAGCATTACATAAACCACTTATGCCCTCGTTTCACAAGTAGGTGTGTCTTATCTGCATGTTTCAAATCTGCCAGAGAAATGGGTGGCCTTGTGTGACTTTGTTAGAAAATAATGTGGTTCCAAAAGTCTACCTCTGCACTTGCCAGGTACTTCCTGGAAAATGGAGAGTGAGAGAGGACAGAGAGAATGTCAGTGGGAGGGTGAGGCTAGTTCAATGTGCTAGCCGTGGCTTTCAGATGGCAGCTGGGACCCAGTGGCCTCAGCCCAGAGAAGCCCTGTTCTGCCCACGTCCTCCTGAGCACCTATCCCGCCTTCCCAAGAGTGACAGCCACAGCATCGTGAGGCTTTTGAGTGAATGGAGGCGTGTGGAAGGAAGCAGCCAGAGCATGGGAAGGAGAGCGACACAGATGCCCACGCTACAGCTTGTCTGGATCCTACCAAAGGATCTGTAGACATGTAGACCTACAGGAGTCCATACAAAGGCTTTGTACTATCACAAGGGTCTTTTACTGCCCCCTGTCAGACCCCTTGGGGGCTCACAATTCTGCTTCCTGTTTCCTCTGCTTTCTTACCCCTACTGGTTATTTGTTCTTCCTTACTCTTTGTTGCAGTTGTTTTGTGGATTTTGTTTTGTCTTAAGATGTTCTATCACTTTCTAGCCCAGACTGGCTTTCAACTTGAAATCCTCCTGCTTCAGCTTTCCCAGTGCAGGATGAAGAGTGTGTCCCCAGGCTTCTCTCAGCCTGTGTAGCCGTGCACACGTCATGAGCTTGCCTGACATTTCTAACTCAGCCAATGACAGAACTAAAGAAGAACTAAAGAGGGTGTGGGGCCCAGCATTAACCAGGAGCTTCCTAGAATACAGAGCCACTTGGGAGAAGGACAGTGCCTGTGGACGGTTAGCCTGCGTGCGTTCACCATCCCCTGGATGGGAGGGACCCTGAAGTGCGTACGCAGAGAATGGGAGCTGAGCGGTGCCCGTCACCGTTTCCTGGGTGTGAGCCTGATCAAGCCAGCTGCTTTAAGCGCTGACTTGCCAGCTGTCTGCATGCTTGCCCTGTGAGCTGGAATAAATCCTTTCTGCCTTAAGTTGCTTAAGACAGGGAGATATTGAAATAAGCATTTATATATGACAGAATTGGGGTGATCATTTTTACACATAATATTCTTAAGCTTTGTGGTATACCAGGACTTTTGTCCATTTGGTGTTTCTTTAAATCAAGTGGTTCTTGGCTGGTGCTGTTTTGCCCTCTAGGGATCTTCTGGTAACATTTGGAGACATTTTTGGTTGTCACATTTAGAACCGTACATTTGGGTATGCATGGAACAAGGACACTGCTATGTATGTCCAAATGCTGCTATATCACCTACGCTGTACAGTCTCATAGCAGATTACTAGCAGGTATAACTTTGCCGGTAAGCTGAGTGTAGGTGGAGGTCACATAGTGACGTCTGGGCTAGCCTGGGCTACGTGAGACTCTTGTATCAAAAAACAAAAACAAAATCCCCCAGGCATTAACACTGAGATACCCATTGTTAACCATCCCCTATGTTTACTCTCTAGAACAGTAGCTTTATTTTTAGAACCCTGTGGTGATTGGAATGGAAAAGTACTCCCCCTTAGGGCCGAGTACTTGATACTTGGTCCCCAGTTGGCAGCCCTGTTTGTTGAACCCTTAGAAGATGGAGCCTTTCTGGAAAGAGCACATCCCTCAGGATGGGCTTTGAGAGTCTGCAGTCCTGCTCCTCTTCCAGTTCACTCTCTGGTTAGCATTTGAAGATGTGATCTCCTTGCTGCCCCCCAGCTACCTGTCACTAAGTCTCCTCCCTCTCCCTCTCCCCCTTCTCCCTCTCCCTTCCCCTCTCCCTCTCTCTCCCTCCCTCTGGAATTGTAAGAGAACAAAACCTCTTTCCTCTTTTATCACAGCAACAGAAAAGTAATCAATATGCAGTTGTAGGGTTACATAAAAACAAGGGAGATGGCACACAGATTTTCCCACATAACCCTTGATAAGATTCTCCATTAACGTCCTAGATTAGCATGCTATGTCTGTTGTAATTAATTAACCAATATGATACATTAACCAAAGTCAGTCATTTACACTAACTTAGGCCCATATGTTCTTTAGATTTTCTTAGTTTCTGTCTCATGCTCCATCTTTGCCCATGTCAGCACACAGTGTGAGGACTTGCCATCTCTTGGTTCTTCTGGGTAAGCCAGCTTCTCAGATTATGGAGTTTGACACTCTCCATCAGGGACTTGTCCCTTGCTTCCTCCTTATTAGCCCTTAGGCCAGGAAAAGGGCCACACAGATCAAATGCTGCTTTGTTGACTTATTTCAGTAATAGATACTTTCCACCTGATTTGGCACTGTGAATGTCAGTCTGCATCACTTGCTGAGACCATGATTTCCAAGTTCCTGCCTCTCTTTCATCTCTTGCCCTTTGAAAGGCTATCATTGGTCTCAGCCCAACTTGAGTGGAGAATAATGTTCTACTTCAATGATGGCAGAGTTGTGACTTGCCCACTGGATTTTTATGCATGAAATTTGTCTCTTCTTGTCCACTTACTTATTCAGCCATTGACTTACATGGTCACTCATGGATGCTTGTTGTATGCTTTCTGCTGCACACTGTACTATTCCATTTATTTTCGTTCTCAAATGTCTCTCCCACATTGGGATTCCTCTGTCAGATATACTTTCTGCCTGGTTCTAGAATCAGTTTATCTGAGGAGTTCTGGATCTTATTGAAGCATCGAATTAGATACCAAGAGCTGAGTGCTGAGTGTGAGTTTTTGTACTGGGACCATTTCTTTTCATTTTTAAGATTCTTGGATACATAAGGTGCCCTTTGATATTAGCTAGCAACATTTATGTATGCATGTTAACTATAAATAAATACATATGAATATATCAGGAGCATGAAGCCCAGTTTTAACTCATGCATAATGAAAACAGTTCTTGGCTACTTTGCTCTAATAAAACATTGCCTTTGACAGAACCAGTGCTAATAAAAATGAGTCACCATGATTTTATTTTCCTAAAACAATCTGTTGCTCCAGAGCTGAGTATACACTCCAAAGCTAAGGACAACAAGGTATGGCTTCTACAGGGCTACCCCGTGGAGCCAGGCTTACTCCCCAGAAGCAGTAGCTTCTGCAAGCTACACATTTGCTTCTAAGAGAGCTGCCTGACATGGGGCCACAGCAAGGTATAATAATGAGAGAAGCCTCAGCCAGGGGTTCTGGGTTACAAAACCATGACCAGAGGTGCTAACTGACAGCCACAGCCAGGGTTCTGGGTGGCGTAGCTGAGTTTTGTCCAGGAAACAGCCCCTGGCAGCTTCCTCCAGGCCATCTAGCTGGTTCATAGACCACCTTGAGCATTGGTCTACCAGTCACATGCCTGTCTCCAGCTGGAACACAGAAGGGAAGATATGATTGGTCAGTGTCTCTCAGGCCTGAGAACAGTGCAGATTCTTCTGTGACTGTGAACATATGAATGTATAGGAGCACATTACTGACCCCAGGAGCATGGATAAGGATGTGTCCTCCAGCGAGGAGCTCCCACATCTGTTTCACTTGTCTGAGAAGTGCTTGGGTCCCACAGCAGGAGACAGGTTAGTGCTGAACCTGTCTCTTCCTAAACAGATAAATGCCCAAAAGTCAGGGTCTTGCTCTTGCAGAGAACACTTCCAGGAAGCCCCATGGCTACACTCACGGCACAGGATGGAGATGTGGACTGATGGCAGAACTTGACCTTGGCTTTCATACCAGCCTGAGCTTGCTGGACAATTGGTGACAACTTCACCAGTGGCCTTGCTAAGGATCCAGAGAGTTTTCCCAAACCACTCAGCCTGGGACAAGGCTGGGTCACCTGGAAAGCTACCTTCCACTGGGAGAGGTCTATTCCTTTCTAGCTTTCCAAGTGGAAGAAATGATGTCGTTTATAACATCTGCAAGGGAGGGCATCCACCCTGAGGTTCTGCCTCAGTCCGTGTTGATGCTAGGCTGCCTGGCCTGGAGCGGCTACAGCACCGCTGCTTCCCATGTCTTCTTTCATTCCTCTTAGCTTCACTAAGGGATTTGACCATCAAGCCTTGCTCCTTAGCAGCTGGAATCACAGCTGAGAAGAATCCCATGGCAGCTCTGTTCTCCCCCAGTCCTCCTCCCCTGCCCCTCCAGGTCTCCAGCCTCCCCTGTTGGCCTCACAAAGCCCTCCCTCTCCACAGCCAGGCCAGAGAAACAAATGCATTTTTGTCAGTGAATCCACAAGACTTCAGTTTGGGGTTAAAAGCATAGAAAATCATAGTATCGGTTGTCATTGTTGGAGCCCTAATGTTACCCTAGTCAAAGCACTACTGATTAAAACCAGGGCAGTTAATAAACCACAGGCTTTATTTCCCCTCAAATGTCTATAACCACTTTCTTCAGCCCCTATTAAAAGGCAAAACCCCAAGAAAAACACAGCTTTGGAGACCAAGTGCCCTTATTCCCCAGAGAGAAAAAAAAGTGAGCCACAGAGAAATTGTTCTTTTTCTCTCTCACCTTTCCCCCACTTAGCAGAGTCAAGCATTTTTTAATAACTAAAGAGAGAAATCAATAAAAAAGCAGGCGAAAGCTATCTGTGGTCTGCAATGTGAGATCAGCTGCAAGCAAGCCCCCCTCAGCCTGGCCTCCTGCAACAAGGCGTTTGCCAGCAATTCCCGGCCTCTGAGTCACATCCTTATTACCTCCTTCTCCGCTTGCCTTCCCCTTAAGGGACCGATTTTTCCTCCCATCTAAGCCAAAAGAATTTCTCTGGATTAAGAGGACTGATGAAAGCATTTTTAATATTTGAGTTCAGGTTTGCAAGCTCCATAAAACGGACTTGTTCCCAACTGCCTGCTTTGTGTCCTTGCCTCCCCCTGTGGAGGGCTCTCCTTTCTCCACTTGCTCTGCGGCAGGCAGCTAGAACCCTCTCAGGTGGTGTCTTTGGCCCCCTGGAAGCGTTGCCAGCAGGACTGCCCACCCTCACAGCCTCACTCTGCTGCCTGCCCTCCCCAACCCCCAATGCAGGATGTAACATCTTTCAAAAATCTGTCACTCCGTGATGGAGAGACTTAGAAGACATCTTTCATGTTGATGCCATCTGTCTTTCAAGTTAGAAACTGGTTTGACAACATGCTGAGCAGCTGAGGGGAACAGGTCTCAAGCCTGGAGGGGAAAGTTTTGACAATTGATTCCAGGGAAAACTGGAGCCCCCTCCGCCCATCCTGCCCCTGGACTAACAGGGGGGCGGAAGGGAGGAAGGTTGGTGTCTTTCCAGGGCTGGAAAATAGTCTTTGTTCTTTGTTCTTCCTACATATGCGTGACTGTTCCCTTGCTCTCCAAATTAATGCCAACTTTACCTTAGAGTCTAGGAACCTTGACATTAACAGGGACAAACACACCTTTCATGAAGGACCCTTGCCAGGAACTACACTAACTTAGCTCGATTAAGTGGTTCTTGAGTGGCAAGGGGCCTGGGCCAACCCTAATCCCATCCCGAGCATGGATCAGAGACGTGCCTGTTGTCATACCACAAGTCCCTCCGGCCTCCAAGCCAAGTCTCATTCTGAAAGACTCAAGAACCCCCTCCACCAAGTGCCTCCCTCTGTGACGTTTTCCATCTTTTCTCACATCCAATCATACCACCACTCGTGGAGTAATTATTTTCAGGTGGCAGCAAGGAACCAAATGTCACACTTGGTGACAGGGTGGGGAGTGTGTACGTGTCTATGTGAGTATTCAGGCGACATTATAAATTCCACCTGAAGGCACACCTCCCTGAAGAAGTGGGCTAACTCAGGCAACCAAGCCATGCAGAAAAACTGCCTCTGTCTGGATGAGGACATATTAAAGTGACTCCATTTTTTATTGGCTGTGCTCTAGCAATTTTAGTACTTAGGGCAGGGCAGCCAGTGTTTCCATTTTAAACATTTTCAGCAACAAAAACTAACAAAATCCTATCCCGCTGTTATTTCTCTGGAGAACGAGGGAAACGAGCACACATTCTCTCAGGAATGTCTTCCCTGTAAGTCACCATGATTAATGACGGTTGTCTCATGAGAAAGCATGGTAGGGTGACTCCCACCCACCATATCTCTTGAGACGGAGCCTCCCGTGGAACTGGGCCTCCCCAGTTCGGCTAGCTTGGCTGGCCAGTGAGAGCTATGTCTCTCAGCCTCCCAGCCCTGGGACCGAAAAGGCATACCCACCTCTGGCTGCTTATACAGATGCTAGGGATCAAAACTGAGCTTCTCTTGTTTGCCTGGCAAGTACTTCTGTGACCGAGGTCCTTCTAAGTCATGTCTGCAGGCTCCCTGATCTGTACCCACTGGTGAGTCCACCAAGCCCATGATCACATAGATAGTGCTGGCTAATTCAGTGGGTAATGAAACAAAAAGTCATGACTATAGGAAAGATGTTTGCAGGGGAAGAAGGGGAGAGGTTTACAAGGATGGGAGGGGAGTGACAGAACATGAGGAGAGTAATTAGAATATGTTAGATACATGTATGAAATTGTCCAAAGAACAAATATAATTAATAAATATAATTAATAAAATATGTTGAATCTAATTTTTGTCCCTTTACAAATAATAGCAACTCACTTCACTACTCAAAAACAAAAAGACATACATCCTGCTAAGATTTTATTATCAACTTGACACAACCTAAACTTACACGGGACAGGGGGTCTGTGGCCGTAGAGACTGTATTGGTTGATAATTGACATGGGAGTGTCTGGCCTGCTAAGGGTGGCACAGACCCCGGGCTGGTGGGCCTGGGCCGTGTCAGAAAGCTAGCTAAGCATGAGCCAGAGAGCAAGCCAGTAAGCATATTTCTCTCTGGAATGCACTGTAGGCTGTAAGATAAAATAAACCCATTCTTCCCCAAGTTGTTTTTATGATGTTAGTCATGACAACAGAAAAAGAAACATATGTGGTGGTTTGGACGGGAACGGCTCACATTGGCTCCTGTGATTGAATTGAGCCCCAGTTGGTGGGACTCCCTGGGAAGGATTAGGGGGCATGGCCTAGTTGGAAGAGGTGTGTCACTAGGGGTAGGCTTTGAGGTTTCAAGACTTTTTGCTCCCTGCTTGCAGTTTGAGATGTGTACACTAAGCTGGTCCTTTGCTCTGCCATCATGGAAACCGTATGCCAAATTTAACACGTTCCTTTGTAACTTTCCTTGGCCATGGTGTCTTGTCACAGCAACAGACTTCCCAAATGGTGTCAGTCTGCCAGTATCTGCTATCCTGCTCCCTCCCTCTCTTCCTCTCTCCCCTCCCAATTGCTGTGCCACACAGTCAAGTGTTCCTCCTGCGGAATGACAGACTCGGAAGCCAAGGACTCCTGTGATGGTCACACAATAGAGCCATTTTGGCTGCAGATTCTCTAGCTTCATTCGAGCCTTCAGGCAGCTGCTGCCCCAACTGATAACTGCTCCCAACTAGAGACCCTGAGCAGAACTAAATTCCTTAGACTCTCCTAAATTCTGATCCACAGAAACTGACAGGAATTGTCTGCATTCTGGGGTAGTTTGTTACAAAGCAAAACCTGATCCAAGACAGCTCTCCTCCAAGTCAAACTTCTTCAAGAGCAACTCCAGTTGCTCGTAGGTGTCCAGTAGTTCACAAAGCCAAGCAGAAAAGGAAACGAAAGTCATGTTCCACTTTCTCAAGTGTTGGGAACTGCTCTGAAACTGGGAGTAGTTGCTCTGGCTACATATAGAATCATAGAGCTTCACACTAGGAGCTCACCTGGTTTTCTGTGACCCAAACTAAAGCAAACATTTCTGTTGCTTCTTGAATGCATGTTTCAACCTTCTGAAGTCTCCACATGAGGAAGTGGGAAATCTCCCTCCATCTCTCTCAGTGGTAACGTTTCTACACTGTGTTACCACCTCTTGACTGAGGACACTGCAGACTTGTGCCCCTTGAAACCACTTTTGATAGGTATAAGATCTTTCCCGGAGAAGTAAATGAGCTGAGTATGTATGCCCCTTACGTGCCTATGTGATTGTGATATCACCAGAGATATTTGGATATCTCCACACTCAAGACTGACTGTCTCAGCATTGTTTTGGATCCTCTGAGGCTGACCAACCCTAGGAAAAACACTGAAACAGTGGAAAAATGTCCACACTGTAACAAAACCTGCTGTCCCAGGCAAAATTCAGCACAGCCCAGTTGCAAAGGTCAAAGAGGCTGGAGAAGTTTCCAGACTTATGAGGATTTCAGAGACATCCAAAGTCATTCTTTCTGCCGCTGCTTTTCCAGTGTTTGGGCATTCCTGTGCAGAAGATTAAAAATGTGGAGGAGGCTTTGCCTCTTTATAGAACTGCAAATAAAATATTCCCCAGAGAAGGTCTCCCTGATGAAGAAACACATGCCTTTCATTTGCCTCCACAAAGCGCTTTTAAAGCAATCCAGGAAAACCCTCCATGGGCCACAATGTGCCGGCTGCCCTCTTCCCAGTCCCAGCATGAGGATAACGCACACCATATTTTACCCTCCCCCCTTTTAATCAAGAGCATTAGAGCATGTAAGCAATAAAGGAGGGGTGCATTTCTCCAGATGGTTTTCCAGAACCAAGGAGGACTCCATTCAGAAGAAAATGGAACAGTCTTTCCCAGCTCAGGACCTTAGATTGGTGTGTTTTCCCAAAGCTCTGAGCATGTTGACGTCACTTTCTGCTGAACTCGAAGAGACTATGAGTCTATTTCACACCAGAGAGGAGAGTGCACCTGGGACCGTGCGCTCATGCCAAAACAAAAGCAGCTTTCTCTGTCCATCAGAGGGGTGGGGGTTGAACTACCTAAGACTAGATCATGCAAAAGGTTAATACAAATTTATAAAGCATCTTCACCAAAGAGTTTTCTCTGGACTCTGTCTAGTTCTTATCTGTCTTTGTTTGAAAAGCCTATAGTGTTATGATTATAGAAGAAAAAAAGCCAATTTATTTTCATGCATTCCTCTACACCACCCAAGCAACACCAGGCTAGGTCTCACTCAAAGTTGTCTTGGGTCCAGCATACCCACTGGTCCCGGGGAGAATTATTCCCTTTAGTATCTGATGCCCATAGCTGCACCCATCCCTCAAATCTATCCCCTCAAACTCAGAGCATAAAAGCCTTCTCTCTGATGGCATGTTCCAGAAGACAGTGCCTGTATGCACGGATGTGATGCCAGTGGACAGTCTGGAGTCACTACATTCCAGGTATGTGTGTGCCATGCTTCATCAATACATAACCTTTGGATAGTCTTAGTAGCATCTCTAAATGACCTGAAAATGAAGCTGTCCATCAAGGCTGCAGGGTTAGGATCCAGGCACCTAAATCTGAATATGACATAGGCAAGAACTAAAGGGTAGACACTGAAATCCTGCTACCATGTGCTAAATCCCCAAACAGTGCCACATGGAAACTATAGTGCCCAAGACAAGCATCTAAGTAACTTGATAGTTGAAGGAAAATTTGGTGTGTGGGGGTCTTCATGAAGGCTAGGATATTTGAATTTGATCTCAGATGAAGAGTGCGTGTGGGCAAGCCTAACAGAGAGAAGGGAGAAGAGAGAAGCTGGAAGAGAATCCGAGAAAAGAATACACCAGGTCACAATGCTCAAAGAGTGTGGCAAAGGTGTGAGCCACCACGGCTTTCTGGAACCAGAGCAGAGAACATCTGAGGAGCAAAAAGAATGGAGGTCTGAGTCTTGTTGCTTGAGGACAGCCATGGAAACTGTAATGAGTAGACACGTCTGGGGCTAGCAGCAAGGGAGTCCAGTGTCTATTTTAAGCAACTGGCAACACACAGTAAAAGGAAACTTGCAAAGTTGATTGAGAAGCTACACTCAGTAGGGCACGGATTATGAAGGGAAGATAAGCAGAGAGCCTGAGACTGGGGATAGCAATCGTATTTTGGGTGACCAGTGCCATAAGGAACCCAAGGACAGCTCCTGTCTCCTGGGAACGTGGACTCCTCAGCCTGCGCTGGTCCCTCTGCGCAGGACTGACAATTTCAACGTGGATGTGCTGCAGGCACCTTGGGAGGGATCTGGGAGTGCAGGCAGGGGGAGAGCCTTCAGTCTGACTCTGAAGCCTTCTAGGGAAACTAGTGCCCAAGTCTCTCACCCCCTGGAGAGCTGGTGAACAGAGTCTTCACAAGAAGCAGCATCATACACAACAGGATCCAGGGTTTTCAAGACAGAGCGCTCATCCGGCTGGCTGAGTCCACTCCGCTGCAGGCCTGAGCCCCGTGCTAAAGGAAGAAGTTCCTAGAGTCTGGGGATCAAGAGGGTCACTGCCCTTCCACCCAGCTGAGCCTGCAATTGGAATCAGAGGCCCAGTGGAAAGATCTTTTATTTAATTAAACTACCCTTCCCAGGATCCCCTACTAAAGCACTGGCACTCATGTGAGACTTTGACCCCTGATTTCAAAGCACTCATAGTCCAGGCAGACCTATAAGAAGGGCAAGAGTGACAGGAAGCTGTGAGACTCAGCTCTGAGGAGCAGCAAGGAACGGCGGCCACCATCCTGTTCTTAACCCATCCTGTTCAGTACCTCTGGACACTCTCAGAGAAGCTTCCAGCTTCTTCATATAAACCCCGCACATCCTCCACAGGCACGTCGTCACTTCTCCAGTTTACTTCTAATGACTCATACAATGCAAAGGCCATGTAAGTGGCTATTGTAACGTCTTGGGAACTATCAGGGGAGTGTGGGCATGCTTGGTACAGGCCTGATCCTTTTTAAAAATATTGTGATGCATGCTTGATTACCTGCGAACACAGAACCAGGCATGCAGAGGACCAACTCTGTAATTGCCCCCCCCTCCAGCAGGTAGGCACTGAAGTGCAACCTCCCATGGGTCAGACTTTATCCCACAAGCTCCCTTTTCAAGCTTGCCACCACAGGTGGTGCACACAAAGGAAGCTGCTGTGAAATGAGCTGACACGACCAGACGCCCCTCCATTCACTCCTCTCCCGGATTTTCACTCTGGAGACCTTCTACTCTGAGCGCAACCTACCCATAACTAAGCTGCACCTGAGTCAAAGGCTCCAAGTGTATGGCACCACTTGAGAATTAAGACAAGACTCAGCTTTGGCTCCGGCCACCACCAACCTCTCCACGTGGTGACTAACATTTCTACAGGACATGGCCAACCAGGGTTCTCTGGTTCAGGCACAGTCTAATCACACAGGCTTCAAGATGTAAATGCAACACGACATTTAAAAAGTCAAAGGACATGAAATAAAGCACACTCGTTTTACAAAAAATGCAGATGCAATTTGTTGCCCATTTTGTTCTTAAGAATGAGGCACATGTGTCTTTGAGATGATACCTCACACTGCACCTGGCTCATAGTAGGCCCTCAGTAAACATTTGAAGAAGTGAGATGAGCATATGATGCTGCTGCAGGTTCTTGGGGTGCATGTCCCTGGGACAAGCATGATGAACATCCCAAAGAGCTCCTGTGGAATAATGACATACTCTAGCTGGCTTAACAGGTCTTGAGGATGCAGGCACCCACACGTTCACTCGGGCCCACACTCAGGAAACATGAGAGTTTCAGATAAGTTAAGTCTAATCATGCAGAGGTCAAGAGCAGTAAGACAAGTTCTGACTCTGAGTATGGAAATAAGGTCAAGGTTCTCAGGAGTGGGCTCAGCTAACAGCAGCCTTAGTCCCCATACAAAAAGACAAACTTGATACATTAAGCTGAAATAATAAAGTCTGTCTTTCTCCAGCTGGGTCAGCTTCCTAAGCCTTGCTCAATGCCAGGTCCCCACCCCTCCTCTGGCTGGCACCCACCGGCAGAACGTGACATTCCCCAGCTGTGCCACTGAAGTTCTGTCTGTAAGAACATTTTTGTGTGTGTGCCGTTTACACTTCAGAAAGAATTTTAGCCACGGTGCCACATCTGTGGAAGTACTTGTGTCCTTCATTTCATTTGGAAACGTCACTGGACAAGAACTTTTAAAGCCCTGAAAATTGCCAAGACAAAAAAAAATTATTTGGAAATTGCTGTTTTCCAAACAACTTGTTACTGCTGGAATGAACAGGTAACAAAAGGCAACCTTGTTTCTTTCTCTTGGTTTCCATCGCTGGGTTGGGTTCCGGGAACCAGGTCATTCTGAATCAGGGCTCGCTGGTGTCAGTAATTAGCAGTCTAGGATGTACACCATCAGATGGGACTGGGAACATCAGTCTCAGCTTCCTTCCATATGCCAGTGGAACAGCAGTGACTTGGAAAGACCCAAAGACACATTCAGCACGCTCTGAGCAGAATCGCTTCCTTGCTTGTGTTGAAGATCACACTCTGCGGATCTATTTGGGACCAGTTGTCCCTGTCAGCTTCGGCCCATCAGTTCTTCATATGCCTTTTGGCTTTGACCTCCACATTGCTAAGCTGGGAAACTGTGCTGCCCGAGGCTTCACTGGTACACGTGTGGGGCGGAGTCAGGAAGGTGGTCATTCGGTGGAGTTGATCATTTCATCTGTGACAGCTGCTGTTCACAAGGGCCAGGAATGAGCCAAGCTTGGTTTGCTCAGTGTGAATACACAACCTCACCCCGCCACCCCATTTTCCTCTCTCCCTGATCTCTATTCTCCCCTTTGGGGAGTGTTTTGTGACGGTGGGTGAAGCGTGGCGGATCAGATCTTTATCCTTTAGGGAAGGACACAGTTGGCCCAGGATTGGTGCTGACTGGTAGGACAGACTCGTGTAACAGAACTTGCTTCTGACTGTTGCTGGTCTCCCTCCGGATTAAGTTACACTGAGACAAGGATGTGGGCATAGCTGTTCTGTAAAGGCAATCGAAGGGTCTGAGAGTTGGAGCTTGGAGATAATCCAAACTGATTTTTTTCATTCTTAGCCACAAAGGCCAGCTACTCATTTGCTTCTCTAAGGTCACCTATTTGGAAGGCAGCAGGCCTGGAATCAAACCTGGATTTCTGACTCCTTCAGCCTAGGCCCTTAAACGCCAAATAGTTTTAGACCTAAGATGCCAAGGAGAGATCACTGCCTGGACAATTCCAGCAAATCAGTT
The DNA here is from genome assembly GCA_028658305.1 of Pachyuromys duprasi. Taxonomy (NCBI): domain Eukaryota; kingdom Metazoa; phylum Chordata; class Mammalia; order Rodentia; family Muridae; genus Pachyuromys; species Pachyuromys duprasi. The sequence goes on along the minus strand of CM053743.1, from coordinate 47,892,067 downwards.
TGGTGAGGAACTCCCTCTCCCCTAAGTGATTGGGGAAATGTGTGATCTCATTCATATGTGGGTCTGAAGAACCTGACCTCACAGCAGCTGAATAAAATGAAGAGAACCAAAGGCAGAGGAGAGCAGGGTGAGGCAATGGGGAAAGATTGGTCAGGGAGTACGAAATGGCAGGCAGATCCTAGGATGTGACCCTGATTTGTATTGCACAGAGGGTGACAGCGGCTGACAATATTGCATTGAATATTCCTGAGGATCTGGAGGGAAGTGCTGTGAATATTCATATCACAGACCAGTAACTTACGTGAACGGATGGACAAGCTGGACCTCGAATCCTTCACATACAAGCCTCAAACAACACGCTCTGCCCCTTAAACATATGCACTTCCTGTGCACTGATTGCAATGAGACAAAGGCTGGGGGCACAGGTCAATGGTAAGTGGTTTTGGAGCACCCTCGGAGCCCTACAGCGCTGCAAGAAGAAGACAAATAAACACATCTAAAACTGTTATATCAGATCTGAGCTGAGAACATGTGCTGTCGTCTGGAGAGCCAGCTCAGTGGTTGAGAGCATGTGCTACTCTCCCAGAGGACCCTCGTTCTATAACTCCAGGTCCAGGGATCCAATGACCTTGTCTGTCCTCTGCAGGCACCTGCACTCATGACCATAAAGCCACACAGAGACACATGCGTACACATAATTAAACATAAATCATTTAAAAATAACATTTGTTGTCCTCCATGTCTCGCATCTCTAAGAAAGATGAAACTCTAAATCACGGGGAGTAAAAATCAGAAAGTCATCTCAACATATCCAGTTCCAGCTTGTCATTTGGAAGATCTTGCAACAAAAAGCACCTACCCTTCTAGCCCCAATCCGTCTCTACATCCCTCTCTCTCTCTCCTTCTCCCTCTCTCCCTCTCTCCCTCTCCCCCTCTCTCCCTCTCTTCTTCTCCCTCTCTCCATCTCTCCCTCTCTCCTTCTCTCCCTCTCCGTCTCTCCCCTCTGCAACAGATAGAAACATGGAAGGAGACACAGTCAGGGAACTCCTGACCTAGCAAAGTGACGCAGCTCCTAGAGTGAGTGACTTGCAGATTTGTTCTGAAATCCTCACCATGGCACCACAGGACCGACTAGAGTCCTCAGAGTGGTTTAAATGAATCTAGAAACCCCATTACACTTCCCCAGCCCGCCCGCCCCCCAGCCTCCACAGGGACACTCTTGATTTTAAGTCTTTATTAGATTCTATTAGAGTCTGCTTCCAACTGATCTATTCCTGTCTCTGGGCACCAATTTCCTCTCCTATTAAATGAAAATGTTACCAAATTATTTCAAAGATACCACAGTCTCTTAATACTGCAACTGTTCTTTCAAACATGTGGCCATTATTTTTAACAAAATCTTTATTACACAGGTCACAAATTACACACACCAAAAAATGGACATTTTCTTTATAAAAATAATAACAAAATATGTAACTTAGCATATTTATCCTAATCTCCCCTCTCTCTATTTCTCTGATCATTATAAGCAAGCTCATTGTTTTGGTTTTGGTTTTACAGGGCTTTTAGTGTCATATTTTGCTCATGGAGAAATACCCATCCCTGTTTTACTTGTCTTCCCATGAATAGTCCACAATGAAACATGCATTCTGTGATCCATTGTGTCCATGTCAGTGAGGGCAAGTTCTCCCCAGTCTGCACTGGGCTCCACCGGGCTTCTAACCTTGCCTGGCTAAAGCTCACTTCTTTTGCTGAAGTTTGTCATGTTCATGACAGTGTGTGCTGGGGTGGGTAATGCAAAAATCAATTTCCCTGGGTCACAGCCGGGACTCTTCCAACTTTAATAAATGACAAATTATCCTTCCACTTATTATTGTTGTTGATGTTGCTGAGGGTCATCAGTGCTGGTGAAATGGCTTTGCAGGTCATTCATCCGTGCCTGGCAACCTGAGCTCCATCCCTGAAATCACATAATAGATAACAACATTATATTCTGACCTCCGCATGCACCATGTGGCACTCATGTGACACACACAGGCTAAATGAAATGTGGGGATCTGCTGCTTGGCTGGAAATCAGAAGACATCTGACCCTACCTTCCTCCTCCATAGACCTCTGCTGCACACAAACACCAGAAGAAGCAGCTTCCCAACGTGTCCAGCTTCCACAAGAAGCCCATTTGCCTCGAGAAGCAGGCCTGTTTCACAGGAGAACAAAAACTAAGGACCATACTAGTACTGCACTAATTATGGACTGGAATGTGTCAGCCAGGAATGAGTTACAAGCTGGTCAGGGCCTGCCAACTGTAGTTAGATATTTCATAAAGTTCAGGCATGCAGCTGCGAATGCTCCTGGGTGCTTGCCACCTCTTGTTATGGCGGCACCTGGCCATGTGACGTCAGGGGCTGTCAGCCTCACCACAAGGACCGTCATCTGTGTGAGACTCTGGCTCTCACCTAGAGTTTCACACCATAGCTGCCCCTAACTGAGGAGACCTTGTGGTGGTTGTAAGTGTTGTTTGCTTTGCACATCTGAAGAAATTAATCTTATCCTGTCATTTACTGTATAAGAGTGTACATGAAAACAGCAACAGAATAAATAGTTAATAGGTCATCAGTTTGGTCCTCATTTTTTTTTTTTACAGGTGTGAACTTTCCTTTTTTCAAACTATTCTGAAAGGGGAAAACACATTCATCATCAGTGAAGAATTTGACTGGAAGATGAGATTCATCCTGAGGTCAGTCCAAAGGGCACCGGGGAGTGGGAGCAGGACTCTCCCTGAAGGACAGTCAGCTGTGAGAAGACTGGTGGTAACTCCCCTCCTTAGGTTGACCTTTTGCAAACGGGAGATTAATGTTTCTTTTTTTCTCTTTGATATATTTATTCGTTTTCTGCTGTATTCATGTTTCACTAGACCTTTTTAATTTTTTTATTAATTGCACTTTATTCACTTTGTATCCCCCCTGTAGCTTCCTCCCTCCTCCCCTCCCAACCCTTTCCCCTTTTTCCACGAATGCCCCTCCCAAAGTCCACTGATAAGGGAGGTCTTCTTTGCCTTCCCTCTGATCCTAGTCTATTATATCTCATCAGGAGTGGCTGTATTGTCTTCCTCTGTGGCCTGGTAAGGCTGTTCCCCCTCAGAGGGAGGTAGTCAAAGAGCAGGCCAATCAGGTCATGTCAGAGACAGTCCCTGTTCCCATTACTATGGAAACCACTTGGAGGCTGAGACTTGGAGATAACCTAGAACCCCTGCACAGATGTAGCCCATGGCAGTTCAGCCTCCAAGTAGAACTAACGCTTCTTTAAAGACAGCAGGTAGGCCATGTCTGACAGAGATAGCCATCAATCCACTAGAGGCGTCCCTACTGGTGACTAGCCACATTGGCCAGTGGTGCCACACCCTGCCTGCCACAGACTCTACCACAACCTACCACAGAGACAAAGCCACCGGCCCACCAAATGGGAGGATCAGTGGGAAAAGGATAGGAATAGACAGTTTGTGGGGAAACATATAGAACAGAGCTAGGTACTCACACTGTTCAGGGAGGGCTTTGGGAGCTTTTGCTACAAAAGTCTGAGTTGTGTGGCTTAAAGCAACAGTGAGTTTGTTTACTCTTTGGTGGATAAATAATATCAGATAAAAAGAGACAAATTTCCTCTGCTGGAGAAAGCAGTTATAGATAAGGAAAAGGAGAAGCTAGGATGAACCTGTGCACCAGACTGGGATTACTGTGAAATCATATTCATGTTGATAGATAACAGATAGATAGAGAGATAGATAGATAGATACATACATACATACACATACATACATAGACAGATAGGTGATAGCTAGCTATATACAGAGATAGATTGATAGATAGATGATAGGTAGGTATGTAGATAGGTAGCTAGATAGACAGACAGACAGATGATAGAAATGTATCTGTGTGTATGCATATTCCTAACTCTGACCCAGCCAAGTGGGCACCCAAAGGGTGGGCTATGAGAATCTGATCAAAGGAATAACTAATGATGATGTTAGATTATGGTCCATAGAATATCTTAGGAATGCATGTGGATATGTAAATAATTGAATAAATTAATCAAGAAGCAGTACTCTTTCTTCTTTACAGGTCTCTCCTTTCTAGTTATAAAAATAAATACAAGAGAAAGGAAAATGAAGAAATTCATCATTAAATACCACAGTGCTAGCTGCTACCAGTGAGATGTTATTGGTGGATGCTGACATTATTAAGGAAAGAAAAACAAATATAGAAATAGTACAATGATGAAATGTTTGAAAATGTCATAATGAATTCACTATTTTGTACGCTAACAAAAATTTCCTGTATGAACTTTCATCATGAAATACTGAAGTGAAATAACATACAAATATAATCTCAGAGTGGCCCCCACCATGGAATTTATCAGCTCTAGACGGGGAAGGGGTTCCATCAGACACCACATTAAGTGAAGAGTAAACAATAGAGAGGTCAGAAGAAGGCAGTGCATTGGGCTGGACCAGCCGTATCACTGAAAGGGATGCTTCATGATGACTGAAAACAAAGAACTGGAATGCATGAACCTAACCCATAGCCTGTCGTTACAGAAAGCGTCATTTATAGTTCTCAAATGTAAAATGACCAAGAGCAAACACTGAACTACTGGCGAGACTTTAAAACAATCACAGAGATTGGGGACTTAAGAACTTTCTCAGAGGACAAGAAAAATCGAGATGCTCCACTGGGTGGGCTCTCCACAGAGGCCACCAGCTCCCAGATCATCTAGGGGCTGGGGGTGGGGAGTCATTTGAATTGCAAGGACGGGAAAACTGGGGCTCAGAGCTGCAGAGTGATGGGGGGAGGGTCTAATCCCAGCAGCTCTCACCCTGCGCTGCAGATCACAGTGTCCACGGCTCTGAGCACCATGAAACCCCACAGAGCTGAACTCTCAGAAGCCAGTTAACTCCATTGCACATCACAGCTGTGGGACTCTGGATTCTGAGCCTCGCCCTTCTTGTCCACAGTAAAAGGTTTGTTATAACAACTGGGCTATATCGGGTGGGGAGCTCGCTGTAAAGTACTTGCCACACAAGGAGGAAGGCTAGAGTTCAATCCACGGCACCCACAAAACAGCAGCTGGGCATGGCCTATGTAGCCCCAGC
>CM053743.1:47855220-47886421 GCA_028658305.1 Pachyuromys duprasi | reverse complement strand
CTTGGCTGACTGTGAGCCCCAGAACACAGTGCTAATATACCTCCCTCGCTGAAGGGATGGAGGAAAGGCAGGCAGCTCAGTGTGGACTTAGAAAACTCTGAGCAGAAAGCTTCCTCTAATGCTGGTGTCTTCCAGGACTGTGGGCTCAGCTCTGCCAGGGTCCACCAAGGCTCTCTTGCACAGTTCCTGTTTCCCACAATCCAAACCATTTTTCCCACACATTTCTCGATCCAAGCAGATGAATTTCTGTAAAAAACTGAGTCTGTGTTGCATAGAACACTGTTTTCCAGACTTTCTTTTCAAACAACAAATAAGCTCCCCAAAGCATTTTCCTTCTACAGAAAGAAGAGACAGCTTTGCCTATGCACGCAACCTTCCTGGTGTCTCTAGTAAATTATTCTCACATGCTGTCTGTCAGACCCACCAACTGCTGAAGGCCTGAAGGCCTGCTCTTCTCATGCCTGAGATGACCTTTCCCCCGTGGGGCTTGAACCCAAGAGGCAATGTGGACCAACTTCACTCTGTGTTCTATTATCCATGAGGTTATGAAGAATTGTGGGTAGTTGCTGAGGCAAATGAGTTGCAGCTAATTACTAATATGGTCTTAATCCCAGACACCAATGAGACCAGCTAACAGCCATCTTACTCAACACTGTTGTGAATGCAGCTTGGAACTTTAGCTGATGCCAGTGCACAAGCAGAAGCTGAGAGCGCGTGTAATCAGACAGCCAGGTATTTCAGCCAGTATGGGTTTTCTTTCCCCACCTTCACTTTGTTGTCAGCCGGATATCTCAACTTCCCTTTCTCCTAGGCAACCTCATGGGCTCCCTGTCAAGGCTGAAGACTTTAGAGATGCCCACTTGTGAAGCTAGTCATACATTATGAGAACCTGAGGCATCATTTGTCAGATGACAAAAAGGGCAGACTTAGAAGGTATTGGGAAGGACATAGATCAATGATGTGTCTGTCGCCTCCTTGTGATTTACCAACAAGGCTTTGTAGAAGTACAACTGGTCCACTACTGCACATAGTGTTGCTGGCAACCCATGACTGCCCAGGTCATAAACATGGTGTTTATTGAATAAGAAATCTTCAGGCATTTCCTCTCGTTGACTAGATCTATGAATCAAGTGTATTAATTCTTCTGTCCTGGGATGCCTTCAGTACTCTACACTGTAGAGTCTATGGTATATCCTATCACTTGTATTTGGGCATCCAAACATTCAGCACATTTCACAGGACAGTGAACCCTTTCTCTAGCATGGGCTTTGGGAGATGATTCTGGCCGCATATAGGTCGGCTGGCTGTTCCACAGAGGCTAGTTCTGAGGGTGTGGAGCCCAGGTGCTGTCAGTACATCTTCAGTCTTCTCTACTGTGTGTGTCTGCAGCCAAGGAGATCCAGGTGCAAGCCTCAGTTGCCCTCTTCCAGGGGATGAAGATAAAGACTCTTAGTTCCAGATAAAAACTCATTCCAATACTGATGTATGGTCTAAGTCAAACTCATGATTGTTTTAACAATAGCATTTAAAGTAGCTTCCAGTTAAACAGCAGACCACCACTATCACACTAATTTTAGAACCAAACTGTTTCAGAAAGTATAATTTACAGTTTGCCTATTCTTGGGGGTGAGTGTGTACCCCATTTTTGGAAGCAAGACATGTGAAAAATTATAGAAATCAGAACACTGAGCAAAGAGAACCGAACTTCTTAGCTCAGTCCTCCTACTCCCTCACCTCACATCATGCTATGATTCAGAGGGAGCGAGCCTAGTTGCCTGGGTGGCCACTGCCCGGAATGTCAGTAAGCGCAAGGGGACAGGTGGGGACCTGGCAAAGAGGAGAGGTCAGGACTGTCTCTCATCTCCGGCCAAGTGTTTCCATGTGGGAGTGCAGACTAGGGCTGATGGTCTGTCAAACCAATAATCCATATTTTCATATAAATTCTTCTGATTTGATCTATGTCATCAAGTGGATGGGAAAATTGTGTAATTCATAGAAATGAAGACAAAGAAAAATCAAACATGGGAGATGATCCTCACAAACTTAGAATGGAGAAAATAAGCATGGGGAAAACCCAGAAAACAAGAAAATAAATTAAATTTGGCTGTATATAAATATATATACATATGTATGTATATATTATTTTGGAAGAAAAATACCATAAACAAAACAAAGTAATGTATACAAAAGCTTTAAAATGAGCATGTGAAGATTAATAACTTTTGTATAATTTTCTTAATACAAAATATGTTGTCAGAAGTGAATTTTATATATTAAATGTTCTAGCACAAAACTGTTGGCAACATTCAGACGTTTCATGAAAAGGGAAATGCAAATTGACTTCAAATGCATGAAAAGACATCACTCCTAATAAAGAAACGCTAATTGCATCATGGTGGCATAGCTCACTGACTAATTTGGCAGAGATCAAAGGATTCCAAATAGTATGGTTGGCAGAGATGGGAAACAGACCTCTCCTACATTGGTGAAAGGTTATAAATTGATAAAAAAGTCTTCAGGGAACATTCAGCAGAAATTTATAAAATTCATAATAATACAGAGAGTTTGTATGCAGATATGCAGAATGAGCTGGGGTTGCCCTGTAGGAAGTGGGCTGCAGTGGGTCATAAAAGGGAAAGCCGGAGAACTCACTCGATTCAAGCAGACACTGAGGCGAAGTAAAGAGCCTCCTGGGGGCCAGGGCCAAATCACAAATTGGAGAACAGTGGTGGAGCAGCACCTCTCCGCCAGGATGCAAAAGGCCGAATGGGATCATGGGCAAATCCAAAGCGTTACTGCTGAGTTGCTATGCTTGCTTTTGGAAGCATGTCCAGGCTGCCGCAGTGTCATCCATGCATCTTCTTCCCCAACCACACTCTGTGTGGTTTTATCCTTAGTTTTACTGACACCAACATCATCTCTAGCACATCCTGGGAGACATGAGGGAGGAGACATGTCTGCAGTGTTGAAACGTCTGATGTTCAGAGAAGAAGCCAGATAATTATCCATACAAGAGTATGCACAGACTCGGGTTTGATACAACAAACCTGACTCTTGATTGTGTGGCAATCAAGAAGGCAGACTGGAACAGAGCCTGCAAACCACACCCCACATTCTCTAAGGAACACGTGCCAACTCCCAGCTGCACACCCTCTGGTCCAGTTGTTTGGCTCTGGGAACTTTGAAGCTTCTGGGTTTTGGCTATCTGAGGATGGTCACTGCTTCTCAGCAGTCCTGACAAGGTTAAGTAGCACAACTTGGGGAAAATATTTACAAGCTGTTGTCACGCTGTCACAGAAATGGCTCCCGCTGCAAGAACTGGAATTTCTCTAACAGGTAGAGTCTTTTCCGCTACTCCCTTGAGTCACAGCACACCACGGGTGAGTCACAGCACACCGTGAGTGAATCATGGCCCACTGTGGGTGAGCTGTGGCTCACCGTGAGTGAATAGCGGCATACCATGAATGAATCGTGGCACGCCAAGGGTGAATAGTGGCACCCTGTGAGTCTGCTCTGACCCACGGAATGTGTCAGGCAGCTCCATCTGTTCCTCCTAAAAGCTTCTTCAGACAACTACAGCAGGAGAAGCCTGGGCTACAAGACTGGAGAACAAACACCACGTGGAAGGAGGGAGGTGCAGAAACAGAAGTCATGCATGTGGCTGATAAAGGGAGAGGAAGGCAGCCCCAGCGGCCCCACCAACACCATGTACAGCAGAAATAAACTGCCACGCCCTTCCAAAGTTCCGGAGCACAATTCATGCCTGAGTACTCACTTGTTCATATTGGCTGAGTGTGCACGTAATGACGGGTAGCTAGAAACATCTCCTGTAGGAGACTTGAGAACACCCTCTGTGGTTTTAATAGTAGATGCGCATGAACTCCATGGAGAAACACTGACATAAATATCTTCAAGAGTTTCATTTGTACAGCTGGAGAGGTGTTTTTATCAGCTACTTGGTGGATAAGAGTGTATGTTGTGTAACCAACATGGCCTGAGTTCAAATTCCCCAAACCTATATAAAAATCCAAGCATGGCAGCACACATCCAAACTGGCCCCTCTGGGAGAGCAGCCAGTTTGGAAAAAACAGCAAACTACAGGTTCAAAGAAAAACTCCAAGGCAAAAAGCTAAGGTGGAGAAGCCATTGAAGAAAACATCCCAACATCAACTTCTGGTCTCCACACTTCCCCATGACAGGTATTCACACCCACACACCCACGACACACCCACGTGTGTATACAAGTGTCCAACACACACACACACACACACACGTTCATTTATAACAGCGCTTCACAACACCTTTGGGAGACAAATGACCATTTCACAGAGGTCACCTAAGACCATCAGAAAACAGAGCTATACACATTGCAATTCAAAACAGCAGCAAAATTACAGTTATAAAGTAGCAATGATAACCATTTTATGGCTGGGGATCACCACAACCTGAGGAACTGTGTTAAAGGGTCTCAGCTTTAGGAAGACTGAGAACCGCTGATAATTCCAAATATTATAAATATTTTAAGCCTTAAACACCGTGATACCACAGAAGAAAAGGCTTCAACAACTATTTCAACACTAAAGAATGTGAGGGGAGGACTAAACTAGCTCTTGTCTACATACTGCGTCCAGGAGACATTAGCATTATCAGAAAAGCAAGCTTAATTTCTAGAAAAGCAAATCCAAGTTTTTCACGTTTCACAGTGTTTCAGAGCTGGCTTGCTTATGAATGAATATGGTAATGATGACAACATGTTCCTATGGTGCATATTAATGTTTCTGCCTTAACACATCCTTGCTACATAGAATGGTGGACAGGATCTACCCTTATTGTCTAGAATGGTGGACAGCATCCATCCTTATTGTCTAATGATTCACAGGATAAGGGTGTGGTCAGAACTCTTGGATAGGAGTCTCTGTGCCACCTCACCTTTTTCTGTTTTTTTCTTTTTATTAACCATTGGCTAGCAAATATGCTCAAGCTGCATGAGGAAATCATACTTCAGCTGCCTCATGTACACACACTAAGCAATAGTCTTAATCGTCCACACTCAGAAAGAACCATTGGGTGGCACTAAAATCTCTCTTATTTAACCAATCCCTGAAGCTCAGGAGCCCTTCAGAGCCAGCTGCCTTCTAACTGTATTAGACAAATGCCGTCTCCTATATCAGAACTGTATTATAATGTGGAAAAACATCTTTATTTTCTTACTAATAAAACATGCCCTTCCTATGCCCTTGCAGCATTTCCCATAAAAGACGCTCAGTCCATTTAAAAGTAGATTCACTACAGTAAATTTAAAAAGAAAAAGGACACAGAGGTTGGAGAGATGGCTCAGCAGTTAAGAGCACTTGCTACTCTTGTAGAGGACCTGGGTTCAGTTCCTAGCACCCACATGGAGGCTGATAACCATCCATAACCCAGTTCCAGAGGACCCAGTGCCCTCTTCTGACCTCTATAGACATCAGATTTGCATGCATATGACTTAACACACAGACAAAACAAATAAAATTACAATTATTTTTAAATGAAGGGTACCCAGATTTATCCTAATTTTTTATCAAAACATAAGGTCTGAAGACAGCTACTGATCTAGTGTACCAATAGGGACCAAAATACTTTATTTTTAAATATCAAAGAATTATTGATCTACATTTTAGTCTTCAGTTAAATTCTCTGCAATGGCTTTCTCTAGAAACAGCAGTGGATCTCAACATATGATCCCAGAAGGTGAGAACAGCTTTTTCTGCGCAAACGCTTCCGTGAAAGAACTCAGGTGCACAGGATGAAAACTGGAGTCAGAGTTACTGGTCCCCGAATAGCCACTGTGCGCAAGTGTGGCGGAGGCTACCGACCATACACTATTTCGTTTAACTTTACAACAGAATGAGGTACTTATATCTGGCTTTCGTAGCTTATAACATGTAAGCAGTATTCCCCTCTCCCTTACTCCCACTCCCGCCCTGGCAATCTACCAGTTCCGATTCACCCATGCAGCATGGTTCTGGAGGTATTCCAGCTCCAGGATTCCCCCATCAGGCTCACTCAAGGTGCTGGAATCTTACACCAAGCCGTGAGTGTCAGAGACGAGGTTAGTCAGTCACCCAGCAGGAGCAGCTGAAAGAGACGGTGCAGCGAGAGCTTCTTTCTATACTCTGCGATATCAGCCTTCCCGCTCCCTCTCAAGGCATCATGGGTAACTCTGTATTTCTTCGGCCTGTCTTGTTAACTGCGTAGTATTTATCACACAAGTCGTTCCTTCTTTACGGGACCCAGTTTCTGTGGTCTATTCTCAAGCACTACTGATAACTTCGTACCAAACAGTGAGATGTATGATGTGGAATTATTACATCAAGAAGGGAACAAATGAGTGGGGTTCCTGCTTGGACATGGGAATCGGAAAAGTGTCAGCTCTGATGGCTATGGGTCAGATTAGTGCCTGTGGCCACCAAAGCCACACCCCCTGGGGACAGAGCAGTCACCAGACCTAGAGGTAACTGATCTGGGGATATCAAAGCTGTGGGACCCAGAGTCAGCGGCTTTTCTGTGTTCTGGAAGTGCCCTCATCAGCGTAGAGTTACGCTGATAGGAAAGCCAGCCTCAGAAGTCGACTGTTTGCTGAGTCTAAGCACTGGTAAAGCCTGTGCACAGCCTGCCAGGTCTCTTACTTGGTACACCAGACCTCATTTCAGTGATGTTGTTTAGATAATAAGTATCTCAAACGGGACACAGTAGGGGCTTAACCAGCAGCAGCTACGCGCCCCTGTGGAAGTGTGTGATGAAGCGAAATTGCCCACCAAGCCTGGGAAGCAAAATCAGAGGAAACTGGGACCCACAATCCCCTTCAAAGTCACATCCCCGCTCACCCCTGAGCGGTTCCAGCCATGGAGACAAGGGACTGTGTTCACTCCTCATGTCTGAGCAACAGAGAAGTGACTGCCATGATAGCAGGGAGTGTCGGAGTGTCTGTGCAGCCTCATGTCCAGCTGCACAGAGGCAGTCTCATGCACTTTTGAAAGGATCACACTGGAAACAGGAATTTGTGTGTTCAGGGACGCGCCGGGGCTGCTGCAAAAACAGCTTGGAATGGAGCGTTCTGGCACAGAAATAAAACACAAATAGCCTGCAGGTTTTCTCTGCATCCCATAAATGATTTATAACAGCTTTAATATGGCTTTTGCGTGGACCTGCAGACTCATTAGGTGTTTTATTTTTTTGGCCAGGGTAACATCTGTAAACTGAAGGTCACAGTGTGTGAACATAGATTCCAGAGGCGATGGGATGTTCAAGCACCTCAGGAGAAGCTTTGCTCTGTCCAGTCCTCTCCTGCGGCCATTTTGACAGGCGCATGTATTTCCTTGGTCATTAAAACACAGACATTAACTATATAAAGATAGGTCCTGCGCCTATTAAGAGTGTAGTGTTGCCTGCATCGTAGTCAAGTAAAACAGGAAGGGGCTGAAGAAGGTGCCAGAGCCTCTCACACTTGGTCCCCGAGGACAGATACAAACTCAGGGAAAAGACCCAAATCCTCCATCCCTCATGAATGGCACCATGGGCTCAAAAGAATGATCAAACTGCAGAGGCAAACTTGTTTTCTCTGAACCTGTTTTTGTTACATTTGTACGGCAGTCTATGCTTTTGAAGTAATTATGAAGTTTGCCCTCTGTAGAGTCCTTGTTCCTGATTTCTACACGAACAACAGAAAGGTAGCAATGGACAAGAGCCGTGGTCCTGGTTTCATGTCTGTCGGTGTCAGAAAACACTCTGACAGAAAGCAGCAGCATAGGCTGCGGCTCTCAACCTCCCTAATGCCCCAGTTCCCAACCTTCCCGATACTACAGTCCTTTACCACAAGTCCTCACCCCAACCACAAAGTTATTTTCATTGTTGCTTCATAACTGTCAGTTTGCTGCTGTTACAAATTATAATGTACCTATTTGATATGCAGGATATCTGATATGCAACCCCCAAAAGGGTGTCAACCCTTAGGTTAAGAACCCCTGAACTTGAGTTACAGGCTATTGTAAGCCTCCCAACATGGGTGCTGGGAACCAAACTTGGGTCCTCTACAAGAACAGTGTGCGCTTTAGAATACGGTGCATACAACGAAAGCACACTTTACTCAAGACTATAAAGGATCCCGCATGGTGGCCCATGTCTGTAATCCTAGCACTCAGGAGGCTAGGGTGGAAGGATTGCCGCGAGTTGGGGCCTAGCCTCTGCTACATAATGAAAACCCCCCACCAGAAAACTAAGCACCAACCAGTGACCAGGAATCACACCTAAAGCGCTGTGAAAAGAAAGGCATGGGAGAATGTGGTCTTTTTGCTTGTTGTTGCATTTTAGAATTTTGGATGATGCCTACAAGGTTGGAGACCTCTTGTGCCTTTAGTCCCCCAGCCTTGGTTCCAAAATTTTATACCTCATCCCTTGAGGGAGGAGTGGAAAGTTAATATTAACTCCATTTTAAAACAACAACAAAGTGTGAGCGTAGAAGAGGGTATGGTTGGCAACCTGGGTCTCTGAGTCAAAGCAGTCATGTGTGTGGCCCTGTGAATCCCACAAGCGCAAAACCATTTTATCATTTTCACAGTATTGAACAGTTAAGTTAAAAGAAACCTTTTTTTAAGAGTTTATTTATTTATTATTATTATTTATTACAATTTATTCACTTTACAAATTTTTATTAATTACTGTTTATTCATTTTGTATCCCCTTGTAGCTCCCCCCTTCTTCCCTCCCAATTCCATCCTCCTTCCCCCTTCTCCACCCATACCCCTCCCCAAGTCCACTGACAGGGGAGGTCTTCCTCTCCTTCCTCCTGATCCTAGTCTATGAGGTCTCATCAAGACTGGCTGCATTGTCTTCCTCTGTGGCCTAGTAAGGCTGCTCCCCTCTCAGGGGGAGGTGATCAAAGAGCAGGCCAATCAGTTCATGTCAGAGACAGTCCCTGTTCCCATTACTAGGGAACCCACTTACAGACTGAGCTGCCATGGGCTACATCTGTGAAGGGGTTCTAGGTTATCTCTATGAATGGTCCTTGGTTGGAGGATCACTCTCAGAAAAGACCCCTGTGCCCAGGCTATCCTAAAACTCACTGTGCTGCCCTAGGCTGCCTTGAATTCATGGTAATCCTCCTGCCTCAGCCTCCCAAGTGGCTGAGATGACATCTATGAGCCACCATGCCCCACTTGTTGGAAATATTTTTATGAGAACAATGTTTCATGACATGTGATAATAAACCTGTGAAATTGGCACTTCGGTGCCCACAGTCTGGATTCCCAGAAAGAACGCCTTCATGCCTCCTTGTTTTCTATGGCAGAGTTGAGCAGGGGCAGCATATTTACTATGTGACTTTATAAAAAGTTTGTTCATCCTGAGTAAGGAAAATAAAAGAAGTGAGAAGGCGAGGGACAGAGGAAGGATGAAAAGAGGGGGCTGAGGTGGGGACCACTCCTGAAAGCTCCTTCATTTCTGATTGTAGAAATATAAAACCGAACAAAACTTTGAAGAGTGTGGGACTGATACTTGTGCTCCCAGAGGTCAGAACAAGATGGGTGGACTATGAAAGCCATTCTGTGTCTAAACGGGGTGTGTCATAGTGTGTAAGTCCAAGAGACAGCCTGAGCATTCTTTAACTACTGTCACTCATGGGTTGGAGCAGCCGACAGGACAGTAACTTTGTTACAGATATAATCTGAGATGTGTGTGTGTGTGTGTTTGTATGTGTGTGTGCATGTGTGTAGAGAGAGAGAGAGATTAGAAGAAAAGAATGTAAACAGAATCAGACTAAATAGAGAGCTTTTTACTCTGGGTGCTGTATGGTTCAGTAGTACCTTAATGCTGCTTTAAGCATTTTCAGTGATTCAATAAAGCAATAACGTGGAAGCACCATTATTTTTTTTTAATGTCACTGAGAACCAGGGAGGTGACTCAGTTGGTCAAGGGTTTGCCTTGCAAGCATAAGGACCTAAGTCAAAGCCCAGAACTCACATTAAAAAATTATGATACAGTAGTGCATATCAGTCCCAGCAGAGATAGCAGGCCCCGCGGCTCCCTGGGGCTCCCTGGGGCTCCCTGGTCAGTCAACCTAACCCACTTATAGCTCCCGTCCAATGAGAGGTCCTGTCTCAAAATACAAGCACAGCACCCGAGGAATTACTCATAAGATGGCCTATGGCCTCTCCATGCACACACATGTGCACCCACACACATGAACACACACAACCAAGGCATTTTTACAAAGGTTAATTTTGTAGCCTCAAACATGATGCTGGAAGTCACGTTTAACTACACCAGAGAAAGGAGGTAAAGGAGGGGGCTCAGGAAAGACATTTGGGGGCCACAACATGTGCTATAAGCCTTTGAGGATCAATAAGATGCAATAAGGTGAAAAGGATACCCAGAGCTAAAGAACTGGACATGGCGCAGGGTGGGAAGGCCACCGTCCCAGAAAAAAAAAATAGTCTGGTCTGTCCAGATGCTCTTCAGGCTTATTGACCTTCAGAATGCATTTCCAAGATTGAATTACAGATACAGGTGCATGTCACAAAACAACCAGCCATGAGGGAATGTATAAATACTTCCTGTTAGACAGCAGGGGCTTCTGAGAGACAGCTACATGGTTGCTGCCATGCTGGAGTAAGTGCTGAAGATAACCCGTGCTACCTCTTGAATTCCCCCATGCCACCTCTTGAATTCCACACTTGCTCACCAGTGCTTGGCAGGAAGATAAGCAAGACTGAATCAACCCAGGGACTCAGGTCAGTTCTGCACTGATGAACTTGAGTAAAGCTGATCTCCAAGTGTCTGGATGGTTGTTTTTACTCCCTGCATCACAAAATACTGTTTCCTGGGACCCTTGTAGATGCTAAACCCTTGTAGATGCTAAATTTCCAAGGGATACCGTTCCCATGAGGAAACCCAGCTCAACCATTACCCTTCAAACCTTGTCTGTTGAAATTAAATGTGATGTCAGCGTTACAAAAAGCTTTTCTCTAAAATGAATAGAATCAGACATGGTAGCATATACGTGTCATCCCAGCACTTGAGACACTGAGGCAGGGGAACACTGAGATCAACCTAAGCCATGTAACAAGACTGTCTCAAAAGAGAGGAAAGACATGAGGCTGGGGTTACTCAGTGTGTTAAAGACCTTGCCATGTATGCATGAGGAGCCGAATTTGAACCTCCAGAAACTGGTGTTCAGCTAGGATCAGTCTCCATATATAGAGAATGAACTGAAGATCTCTGGGCATTGGGGCTCAGTCCTCTTACAGATTCCCCATGGGGCAGGGCCAGCTGCATGTCAAGCCCTCTCCAGCAGACCCTTACCTAACTCACCTGAGGAATTCAAACCACCAAGTTTGGAAGTCAGGGGAAGGTTTTGCTGAGCCTCTCATGCTGTAGCTTTGATCTTAAATGTCTCTCAGGGGCTTCAAGATTAAGGATGGGTCCTTACCTGAACACCTAGGGACAAAGCTTGGGGAATCCTAGAAACTTTAAGAGGTAGAGCCCATGGGAGGTCCTTGGGTGCTGGGGAAATGTCCTGATAAAGGGCTGTGGACCTCCTACTCCCCTCTCTTTCACCTCCATGGAGTCGTTTTACTCCACTGATCCCTATGTGAAGAGCTGCTGTCCCCCAGGGCCATGGCCACAGAGCCAAGGGAATATGGGCAGGACCCTCCAAAACCATGAGCCAAAATAACATTTTTCTTATTGTTCACTGACTGTACCAGGCGTTATGTTACGGTGATGGAGAGCTGACGACAGATCCTGGAAAATGTAGTCCAATTGGCAAGATTAATGCCGCTTGCGCAGCTTTTAGGAGCAAAAGCCCCGGGAAAATGAGAGTTCCGTCTCGAGCTAGCCTGAGTGAGAGTGACTCTTTAAGTCTCAAAAAAACTACTGTTCCTGCAAGTCCCAACACCCAGTGACTTCTCACCTCGTCTCTCTTCACTGTCAGCTTTTATTACTTTCCCCGTGCAGATTCCCCTGTTTCTAATTAAAGCAGGGGCCTGACCCCTGGAGAGCTGATAACAATTTTGCCTTGAGCCCATCGTTATTGGCTAACTGGAAAAGGCAGGTTAATGGTGTCCGCATGGAAGGTATATTATTAGAAGTGAGCCTGTGAAGGGAACGCCCTGTGACTCTAATCTCCAGAATGCTGACTCCTGAGGTCAGTAATTGGGCACCACAGAATTCATCCGAGCAGGCCTAAGCCTGTCTTCAGACCTCTTTGAAATGCAGTTCCCGAGGTCAGGGGAATAATTGCTTCATTTGAAGGGGTTGGAAAGAGAGGAGGGAGAAGAAACAACCTTCATTATGCGTCCACTTGATCAATGCACCATGTTCTCAATATCCCACTCTCATTAAAATAACACAGGCTGCTTGAGAAACTCAATCATTTCCACAGTGATTCTTGTCAGCTCTTCCTGCCAGCTCGGAGATGCCTAATGGCAGAGAAGCCCAGAGTCTGGGACCCTTTGCTCAACCATTAACTCAGCAGCCAGGGTGCCGTGGTGCTCATTAACGTTCTTTACGTCGGCCATATTAAACCCTTAATTAACAGGGGGGGATATTTTAATGTCAATGCTTTGCAACTTTCCAAAGAAAGATGCCAATGTAATCAACTTGATCTCTTGACCACAGCTTCTAAGGCTCTAGGGCGGATCACTCCCCTTCTGCTCAACCTTGTGGCTTAACTCTGGGCTTGGTCCCATTGCAGAATGGAGCTTGCAAGCCTGGCCCACAGGAGAGTGCCTGAGAATAGAATCCATCGCCTGGTCCTCCGCAATTCAGTTTGTGTTGTCGTCCCAGGCAGCGGAGAAAAGCTCCAGTGATCCACAGTGGTGTTCAAAACGAGCAGAGGGTGGGGGAGGGAAGGGCTGTCTGTACAGCTCCTTTGGGCCAGGCTCAACCTTACGTTTACAACAAAACAACAACAACAAAAGGGTGCTAAATAGTCACATACACAAGAAAAGGGGAAACTGGAAACGAAAACCACAGGGGAAGTTTTGCTTCTGTTTTTGCTTTTTACAAAAGACAAGATGCTACATTTGTACTGCTCATGTCAACGACCTGGCCCCAACACAGGTACATAGCCTGCAGGAGATGCTGTCTGTCCCAAACTGCCCCGGTATCCCTCACAGAGGGACTCCTGCAGAAGGCCAGGGCCACCACTGGCCTGGTCACAGGATAGCATATATCTTCCCGATGTGGGCACATCGGGATCCACCCCTTGGTTGTAGTTTTAATTGTTACCCTCACCGGCCCTGCCTCTGGTTTGTCGTCTTCCCCTTATGTCCTCAGACGGGCACTGACCTGGAGCTTTGGAGCCTCTGAGTTCCAGCCCCTGCTCCATCTGACCCAGAACTGCAACCACAGCCTCCACAGTCCTCTGGACCTGCCTCACTACTGAACCATCCTCCCATTAGGGCATAAGATCTCACGATCTTTTAGCGACAGTTGGCAGGCTGATGTGTTGAGGGAAAATTTAGACATCGCATAAAATACATGGCATCAAATGCAAGAAATGTTTTCAAAGAAATTGCCATCTTCTCCCCGTGCTCCCTAAGACCGCAGCACCCCTGATGTTTCTGAGCTAATTTTAGAGATTGTGTACATTTTCTTCTTGTGTTCACGTTAACTGCAAGGCAGATGGGAGTGCCGACACCCACCCTACACCCTCCAGCCCCTACCCCCACCCACCCTACTCCCACCCATCCCTACCCCCACTTGCTCCTCAGGCCACAGCAGAAAAGCATTAGAAAGGAGTAGATCAAGGCTTAGAGTCTGGAATCTTAAAAATGAGATTCAGATGTGTCTATAAATCTGACAAGGAGACCTTTAAGCTGGTGTGGGCAAAACATGCCTGGAATTTGGTCTGTGACCTCACCTGGCCATTTGCTTCATTAACTCTGCTGCTCTGGGGCACATATGGGTCTGGGGTCAGCTGGCATGTTTTCATCCCCCTTCAGGGCGCAACGGTGTTTGCTCGCCTTGGGGCTGCAGAACCTCCCGCTCAAGTGTCACGACTCAGACTTGAGCAGAGGCAGGAAAGGGAGCTGAAGGGATCACCAGTTTGATCTCTAGAGACAAATTCCCTTGTTGTGACTTCTATCGGTGGCAGGAGGTGGGTGGGGAGGTGGGGTGAACAAGAAGCCTCCTTTCTGGAATGCTGCCCGAGCATCTGGTCCTCCTTCTGCCCCTATGTGCCACCTGGACCTATCTGGCCAGAGTTCATGAAGTACCTAGGAGTGACACACAGGGTGGCCTCATGCATGAAGCAGTGGGATTTTAGAGCCCATTCATTCTAGAGCTGATGCCAGGATCTGCTTCTCACCCTCTGAGTCAGCTTGCACAAGTTAGCCTTCCTGGGCCCTGTCGTCCTCATCTGTAAAGTGGTAACAGCAATATATTTGTGTGTTCCAACTGCCAAGAGGAACGAATACAGTCAGTCATGTATGCCAAGTGCCTTGCAAATGTGTCTTTTATTTGTATGCTAATTCAGGTTGTCACACCTCAGAAACTGTGTACCCTGAAGCAGATGTAAGGGGGACCTTAGAGACACCGTCCTTAGCAGCAGTAGGGACCGGTGGTGCTGGGGACTGAACCCAGGTCCTCGCTGAGCAGCGAGTGCCCTTAGTTCTGAGGCATCTCTCATCCTCATTTTAAAGGGTGTTCTCCCCTTGTGTATAGCAAATACCTTTACTGTACAACAGTGTAGCATGTCATGACAGTGGCTGCCTCAGAGAGCTGTGTACTGGGGTCTCTTGGCTACACAGAATCAAAGTGACCCATGTTACCTGGTTTTGCAGCAGGACACTCGTAGATGTTTGCAGAACAATACATTTCTCTAAATGTGCTCAGACTGGACGCACAACTTGTTAACAATCACCCAGCGGTGGGCAGGAACTGCATCCTCTTCTGGAGTCCCTGGGCCACTGCTTCATGATCTGCTGCATTTTTAGACAGGGCTGGGTTTTGCAGAATCTATTTGAAGACTATAGGTTGAGAGTCCTCATTCCAAGGTATGGAATTGAAATGCTTCAAAATTCAAAACATTTTCAAGCACTGACATGATGTCATACTAGAATGTGAACAAAATCATTAAAAGCATTGAATAAACTTACTCCAGGCTTTGTGTGTTGAGTGGATGTGAAACACAGATGTACTTCATGGGGAGACTTGGGTTTCTTCTCCAAGATAGCTGTTGTTGGTTCAAGATTTAATAAATAAATAAATCCTCTACAATCAGAAGTTTTTTTCTCTTGAGCATTTTGGGCAAGGCACTCACCTCTTCTGGTCTCTATCTATCTCTGTCTGGACCCCGCCAGCGACTGACTACCCATCACCTCTGGGTATTTACAGAACGGTTGATAGCTAGAAAAGTTCACATGCCCCACTGAAGCTACTGTTCACATAAGCATAGCCACTAACACCAAGTGTTTACTCAGAGGCTGCCCCGTCCTGGAAACCATTCTCCACTATCCTCTTCACTTCCCACAGCAGCTCACCACGGAACGATGTCTCCATTCAGGCAATCAGCGGTGGAGCCATACATTGACACCAAGATGGCAACTTCAGAGTCAGCCTCCCCTACTCCCCAGAAAGCCTGTCTCCCTGACCGCAGGTCAAAAGCCAGACAAGAGGTGCTGTCTCCATATTGAACCTGCTTCACACACACACACACACACACACACACACACACACACATCTGGGGTGGTGAGCGGTGTGTGGTGATGGCTGTGGAGTTAGAATGTGGTCCCCTGACCGCTGCCTCAGTTACAGAGAGTAGGAAAGCTTTTTCACACAGCACTTCCCCAGTCCACAGCACACAGGAGTCTTCATAACCTTCTTCGCCATACCTCCCACTACGGCGCTTTCATTCCCACTGGGCAGGAGAAATGTCAAAGGCCATAAAAGCTGTGGCATAAGTCATCCATCTTTAACAGGTTTTATAAACAGGCACAAATTAGGAAGTGGAAATCCTCAAAAAAGCATTCTAAGTCCTTCCCACAGCTTCCTATGTATTCACTCTATAGGTGCTATATTCCATCTAAGAATCCCACAACCGCCAAAGAGTGGGTCCTGCCCCTGTGTCCTAGGATGGACATGGTCTCCTCCATGGAATCCCTGATGCCGGGAAGCCTGAGCCAAGTTCATAAAATGCTACATGTGGTCTGAAGTTCTCCCAATCAAAACCATCCCCCATTCACCATGCTTCACAGGCAGAATCTGGACTGCAGTCATGCTTACAATCTTAAAGGGTTTTGCAAGATGTGTCAGAATCTTTCTGGGGTTTCCTTTTCCAATTAACCCTCCAACGTTGACTCCTCTGTGTCTGAGCCAGCTCAGCTCCAAGCTTGTTCCCTTCCATGGGAATGTTAGAAGGGAGAAGAGAGTCAGTGTCTCTGCCCACAGCTGTCTCTAATCTTAGATATCCAGTCTCCATGTCTTTGAAACTGAAAGACCAGCGTTCATGTCTGTGCTTTTGGACCGTCTCAGCTGATTACAGCTTTTCCGATTTTCTACCTGGCAGGAACGGTGAGCTATCTGAAAGTCGAGGCGGCTTGGCTCTACCACCCAGTCAGTCTTTGGTGATCATATGCTGTGATCGAATCTTTCCATGGGTTAAAAACTTACATTTTGTGGTACATTTACACAGCGGAATACTACCTAGCAATTAAAAACGAGGACATCATGAAATTTGCAGGCAAACGGTGGGACCTAGAAAAGATCATCCTGAGTGAGGTATCCCAGAAGAAGAAAGTCACACAGGGTATATACTCACACATAAGTGGATGTTAGACATATGATATAGGATAAACACACTAAAATCTGTACACCGAAAGAAGCTAACCAAGAAGGAGGACTCTGGGTAAGATGCTCAATCTTCATTCAAAGGGGCAGAGTATCAAAACAAATACTGAAACTCATAGCCAAACTTTGGGCAGAGTGCAGGGAGTCTTAGGAAAGAAGGGAGAGATAGAAAGACCTGGAGGGGACAGGAGCTCCACAAGGAGAGCAACAGAACCAAAAAATCTGGACACAGGGGTGTTTTCTGAGACAGATACTCCAACCATGAGTATAACCTAGAACCCTTGCACAGATGTAGCCCATGGCTGCTCAGTCTCCAAGTGGGTTCCCTTGTAATGGGAACAGGGACTGTCTCTGACATAAACTGATTGGCCTGCTCTTTGATCACCTCCCCCTCAGGGGGGTAGCAGCCTTACCACACAGAGGAAGACAATGCAGCCACTCCTGATGAGACCTGATAGACTAGGATCAGATGGAAGGGGAGGAGGACCTCCCTTATCGGTGGACTGGGGGAGGGACATGGGTGAAGAAGAGGGAGGAAGCTATAGGTGGGATACAAAGGGAATAAACTGTATTAATAAAAATAAAAATAAAATAATAATAATAATTTTTAAAACTTACATTCTCTTCCTAATGTCATTCAGGTATGGAACTGTGTTTTCTTTTTTTAAAGACAGGGTTTCTTGGCTGTCCTGGACTCACTTTGTAAACCAGGCTGGCCTCAAACTCACAGAGATCCACCTGCCTGCCTCTGCCTCCCCGAGTGCTGGAATTACAGGGGTGAGCCACTGTGCCTGGCTCAAGTGTAGAACTTGGAAGGTTCCCTGTCTTGACAAATTCTTTCAGTGAGTTAAGCAAAAATCATCCATCTCTAAGCAGGTTGTATAAAAACTTCTTGTTGAGTGGTAAAATAGAAATCAGTAGGAAATCCTGGCACAGTGTTATATTGTTATTCTGGTCCCCATTGCCATGAAAAATCATTTGAAATAACTGAATTAAAAGAAGAAACTACATTTTTGGGCTCATGGTTTCCTAACAGTCTGCCCACTTTGCTGGTGTTCTTTCTTTTGGGTCTGTGAAAGGTAGAACATGATGGAGTCCGTCTGTAGAGCATGTGGCAGGGCTAAGTTGTTTACCTCATGGTGTCCATGAAGCACAGAAAAGGCTAGGGTTGAAATATCCCCTTTGAGGGCACACCCCTTGACCTAACTTCCTTCCACCAACTCCCACTAGCCATCCCCACCCCTCAGGTGGGGAGCAGGCCTTTAACATGAGAGCTTTGGGGAAAAACTTAAGATCTAAGCAGTCTCAAATACAAACGTCACCTTGTTTTGCTGCCAGACTGATTGTTCAGAGTGCAGCCTATTGTTGCAATAGAAATTCTCTCAGAAATGGTGATTATGGCTTTAAACTTTTCTTTCTCTCCTCAAACACTTGAGGCATAAGACACACTCTCCAGACACTGGTGCCAACTCAGGCTTGTTCCTAATGGAGGTAATGAGCTGCCCATAATCATACCCTGTCAAGAATACAATGTAACCCTTATAACCTCCATGAGACCAGAGTGAGCCTTCCATTATCCCTACCAGCTCTTCTCCCCTGCCTTTGTGTACAAAATGAAAACACTCACTGCTCCTAAAGCACTCCAAAACTAAGAGACTGTGAGGCATCTCTAACTCTGAACAGATTCTTTAAATGATTGTTTATCCAATCAGGCTGCCTTTACCATGGAGGGCTGCAGAAAAGCACTGTACAGGAACGTATTTCATCAGGTTCATCCTGCTGTGATGCACAGTCATATTATGGTTTGCATGTGCTATCAAACTTAGTACAATTTATACTTATAAATCTAGTTTAACTGCTTTCACCAAAAAGATTTGTTTTTAATTTTCACTATCACCTTTTAATTTTGTTCCCTCACATGCACACTGTGTATATTAAATTTTCCATGTAAAACTATTAGAAAAGGATGTGCAAAATATCTATTCAGATTATTTTCTTGGTGACCCCTAAACACTAAATATAAATGACCTAGATTTAAAACATAACAATCTAGCCTCTGAAAAGATCATATCTGCTTAATGCTGTTGATCAGAAGATCTTGAAAATAAATTATTCTGCCTCCCGTGCTTACCTTGGCACAATATAGAAAAAAAGGAAAGCAAATAACTTTTGATTTAAACATAATACTCATGTTTGTTCATTCATAGCTGCTAAGAGCATAATATAGTCAGAAGAGCCTTGAATGTGAACCACTGAAGTCAGTCAACTGATCAAGTTTGCAGACATTTTATCAAATCAGCATAGCTTTGGGCTGCCCATTGTCTGTGTGTTTAGGGCTTCATACTCAAAGAGGAGAAAGGAGAGCTACTCCTACACTTGTCATTGAGAGGAGAGAACCAATTCTATACATATAGACATACATACGCATTTACTCACACACACACACACACACATTCATACACACTCACAAATGTACACATTCATACTCACACACCCATATGGTCTCTCACATACTTGTACATACACTCACACATTCATACACACACACTCACATATACACACCCTCACATATTCACACACGGACTCATACACATTCACACACATACATACATATATGCACACTCACACACTTGCACATGCTCTCACACACACTAATTCACACACACAGATATACATGCACACCTATTTTGTGCCCGCCCTTCAGATAAGCAAAATCAAAAAGGCAAACAACAATCTGTTGTTGCTTAAGCCATTTACACACAGGACTGCACTTAGCCAATGTACTGAAAAGGCACTTTAACTGGAATCCAAGTGCCCAAAGGAAGAATTTAGGTCAAATGAACCAGTTTTCTACCTTTTCAAAAACGTGAGCCACAAATATTTTTAATTGTGAGGTTTATTTGAATCAAGAATCTAAACAAACCTTCAAGGAGTTCCTGATATCCGATTTTTCTAGGTTAAAAACAAACAAAAAAATGTATCAAAATGAGCTTACAAACCTGCTCAGACAACAGAGGTGAATGTGCATATGCTGGGTGACCTGAGTTTGATCCCTGGATCTCAACAGATGGCAGAAGAGAAGGAAAAGAGATTCTTAAGGGTTGTCGCCTGACCTCACATGCACTTTAGCACATGCGTGCGCACACATAGACACATATACAATAAATTAGTGTACAAATATTAAATCTAAGAATGGCAAAGAAAAGAAGCTGAAAACTGTCCTACTTTGCTTTCTGTTGCTGTGGTAAATACCATAATCAAAAAGCAACCTTGGGGGAAAGGGATTTATTTTAATTTTCATGTCATAGTGTCTCATCAAGGGAGGCCAGGGTTGGCACTTAAGGCCAGAACTGAAGCAGAGACCATGGGGAATGCTTTGCTTTCTGGCTCATGTTCAATACCTTTTACACAGTCCAGGCTCACCTGCCCAGGATGGCTTTGCACACAATTAGCTAGATTTTTCTACACCAATTACCAATTAAGAAATCTCTCTCCCTGATAAGCTGGAGTTAGATGGAAGGGGAGGAGGTCCTCCCCTATCAGTGGACTTGGAAAGGGGCAGGGAGGAGATGAGGGAGGGATGGTGGGATTGGGAGGGAATGAGGGAGGGGGCTATGGCTGGGATACAAAGTATATAACCTGTGATTAATATAAAATAAAAATGTTAAAATTAAAAAAAGAAATCTCTCTCTCTCTCTCTCTCTCTCTCTCTCTCTTTCTCTCTGACACACACACACACACACACACACACACACACATAAACGACTATCTGATGGAGACGATTCCTCAAGGGAAGTTTTTCTCTTCCCTGGTGTGTCAAGGAGACCAAAAAAACTAGCTATGACAAAGCATTATTAGCATCTGCAATGAAAAGAAATGGGTAGTGGACTGAATATGAAGGATTCTGATACAAGTGCTGAAGAAGATAGCATGCTGGGGTGAGAGTCTCTGCATATTCACGCAATTGCACATACAGACTCACACATATGTACAATACACACACACACCTCACCTTTTGGCAAAACGGTCCTAATTTTTCCATGGTATCCCATTACCCCAGCTTAGTATTGGCCTAGTTATATGAATTTATCTGATTTCATCTTCTTCAAACCTATTTCCCTGATTCGCATACATTCACAAAGATGGTTCCACAACCTCACCTCTCAGAGGGAGCCGAGAGCATCTACTTCTGACTAAGCACAAAGCACCTAGGACTGCCCTCTTTCCCATGTAGCCCCTTGGTCAGGCCAGTGACTGCTGAGGGTTTGGGGGACCCCTTTGCTCACTGAGTGCACTTGGGTTCACACTTTCACTTCTTCCATTTTCTTATAGCTGCATTACCAGGACACAGCCCCATGAGAAACCAGGCTGCACACACGCACGGACTCTCCTGTCCCAAATGAGCTGTGTCAAGTCAGCAGTGGGCTGACATTCAGGAGCATTAAGATGTTAGGATTCCTTCCCCCACCTTCCATTCCTATTTGTGAAGTCCAAAGCACTGTTGCTGGTTCAGCAGGAAAGCAGCAGCCACACACACACACACACACTGAAGGGGACACTGGTAAGAGCGGGCACCAGTCCCGTCCCTCAAATGTTTCTGTCACACCTTATTCCCTGAGGGTGTGCTCAAACTCTGAATGAGGAACCAGCTCCAATATCTAGAATGTGGTTCAGAACAAGGAAGCAAACCTACCTGTTCAAGTCAGAACATAGATTCAACCCTTCTCCCCACCAAGACAAAACCCTTTCCATTCCCTCCAGGAACGCATGGAAATACATGAGCATTATCCAAGGGAAAGGAAACAGTATTATTTAAAGACAAACCTCTTTAGCTGGAAGTATCTCACTGTTAACCACTTGTGTGAGAAAGCTGTCATCCATGCACACTTTGCAATTAGCATACAATTAATATATAATTATAATTAAATTCCTGTAATATTAAATTAAAGGCTAGCGTTTAATGTTGCCATTAATCATTTTAATGATGTTTCAAAGGCTCTTCAAAGGCATGCATGATGTATTAAATACCACTCAGTGAGATGGAAATGGTGAAAATTTAAGTATCCTAATTATCTCTTTTATTAAAAATGTGTGGGCCTGGAGAGCTGGCTCAGCAGCTAAGACACTGCTCTTTCAGAGAACCAAGATTCAGTTCCCAGCACCCACATGGCTGCCCACAACTGTCTGTAACTTCTGCTCTAAGGGATACAATGTCCCTTCTACCCTCCACCAGCATTTGACATGCATAAAGTGCACCTATGTATTCGCAGGCACACGTATGCACATTAAAATAAAATAATATATTGTTTAAATTGTGTCTGTGTGTGTGCATGGTACATGCATACATGTGGTGCACACTCATAGTGTGGAGGCTGAAAGAGGACATCCTGCAAATCTGCTATCATTCATATATATATGAATATATGTGTGTGTATACATGCATTATATGTGTTATATATACATATATGTATATATAACTGTATTTATATATATATATATATATACACACTTCTAATTTAATTTGGGAGTCAGGTCACAGTTGTACACTCCCTGTTAGAAAACTTGGTGATACAAAGTTTCCCTCTCTGCTCTAGACGGATCCACCGAGCAAAGGGAAGCTAGCTGCAGAGCAAACCTTGGGTTTCAATTTGAGGCACCATGGCAGACTCCTTGAGAATCAACTGGTATGGCATGTTCCTTGCTGTGCAATTTTCCTTTAGTTCCCAAACCTCTCTGAGACTGTTTCCTCGTCTCTAGAGGGATGCTCCTGAACTCCTCTGTGGCCATCAGGAACATTGCTTGGCCCCTGACCCCTGAGCCCTTGCTGTGCGAAAGCCAGCCACACTGCCATCTTCCGAGCTCACACCGCCTTCTCTCACATGCTGTATTTACAACCTATGCCTTCTCATCACTTGTCGCCAAATTAACCCCTTCACAGGCTTTGGCTTTCTTGGGTGTCATTTTTTAAAGACTCTTCTCCAACCTCTTTGAAGAGATCAAAACCCTTGTACCAGCCTCACTCAAAACCATTCCTGGCACTATGCGGACACCAACCAATCAAAATGCAGACTCAACAGAATGGATATGGTGTCAGTATTTTGGGAGACAAACTGAGAGGTGGGAATCGAAAATGTTACCATATAGGTGGGAAGGAAAGTCCTGAAAACATTGTCCCTGAGGCTTTACGGCCCAGAACACAGGACAAGGGACACCCAGAGCACTAGGAGAGATGTCCTCTCAGGCCTGAATAACTTAAAATAATAGTTTATCCATTCTCATAAGTTTACAACCTAGCCCCACTTCAGTGGTGTCTTGG
Organism: Pachyuromys duprasi; assembly: GCA_028658305.1. Lineage (NCBI taxonomy): Eukaryota > Metazoa > Chordata > Mammalia > Rodentia > Muridae > Pachyuromys > Pachyuromys duprasi. The sequence goes on along the minus strand of CM053743.1, from coordinate 47,863,278 downwards.
TTCACCAATGGTGTGTATAAGAGGGTGGCTTCTCCAGTTGAATGCCTTGTGTCAACTGGGACGGGCACAGCCAGGACATGAACGTGACAGTCTCTGTGCAGCTGAACTTTCAATATGGTGGGAGCAGAAGCCACAGCCCTCTGAAGTCCTGGGGTTTGGAGTCCCACCGTGTCCTTTCAATGCAGTCTCCTGCTTCAAGCAACAGTCAGGATCAGATTGACTGTGTGGAGCAATTAGACACATGGAGAAAAGGGAGGGAGGGTGACCACTGAGGACACTATCCATCACAATTGGTGACATGTCAGAGTGTTCTAACACGACAAAATTGTGCTTTGGGGCTGAATACCAGCTGAGTGAACCTGCCCCGTTGGGCTACTAGTACAATTTTACATCTGCTTGTGACTTATCTGAGGTGTCTGCTTGGCTGCCTGCTGTCCATTCCCATGCCCGTGACACCGTGGCACCCAGTAAGCACTGATTGAAGGAATGAATGCCCACCCTCCAAGCAGTGGTTGCACAAATTGCAGAAGCCCTGGACTGCTTCAGAGATGAAGCAAATTTCCTTCCAGGTGGTGAAAAAAATTGATAAAAAATTTTTGAAGAATAAGAAAATGGGAGTGGAGATTCTCACCGGCAGAAAGACCGGTGTTGCTTGAAGGCACAAGGATGCAGACGTGCGCACCGGGCGTGGGTTGTCTGTGGGAGGCAGAGGAAGCAGGGTGAGCAGAAATGAGAAAGATGAATTCTTACTGTGGGTCTCCCTACCTCCCCCCGAGTTATAGATGTTCTTAGCATCAGATTCCTACGAACGATAAAGATCAATAACAATGCCACCCACCAAGACTCAGGGAGCCGCCTCCCAGGAAACCTCTCTGGAGGCAAAACTGAGCGTACTCTTCCAGTCAGGAATGTGTGCGTGAGGCAAAGGGTGGAGTAGGGAGGCAGCAGGGAGGGAGGACTCGGGAGAAAACAGAGTGAGAACATCTAAGTTTCCCCTCAGACATGCCAAGCTCTGAGGACTAGCCAGAGTAAGGAGCTGCCCTGTGCCAAACCACCCCACACATCTGCTGAGGACGTGGCCAGCTTCAGCTCTGGGGGGATACACTTAATTGTGCCACACTCTGCCTTGTTATTGGATATGACAACCCTGTGTTCCAAGCTCTCCATCTCTGTTATGTTCTGTCTTTCTGTTGATCCAGCTTTGAAAACAGAAGACCCGTCAATGATTCGTGTCCTTCTCTTGCCTGCTGCCATCTACCCGTCACCTCCAACTTGCAGTGCTCCCCAAAGGTCTCTTGCCTCCCAGGTCCACTCTAAGCCCACTGACTCTCCCAAGTTCAGGGTTATCCGGAGACCACACAAGTTAACCCCTGCCATACCTGACCCTAGATTCTCCCCCATTTTACCTCTCCTACAGAGTCCTGCCTTTCTTGTAAGCTCCAGGGGATCTGAATGTCTGCTGTAAAATTGTGTTTTCTGTATATGGCCCAGGATTTGCACCCATGAATTCTCAACAAATCGGCTTCCTAAACAAGACCTGAACGATGGCAACACCAGTTGATCTGTCAATGTGGATGGAGAACCCTCTCAAGACCTCACCCCTCGATAAGAAGCTACAGGCAGCTAATGGCTGCTGGGAGAGGGAGACTGCGCCTTCCCCAGAGAGGAAGTCCTTAAGTGCTTATCCAATACTAAGTGCTTCTCCATAAACACGTATACACACACGCAACACTAAACGGACTCAGCAGGGGGTATTGATATATTTATGCATGTATATGCAACAATAATAATTAAGAAAAAGGAGGCCATGAATTTGAGAGGGAGAGAAGGGGAATTCGAGAAGAGTTGACAGAGGAAAGGAAGGGGGAAGAATGTAAAGTAATATAAACCACCCCCCACAAAAAACAAAAACAAACAAACAAAACTTTACTTAAAAGAGATTCCTAACTTTCCCTGTGTGACCATAGCAGTGTGTAGCAGTTGGCTCCCCAGGAGTCAGAGGTAGACTCAAGATGGAGATGCTGAAGGCACGCTCCTGGCCACTCATTGGTCTTGGAGCAGAGAGAACAAAGAACACTTCCCCGAGGCTGAGCACTCATGTGAGTCCTTATCCGCTGCTGTGATTGTGACATTTCACCCATTTCCTTCCTCACGATGCCCTGTGTTGGATGGTGGTGGGGAAGTGATACCACACTGACAAGGTAAAGTTGAGCCAAGAAGTCATTTAGTTCATGCTTAGTGGAGTATGTTTCTGTGGTTCGCTCCATGGTGAACCCACAGTGGTTGAAGGCAAATAGTAAAATCTGGGAACTGCTGGATGCTTGGAAGGGGGGTTGGCGGTGGATAGTAACGAACAAACTGTGAAAGTCATGACGGGCCCCTTACATTGCTTCACAATCTGTTGAATGATATCTAGACACATCGGAAACAAGTATAATTTCTTGCTGGAAATAACCGAAACGGTGAATTCAGTAGCCTCAATAAAGGGAAGAAATATGCCATGCCCTCACTCGGAAGTCTGAAAACAGCGGCTAGGTTAGATTTTCTTTCAGTCTCTTCAGATTGGCTATGCTGAGACTGGCTTTCCTCAGGATGGCTGCCCTGTCCCTGAAATCACACCCAAAGCTATTGGATTCAAATGTTACGATTGTTTCCAGATCAGTCTTTCAACTGAAGGACATTATGTATGCCAAGTGAAACTCATCAATATCTCTGAACCCTTGGCTCAGTAATTTACATATGGAGCCCAAAAAGGTGTGACAGAGAGTTCTACCCAAGCTCCTACCACAGCTATGCTCACTCATAGAAGAAACTCACATCAGAAGTCATTTCAAAGCATGAACTTTCTAGATTCTCTGTAATCTTGTCCCATCATGCCCACCCTGCCGTATTCCACAAGTCTCTAATACCCTCTCAACTCTTTGTTTGTTTTTCTCTGTGTATCAAGCTGTCCTGGACTTGCCTTGTAGACCAGGCTGGCCTTGAACTCACAGAGATCTGCCTGCCTCTCACTCTGAAATCTTAATGGAACACACATGTGTGTTCTTTCCCACATCCCCCTGTCTAGTTAATGCTCCCCTTTATCTTTGGGATACTATACTACCCAAGCTGGCAGGTACACATAAAGTTCATCTTCCATTTCTGCACATCCCTATAAGATCTATAATTTTATCATATATAATATTGAATAATAGCCAATAATCAGAAACCTTCCTCCCATTTCTTTTGTCTCCTAAGTTGTGTGATAAAGAAGGCAACTTCTTGTGACTCTTTCCTTCTTTACAAATTAAAGCATACAAAAACATGCCATTCTTCTATCTGAAAAGTACTTCAAAATCACTTTATAATACCATCATATTTCTTAATTATTTGCCTCTCATTTACGTATAGCATGGTTGGGGGAGGATGTCCTGGTGATATAAAGGGTAAGCCCCAAACTATCACTCAAAGACAGCTGGTGCTCCAACCGTAGACTCAAAGCAAATAGAATCCAGCCACAGGGACAGGTCTTAAAGGTAGTTCTTCCATCTGCATAAAAAAAATAAACATGACACTAGTGTTTTGTGATAAATTACTATCAGTACTTGCTTTAAGCTGGGTGTGCTGACTCAGTCCTGTAATTGGAGAGGGTGAAGCAGGAGGATTGCTATGAGTTTGAGGCCATCTTGGGCCAGGCAAACCCCTGGTATAGTTTTGAGAAATACTCACTTTAGAAGCCTTTTAAAGTGTTTCTCAGATAATAAGCACCTGTTCCTGTGTGACTGCCTGGTTTACCAGGCTACAGTGGCATCTTAGAGAATGAAGGTAAATATGCCGATGTTTTGTATAGACCCAGACCAAGCAAGACATCCAGCTATGCTGTTTTAACCTGGCATCTGGCCTGGACTCAAGGCCAGCACACATATGCACCACCTTTTATGTTGCTGAAGTGTGCTTTTGACTACAGCGGTATATCTGCAAAGCTGCCTTCTGTTTGTAGATTGCAATCATCACTGCTCTCTCTTCCAAGTTCTCAGCCAAGAAACCTGCTGGTTGTGGCTTGCAGACCACACTGCCAAGTCTCCCTCTTCTCCTAGATACCCCTCTGTGCCTTCTGATAGAGAAAGCCACTCCACACCCAGTGAGACCTTCAAGGGGTGCCCATCAATACTCACCCCTGCCTGCATTTATTCTCCTCTTGAGATGGTTCAGTAACTCTTGTCTGCAATGGAGTGTTTCAGATTTACAGCTTTTCAGACTTAAGAACATTGACATATACACAGTGGGGTGTGTGTGTGTGTGTGTGTGTGTGCATGTATATACATATGTTTATTTATGCCTATGTATATCCATGTCTTTATGTATGTTAGGGATGTGATACAAGTCTAAGCAAGCAATTTGTGTGTGTTTTATATTTACCTTTACACACACAGCTTGCATGTGATTTAATATGATATTTTAGTGTGTTTACATGTTGACTGCCACCTGACATGAGGTACAGTATTTTCCACTTGTAACATTCCATATGAATGCTCCCAAAATTTTGGAGTTTGGAATCTTTGAGTTAGGGATGTGTAACATCTAGTTACTAAAAGGCATGAAGGTAAGCCAGCTCCGTAGATTTTGCAGTCTAGTGTAGAAGACAGAGTGATTGAATGCTGCAGCAGTGAAGCTATGCGGACAACACTTTCTCAGAAGGCCAACAGTGAGCCTTCAGGCTGCACGTGGCTTAGCACCAAGGTAGTTTCTGTCATTTCAATCATGGTCTGCACCAATATGCTCCTGGTTGGAGTTCCCCACAGGGCTGGGTTCACCCTGAGAAGAGCAAGCCAAGCTCCTGAGGTTCTACCTCTAGGAAGCTCAGCAGGAGCTTCCAAGAGCCCCAACTTATGAATGCTTATCACTTGTTACTTATCACTCCCTTCAAGTTTAACGCATGTGGTATCTATTTCCCACCGGCTTGAACTGCGCTTCTGCCCGGACTGAAAGCGCTGAATTAATTAGAGCGGCTTACTCCTTGGGAGGAACTGCTACCTATACTGGAGAAGCTGGAAACAAAGGCACAGAACTTATCCTCCTTTAAGTTTCCTCACTCAAGAGCTCCCTGGCCCACTTCTGAAAATAATTAGCTGCTTCCAGAACCCACATCACAATATAAGTCACAGCCAGAGCTAGACAGAAGGCCCCACCCAGCCACAGGCATCGGCCACAGGTCCACTCTTAGGATGCCTGGCAGGGAGGGATAAGAGACTACTCCAAGTGGATGTTATAGGTTCAAAGTCCAGAGAAAGGCTAGGCTGTTGTAAAAAGACTATAGAAAAGACTGTCTCCAGTTTTCTCTCTTCAGGCATCACCCAAGTCTTTGATTCATTTCTCATCAGTCAGCAGCAAGGGTCTGAGCAGCAGCTGGAAACCAGAGCATAGCAATGGCTGAGAACTGAAACTCGGTAATATGGGTGGCCCAGACACCACACACTTGGTGGATGACCACTCCCAGATTATGGAAGAGACTATCTCAAACCTGATAATACAACCTGTGTCTATGCCAAAGGTATCCTGTGAATAAATCATGTGGATGCCTATGTTTGAACACCCACAAAAACAGAAAGAACTGTCCATGACACGTGGCCAGGGAAATGGCTATTTCACCATGATCATTAGCATCCCTGTATGGTGGCTCTATGGGCCATTGTGATGGCTCCACAGTAGGAAGAAATGTGACTTAGTAGAGGGATAGCAGCCTTTTCATGCAGGCAGAAGTGTGGAGGAGCCTCCCCAAGAGTCCCTTACCTGAGTGACGCCTGGGTGGGAAGTAAGGATAAGAGCAGACATGGCCTCTGCCCTTGTGGAGCTTATAACCAGGTAAAGACCAGAATATATGTGGCTCATGTATATTATCAGTGTGGGTCCCGTGCCACTGAGAGAAGAGGACCGAAGCTACTGTGAGCTCTCAGAATCCAGGGTGGGAATCACCAGCCAGTGAAGGGTTTGGGAAGCAAACTAGATGGAGAAGGAGCTACATAGACTTGTGAATCCCTGAGGAAGCAGAAGAGAAGAAAGTGGCGGCCTTCCACGGAGTGCTGAGAAAGCCTGAGGAGAGGAGACTTGAGGGGAAAGCCAGCTGGTTCAGACTCTTGCTGAGCAATACAGAGAACGGAAGTCTTACTTTTAAAACAGCATGAAAGCGAGGATTAATTCTAAGTAGAAGATTTTTATTACCAAGAGTATATGAATCCGATGAATCCACACATCTAAGGCACTTGCAACAGTGGCTGAGAGAAACTGCCGTGAAAGTCTCCTTGCTATCATTAAGGTCATGGGATATGTGGGATGCTTCCAGGGTCCTGGCCAGAGCCTGATGCAGGGCGGTGCTATGAGGGCAGAGAGAATCCCAATACACAAGACAAAATGTAACAAGCTGTATAGTCAGGAGGATTTCCTGATGAACAGGGGCAGGGGATAGCCCCCAGATTTCTGTCAGAACAGGCAGATACTTCTTCTTTCTGTAGTAACTGACTCATTCTGAAGGGGACTAAACCAAAACAAACCAGAACAAGCTAGATCCAGAGGGCAGCCAAGCCTGGTGCTCCTGCTAAGAGCCCTTCACCACCATTGACCTTATGCCCTCAGAGCTCAGTACCCTTGGGAAGACCTCAGATTCCTTGCTGACGTAACTGAATTAGAGACTTCATTATAGCAGCAGCATCAAAATAACTGCCTGTACAAAGTTGGGTTCCTAAAAACCCAAGGAGAAGGTGTCGGCTCTTCATGCTAACTCAAGTGGCAAGGAAAACCTTCCCTGCCATGGACTCCCTTTGTAAACTTCATATATTTTGTAAACTTTGTAAACTCTCATGGCAGGAAAGTAGCCACCACACACACACCCCAAGGAGCTCCAGCAGCCAGGCCCCACCCTCCCAGACTTAGCCCCTAGACTTCTCTAAAGGACCTAATGCTAATTTTCTAATGGCTCTAACTGTCATTCACAGCCCCCAAACTACCAGAAAAATCCCACCAATCCCTGAGTTCCCCCAAGCTCAGGACTTGAGATCCTCACCCTGGAAATCTCTGCCCCCCTAAGAAATCCTATATATGTCCTGCATACTGTTCAGTTCCCCGCTATCTTCTCCCAGGAGCAGAGGCAGTCAGCCCTCAATTCATCCCTCCCAGTAAATCTCTTTTATGAGATTTGCTGCCTGCTGTGACCGTCTCATCAGAAGAAGCCAAGAAGAGAAGAGGTGATGAAGTGGAGCCAGGATGAGGCTCCTGAGTGTCTTAGATCTGCTGGGGATTCCGTCTCCTAGGAGCTGCAGCGCTGAGAGAAGAGTTGAATGGAAGCTGTTACACTGTAGCACTCCAGCTTAGGCAGGACATCCTCAGGGCTTCGATGCCTCTGCTGAGGGGGCCTCCTCTCAGAGCTGTGTGGCTCCTGGGCTCCGTGTTTCAGGATACCCTTCCACTGGGACACTGTCCCACCTCAGAGCTCTATGGCTCCTAGGCTCCCCGGTCCCAGTATAGCTTCCATCAGAGCAGGAACGCCAACAGAAGATGCACCCAGCAGCAGGAACAGTGAAAACCAATGGGCCTGCACAGAAAGGAAAGACTAAGCAAATATCACATATAGTTGGGTACCATACCAGCCCTATAACATAAGAATGGAAATCTGGAGGGATCCAAGATGGCTGCCCCAGGAGGACACTGTGTCTGAAGAGCAGGACAGTAGTGTAGGCACAGCGACCGGGAGACTGAGATCTGGGACCTAAAATACCAGCGTTTGCGACTACCAGGTGAGCAGAATTCCTATGGTGGGGAAATCAAGTGGAAAAGTCCAAGGGACACCCAGCTATTCCCAGGAAAAACTCCGGAGGGAGACAGGCTGCGCACAGCCAGGCTGGGCGCCTAAGCCGCCATCTTGGGCTGGGGCACACAATACCCCAGACAGTCTGAGTTTCACCCAGAGACCGCGGGCTGCACTGTGCGGGCCCACAACCCTCTGTGCCAGCGGCCGCCGCTTTGGGCTGGGGCACAGGGTACCCCGGATGGACTAAGTTTCACGCAGATACCGCGGGCTGCACTGCG
>CM053743.1:47721305-47854720 GCA_028658305.1 Pachyuromys duprasi | reverse complement strand
AAAATAAAATAAAATAATATTATTTTTAAAAAAAGAATGGAAATCTAGTGAGCATATGTAATTTTGAATCCATGCCAGACTTTTTATGTGGGTCCTGGGGATTTGGACTCAAGTCCTCATGGTTGCAAACAGAAACCAGGTGCTCTCTGGTCAGCCAGCCTAAAAGAAACGGCAAAGTGCCAGCTCAGTGAGACACTGTACATCAAGAACATGAGGCAGTGTTAGAGGAAAATCCTTGTCTTACTGCTCTAGCTTCCACAAGTGTGTGCACAGACTGCAACACTCACATACAAACACACACACACACACACACAAGTCAGAACTAATGAGAATCTGCAAGGCCAGAGCATACATGTTCAAACATATGTTTATTAATAATATACATGTAGTAATTGAAATTAAAAGGGCAACAGAATGTACAACAGTTTCGGTTTGTTTGTTTGTTTTTAACGAAACCCAGTAAAAATAGATCAGATGAACCATGTGTAGAATTGACACTGGAAACATGAGACTTAGGAAGAAATCAGAGGCGCAGACACCTTGTGTAGGCATGGACCGCAGTACACAGCTAAGGGGCCGATTCACATCCCAGTGAGATTATTTTTAAAATGTACATGAAATGCAAAGGGAACAGAAACAGCTGAAATGAAGAATGAGGTGGGAGGAGGCAGCCTGCCCGATTCCAAATCTTCCCTGGTGAAGAGGCATGGATCAGTGGAATAGAATCAAGAAACTGAACAGGCACAAATTGATGTAACTTTTGACATCACTGCAAAAATTGCTCAAGATAAAGAGAATCTTACCAACTCACGGGGCTGGTGTAACTGGTCATGCGTAGACAAACAAAATTGACCTCCATTAAGTGCCAATCTAATATAAAGTGCCAATCTAACATAAAGCTTACTTCAAAGTGCATAATGGAATCAAATATAAAAGTGTAACATCTAAAGCGTTGGAGAAAATCTTAAATACCAAAAGTCTAATGTATGAAAGGAAAAATGAATAACTGAACTTCGCTGGATGTGGTGGCACACACCTTTACTCTCAGCACTCAGGAGGCAGAGGCAGGTGGAGATCTGTGAGCTCGAAGCCAGCCAGGGCTACAGAACAAGTCTAGGAAACCAAGGCTACACTGAGAAACCCTATCTTGAAAAACGAATAATGATGGTGATAATAATAATAATAAATCAAAAATTTTAAAGATTTCATCATGTGACAAACCCTGATGTCAAAATGAAAAGTCAAGCTATGTGGTAGGAGAAGATATTTGCAAAAGATAAATTGGACCGAGGGTTAGCACACACAAGGTACAAAGATTCCAACCAGCCATGGTTCCTTAGTCCAAATAGCTTATATCCCATAAACTCCACTTAGTTAACATAAATGATGAAATTATAAAAACAGAGGACTAATTAGCAAACGCCTGGAGATGATGCAGGGAAAGGGGAGCAAGGGGGACGAGGTGGGTTTATTAGAGTAGAGTGAAGAACACTCTATGGACTCTGTGTCCATGATGAACACAGCCTACCTGGGTGTTGTCTCTATCGAGTTTAGGATCCTGGCTGCAGCTCTGTTTTGCAGTTTGTAAGACTTGATGAGTGTGAGAAGCGAAACCAAGCACAATGTGGTATCTCTACAACTGCATGGACTCCCCAAGTTTCCCAAAGCACAGTTCAGTTTTTTATTTTTTTTTTTACTTTAAGTTATGATGTTCATAGGTTAACTAAGCACCTGGAATGTGTAGGCCACAGCACAGAACTGGAGAGACCGACCCAACAAGCAACACTCAGAGAAAGGGGCACAAGGAGAGGGGGGGATTCTGGCTTTTAAATGTATATGTAATATCTGGGCTGGTGACTGACCCTCTGTGGCCCTTACCCCACCCTCCTCAGAGGGGACACGGGGCTTCGGAGAACTCAACCCCCAGCCTGCTAGGCTTCATCCCTCACTCTCTCCCCACGGCCTTTCCTATTTTATGTCTTTGGTAGTCATGAACACATAAATAGCAGAGAGGGGGTCTTCTATTTATCCCTGGCCTGCCTCTCTGAACCCCAAAGCCTGCCAGAAAGCCCCAGCAACTCCAGTCCCTTCTGTGGAGACTATCGGGTATATTTTTTAAAGAGTAGCTAGCTCAGCTAGCGGCAACTGTTTGCTTATGAGAGATAGCTTTGTGACCAATGAGAATGTAACTCAAAAAGCAAATTGGTCTTTCCCTGGCACCTCCCAATTTCCTGCCAGCATGTGGCATGGCATCTGGACCTGCAGGACCCTGATTCATCAGATGTTGAATCACGTGTTTCCAGAAACTTCTAACCTCCCCCCCTCCACGCACACACACATACACTTGCCAAGCCCGTGCCCAGCTCCCAGTCCCACAGGCCTTTTCATTCTGTGCAGTGGAGGGAAGGGGGACACAATTCCCAGGGTTAAGAGCTGCCAGTGAGACAGACAGAAGCATAACTACCACCACCAGGGATGGCCATTCAGAGCTGCATGTAGGTTTCCTTTGTGCCAGTGGGTGAGGCTTCCCACCCTTGGTTCCGGTGACTTGGAATGCCCAGGGCCTAAACTTAATTAACTTCTCCAAGCCGGGACTTTTCCATCCCAGCCTGCATCCTGCTTCGTGGGGCAGGACTCAAGGGCTTGCTGCACAAACAGGAGGCCAGGGACCTTGTGGCCGCATCAGCAAGTACAACAGGGCCAGTAGCATCCTCATTAAACTCTGATTAGCAAGTGGCCCTGGTCCAGGCCAGCGCAGAGCTGAATGAGATTTCTTTCTTTCTTCTCCCTTTTTTGCCGACGGTTGATCAGATGTAGGCAATTAAGAACCCCCACACCTCCAGCCCTTGTATTTTTTTTGAAGCAGGGAGCTCATACCAGCCAAGCCATAAAGACGCCATTGTCTCTAAGAACAATATTCCCCACTAATCTCACTTCTGGCAATTTACTTTTTCTTCCCAAGCAGATTTAGAAACTTAAAAAAAAAAAAATCTTTGAAAGAGTCCGGGGGAGGAATACTCCATAGTATCTAATCCTATGGCAAAGTGGGAGTTTTCATGTTCCATCAGCTTTTCTTTGAATGGGCACTGGATAAATAAACGTCTACTGCCTGGCCGCACTGAGGAGGGGACCGTGAGGATCCAATTATGCATATGGAGCCGTGCGCTTTCTGGTTTGCAAATCAAACACAAAGAGGGCAGTGCCAGAGGGCCTTACACCGGGCCTCACCGCAAACTCACACACCCGCCAGGTGAGAACCCTTTTGTTAAGTGTTTAAAAGCAATTACTGCCCTTCTTTAATTTTCTACTGCTAATTAGGCTCCCCGAATCCAGTCCAACCTGGTCTACTTCAGACTGTGTGCTGGCGTTGGGGTGAGGCTCCGGGTGTCCTGGAGCTAGCAAGTGGGGGTGGTGAGCAGCAGGGGAGGGCCAGGATTTCTAAGAACCCCAAAAATTTTCAGCCTAAGGGCCAAAAGTTTGACAGGCATACACTGAGAAGTTGTTTTCGCCCTTACAGAGAGAAAAAGGTGGGGAGGGGAAGGAAACAAAGGTGAAGGGAGAAAATGGGGGGGTGGGGGGTGGATCGGGCAGAAAGGCGGCATCAGAAACTTGAGCCCTAGAAAACGACGGCAAAGTTGTTGAAAAGGAAGAGGAAAGTTGAGCAGGGCCGCTCTGTTCCATTTGCATACTCAGCCACTACAATCCTGTTAATGAGCCCAGCACCTCTAAGGGCCAGTACTCCTGAGAGTGCAGAGTTTCTCTGAAAAGACAAAACTCCAAAGGCTCTGGAAAGCAGCTAACCAGAGAGCTACACTTCCCATCATGCTCCAGAGGGACCTAAGAACGAACTGCCAACAGCTTCAGCCTTGTAGGCCTAAGCTAGCCGTTGGGCCAGGCAAAATGCTACTTAGTGCATGTCAGCGACATAGGTGTTGTGCACTGTCCCCTGGCGAGCCGGGCAGACATCCTGTGCACCTCTATTTTGAGCAAAAGATTTTTCAGTTGTTGAGTTACTCAGAGGTAAGATGTTATGTGTGTGCTCAGAGGAGAGTATGGGGTTCACTGTTGAGACTGGCAAGGTTGAAAGTCTGTGGCGTTGGGTTACAGTAAGAAAAACCTGGTCCCAGAGGGAAGCACTGAGCAAGTGAAGTAACTGAGCAAGGCGAGCTCCTTCACTGGAGTCCAGGGTTTGCAACGAGCAGGACTTTTAGAAACAGAAAGCACAACTTTCATCTCCTTGGATGCGGAGTACATCTTTTTTCTTCATTGGAGAGTCACGCTTCTTATGCTGTTGGGTTTGGAGTCATGCAGACCTCGGTTCAGATCCGGGCCTAGCTTCTCACCAGCTGCTGAAATTCCTGATACCTGTGCCGTCAAGCTCCTTCACATTATTAAATAAAATAACCTATCTAAGTCCTTAACAATATGCTTGTAGTACACCCGTGGGAAAATCAGCCTCTGAGACTGTATCTGCATCCGTGCCTGATACCTGAGAGACTACGAGAGGGAAACACACTGCTTCCAAAGAGAACAGCAACGGAACTGATTGACAAGACAAATAGCTGGATCTATGTAAATATGCAGAGGTACAATGAGGGCCCAGCATCAACTCACAAATGTGTGGTATGTCCGCTGCAGATAGGGCATCCGTCCAGTCCCCGCTGTGGACCAGCTCTCTGCAGAGGCTGTAAGTATGAACAAGTGTCATGCCCAAAGAACTCGCCTTTGCTGGATGACAAGCAACATAGTTGCCCTAGGAGGCAGAATGAGGTAAGAATCGAAGGAGCAGAACAAAGAGGCGCAGGACACACCAAGGAAGGGGGATTAGTTCCACATAGGAGGATTAGAAGCTTTAGGTGCGAGCTGGCACCAAACCAAGACTTGGAGCTAGGTAGGAAGAAGAATGAACCTTGTTAGAGGAGGGGACAGTGTGGATGTAGAAAATGCAAGGTATGCCTGAGCAATGGCAATAGTCTGACTGCCCAGAGCTAGGCACACAGATGAGCTGGGTCACAGAAGATCCACGGTAGCTGAGTACTTTTTGTTAGTAGCAAGCTATGCTTCAGAGCATGTGAGTGGATTAGAGACAGGAAGACCCCAAAAGCCAGGGGTCTTCCAGCCAGATATCTCTGCAGCAGAGGGCAGATGACAGACTGAGGCAGAGTTGCAAGGATGCCTGGGAGCATGTGGAACTATCAAGAGAATGTCACTGTAGTACTTTGAGTGAGAGGGACAGACAGAGGAGAAGGTTATTATGACAGTTGGCATCTGAGCACAGGTTATCAACAGCCCAGAACTAGCACAGTCTTAATGCACAGAGGGAGAAACTGGAAGCTACATTTCATAGGCAGTGTTTGAAGATAATGTTTGAGCAAGCACTTCTCTTTGCTGATGGGGCTTTGAGCTGAGAACAGCAACAAGGCCTGGAAGCCTGGACAACTGGGATATTTGCAGTCAGGGACAAAAAGCAGAATTGCATGCAGAGATCATATATGAAGGGAATTTGACTCAGGAAATTGATCCAAAAATGATGGGAGAACTGAGATGCAAGCCAGATGAGATGACACGGAATTAGAAAAGCAGAAAGGCCATATTTCTAAGGCCAGAGAGGCAGCGAGTAGAGGAAGGGGTAGAACAGAACTCAAAGCTTGGGCTGTATACCAAGAACTCTGGGGATCCAGACCATAGAACAAGAGGAGAGAGAGACATTGCAGAAAGCTGTGTAGAGCCCAAGACAGCCCCTCTCATTTCTGCCTCACGATAAATGAGTGGGCTGGTGAGGAGGGACAAGCATCTTGCTGTGGGTGTAATCATGTGTGGAGGAAAAGATAGAGAAGAGACAGACAGAGCAAGAGCCACAGGCAGGAACCAGAAAGAAGTGTGTGTCCGTATAATCTCTCTCTCTTATACACACACACACACACATACACACACTCACATGCACATGTGCACGCACATACCTCTATAGCACCTATGTTAGAACTTGGAAACAGAGGACTGGCCAGAGTCTCTCTACTGCATGGCTGCTGAAATCAATGTCCTGTGCATGCGACCCTGGCTGTATAACTCTCACTCTGTGCTGAGTGGCAGCTCACCCTGGGCTACTCTTTTCGTTCTGTCCTTTCAGGCACAACATAGTGCAGTTGCTTCGTCCTTGATTTCTCCACCTTATAAGATGTCACCAGGTGAAGCTGCCCCCTTTCCTGTCACAGCTCCCCATCCAAGGCGTCTAAGGGCTACTGTGTAACCTGCAGTTACAAAATGTACCTGGCCTACCGTTCTTTTCCTCGATTGCATACTCTAACAACATTAAAGTCTTCTTACAGCTTTCCCAGAGTGAGTCACCGGAGTGATGGGGTAATTCTTGAATATCCATATATCCATGTTAAAATGTCACACCCTAAGGATACTGCAAAGATTTAACACCATGTTTCTCTGTGTTCCAAGTCTTAAGCATTGACTGAGACCTTTATTGGAACTGTAACTTCTGTAGCCTTGGGCTACAGAATTGGAGTCTCTGCTGGTAGAAATCTGTTCTTCATTTCAAAATGAAACCCAGAGGCAGAAGGGGCTTCCCAAGACTTCAGTGATAGTTTGTTGGAGAAATGGAATGAGAGTCCAGGTATGTAGGCTCCCAGCCCAGATTCTCTTCTGATAAAATATGCCAGCAAAGGAAAGTACAGTAGGTGGGAGAAACAGTATTGATTGACCAAGAATTCTTTCCCCTCAAATTTATATGAATCGTAGTCCTCCCTGCCTGCCCTATAGTAGTCCTCCTGCCTTGCCTTGTGATAGTCCTCCCCCACCTCCCCGTTGCCTTATGGCAGTCCCCCCTCCTTTGCCTTACAAATGTTTCAAGCCAGACAGTATTAAATACTATATGCTATTTTTCTTTTTCTTAAAATGTAATTTATTTATTTTTATATTAATCACAGGTTAGGTACTTTGCATCCCAGGCGTAGACCCCTCCCTCATTCCCTCCCACTCTCCCCATCTCTCCCTCATCTCCTCCCCGCCCCCTCCAAGTCCACCAACGGGGGAGGACCTCCTCCCCTTCCATCCGACCCCAGTTCATCTTGTCTCCTCAGGGCGCTATTTTTCTTATACATCCCTATAGTAAAGTTTAATTTATAAATTGGGCACAATAAGAAATTAGCAACAAGGCCAGGCATAGTACACGCACCTATCACTCCAGCTCTTTAGAGGCAGAGGCAGAAGGATCCTGAGCTTGGCCTGCATGAGGCCTAAACAAGTAAGCAAATCAACAAAAGATAAATTAGCAACAACATTAATAATGAGATAGAAGAGTTAGGACAATATACTGTAGAAAAGCTTATTTAAAACGTATGCATTATTTGTTTCTGGAATTTGCCATATACTTTGGAACTCTGGTTGGCCATGTTGGGTGACAGAAGCCACAGAAAGCCAAACTGAGGCTGTAATTATAGAGAGGATGGTAGAAGTTGAGGTGGGCACATGGCCATGGTCTAGAACTATCTGAAGAGGACTCTGACAGACACATGACTGATGCAATCTTAGAATTGGCTGGGCTACGGGTTGTCTCATGGAGAAAGTTATGGGGAAACAAACATGGGCCCAGAGCAACAATTCTCTGCAAGCTAGAGTTCAGAAGCCCTAGAGCCACAGCCCTGATTTCCCACTTTTCAGGACTGCCGTCTGTGCCCAGGGGAGAATTTTCTGTGGCTATTCTTAAAAAGAAGGAGGAGGAGAGAGAAAAGAAAGAGGAGGAGAAGAAAGAGGAGGAGGAGAAGAAAAAGAGAGGAGGAGAGGGAGGAGGGGGAGGAACAGCAAAAGGAGGAAACCTGTGACTGGTTCTTTTGCATTTCTCCAGTGAGAAGTGTGAGCAGAGAGATCCTCAGAGTTAATGACCCACCAGCACCTCCTCATTCTTGTTTGCCCAGTTCACTCAAACACATAAATGCCACTACAAACAACCACTAAATCTACAGAGGCTTGTTCTAGCTGTCAAACACAGCCATAAAAATAATATGCCCTCCAGCACAAGACGGGCAGGCAAGATGGCGGAGCACTCACTGGTTTTCAACAATCCCTCCTTAGAGACATAATCTTCAGATAAATATTTAACTTGCTCTGTCTTCAGTCTTAGATTATTTACAAATTGGACTTTAAAGGCATTTAAGATGATCTTTCTCTGAGTTATTTGAACACCTAAAGTAGCCTGGGGGTTACAAATGAGCCTTCCCTGAGCCCTGGGGGATGGCCAGCTTTACCATACATGGCATGCATACAGACCATCCAGGAAGAAGTCAGGCTACCCTTCTGTGTGCCTGGAGTTTGTGTGTCTCTGTCAGATCTGTGGCCCTTCTGCCACTATGCAGGACTGGGTGGTATGGCACTTTGCCATGCGGAGCTCTTGCTGAAAGGTATATTTCAGTCCATTTTCGGCTGTTGTGACCAAATCTAAGATGGATATTTAACAAAGCAATTTACTTTGGTCCATGACTTCGGAGGTCAGAGTGTGGCTTGAGCATCAGCTCAGCTTCTCACTGGGACCACACTGAAGCCCACAAGCTGCTCTGTGTATGATAGGAAAGTGGAAGGGAAGGAAAGCAATGGGAGAGCAGAGAGAAAAGAAGCCGAAAGCCCCACTAGTTAACTCATTCCTAAGAGAAAAGTAGGAATGCTTCAACGCAGGTAGAGCCATTGTGGTTAGGAGCCTCCAAAAGGCCCCACCACCTTCTAGCCCATCCCCCTGGGGACCAGGTGTCAACAGCAGCTTTATTGCAAATAAACCATATTTCAAAGCACAGAAGAGTGAGTGACACAGTTTCAATCCCAGAGTTCCTCAGAGCACTGGGCTTCAGGAGCACAGTAAGGCCAAGTCTAACTCCTGAAACCTACCAAAGGTAGAATGTGAATGTAATGTGAAGGTCTCTGAACCTCTGATGGTAGTTTTCCAAAAGATTTTAAAATCTCAAGATGTTAAGAGATGTAGGAGGGACTGTGTGCATTCTTCCTGCTCTGTGAAGGTCCAAATGGCTGCTGTGTCCTGCTCTGAGCACCACATGGCGTCTTCTGCAGAGCTCAGGCCTCTTATGCAGGAAAGCAGCTGCAGAGAAAACATGGATGAATCAATTTGGCTGAATCCCAACACAGCCACAGTGTGAAGGCAGGCAGCAAGTGTGGCCTGTGGGCAATTTTACCTAGGCTTACTCTAGAACGGCAAAGCTGTGACATGCTTTACTAGAGAAATCTTGTGCTTCACCTGGTCCAATTTTTCTTCTCAGCCGTCTGGCTGCAAACCCATTTTCATCTCCTTGCATAGTGACTGACATCATGTTCCAAACCAGGGAGGCTCAGAAGTTTGCACACAACATCTTGGGGAATAGGCAGTGAAAGGAGAAAGCTACCTACAAGAACGCTGTAGTGCCTTGGTTCTCGGGCTATCTAATGCGGACAGATTCTCTGGTTCAGTGAGGGAAAAGGTTCCCCACTTAAGAAGTGCAGAGTATGGGCATCAATAAGACATGGCAGGTCAGAGCACACAGGAAAGCCATGAAGCCTGCAAGTATACAGATAGTCGCTAAGGTCTGTGAATCCGGCACTGGGAGTGGATCAATCCTTCTATGGATAAAGGGTATGACTGTCTACCACATGTGCCCATATATGTGTCAATATATCATGCGTGTACGCAGTGCCCATATACATGCATTTATTGCAATATGTTCCCAAAATGCAGATACATAGTCTCATGTTGTCCTTAAGGTAACCTTGTGAGGAGGCTAGAGCAGGACCCAGACTGTGAGGTCTGAATGAGAACGGCAGCCATAGACTCATATGTTTAAATGTTTGGACCTCGGTTAGTGAAACTGCGTGAGGTGGTTAGGGGCATGGCCTTGCTGGAACAGTCGTGTTCTGGTTGGAGGAGGGGTGTTACCGAGTATGACAGTTCTAGAGATCTAGATAACCTGGTCCCATGCCCTGCTACTGGGAAGACAACTGTGTTTGTATGACCTGAGCCTCCATTCCAGAACAACACGAAGCGGTAAGACGGGTGCCTTGCACTGAAATCTGGAAGCTTCCGGCATCTTCCAAGTGTCTGGTGTGTCCAGTGTCCATCACTGCCTTTGAACAGGTTGCTCCAGCTTGCTCTCTTCCAGATGCCCTTTGAAGAAACTGTATCCACCTGCTCGGACTGCCCTAGTGAGTAATCACAGTTGGGGAAGCTTTACCAACCAGCCACGCATTTCCTCAAGCAGCTGAGGCTGCAGGTCCCAGCTCAGTCGGCCAGCCAGCACAGGGCTTGCAGAACCGCTTCCTGGGTTACAGGTGGCTGCCTTGTCACTGCGCCCTTGCTGGCCTCTCGCTTGTGACACAGGGAGAGAAACAAAATGTCTTTCTACTCGCATCAAGGCACAAACTCCATCCTGAGGTCCCACTGCATTAGAGGTTTGGGCTTCAACACAGAGACTTTGAAAGAACACAAATAATGTTCAGATGATAGCACGAATCTGCTCATGGCTTCAAGAAGAGAACACTGAGCTGGGTAAAGTGTGGGGAATACAATACAAGAATGTTTTTTAAATTATATTTATTATTAATTGTGGGGGCATGTAACAACCAACACACATATAGTACACATGTAGAGGTCAGAGGATAGCTTTGGGGAGTCAGTTCTTGTCTCCTACCATGAGTTCTGAGGGTCAAGCTACAAATATATGATTAAGGCAAATATATATAAAAGGTATACCTTGAGGGAAAGCGGGTAAATGCTGGACATTTGATTCCTCTCTGCAACACTCCAAAGACCTTCAGGGACCACCAGATCTTTTAGACTCCCATATGAGGCCCGTTTTCAGTATGTCTAAGCACAGAAGCCAATACTGAGAACAAAGATCACTGGTCTCTTGTGGAAGTCAGTTGACCTTCTGAAGGTCATTGCTAAGAAACAGTCACTGGACAGACCAAAACAAACCAAACAAAGAGACATGAAAGTATGATGGTAGCACAGAATGACGCTGAGTGTTCTGAGTCCGTGGCTAGATGGACTCCGTGGAAGAAGAACCTGAAATTTCGAGGATGTCTCATGTTCTCCATGTCCTTTGCCACATCCTCTCATAGGCACAAGTCTGTTCTCTGAAGACTCTGTACTGAAGCTAGAACCCTGGCACCTTAGATTGTGACTGATGTGCAGTGAGCCTCTGAGTTGCACTCCTTGCTAGAGCTAGGACCTTTGAGGAGGAGACCAAGTGAGGACAGGCTCTATTTCAGTTTGATTGGCATCTCAACAGGAGAAAAGACATTCAGACATATATAAACACACCACACATGCTCGTGGACAAAGGAAAAGGTGCCAAAGAATATACAGAAAGGGTAGACATC
Organism: Pachyuromys duprasi; assembly: GCA_028658305.1. NCBI lineage: Eukaryota > Metazoa > Chordata > Mammalia > Rodentia > Muridae > Pachyuromys > Pachyuromys duprasi. The sequence continues at coordinate 47,843,356 of CM053743.1, read as the reverse complement.
TTCAAGCCACAGGAAACTTCAGGAGTGGCCAGTCCTGCTGACAGCTGACCTTGGGGCTGCTTGTGAGACAGACATCTACTCTGTGAGCCATCAACCTATGATTTTACCCCATGCTAACAAACGCCCCTCACCCCATGAAGCCTGTAAACAGCATGGTTGACAGCCTGCCTTGGAATGAGAGGTTTGGAGGTCTGGTCAGTCTTCATGGCTAGGGCACTTACATTCCCAGGAGAGTGAGGTTTCTGGACACCATCAGCTCTGATTGTGAAGTTTCTCCTGACAGTCTCTAGGGCTTCATGAACAAAATGGACACATCACCCAGCACTCAGCAGTGATGGCATCCCCTAGCAGCAAGACCTCCATTCAGTGCCATCTACATAGCTGCCTGGGGCTTAAGATATGGAGGAAAACTGCATTTTCTAGTGGCAGAAATTAATGACTGGGGAAGCAGCGATGTGTGCTTTGCTACTCTACCTAATTGGTTCTTGTCTGGGGAAGACATGCTTTTTGCCTAGAAACCTTTGTAATTCTGAGTACTCAGGTATTCGGCCTGCCCCCACGGCCCCTCTTCTCACACACACCTCTCCCCCAGGCTTTTTCTGGCTTGAACTGCTGCCAAACTCTCACCCAGCTCCCAATTAAATATGTCATTTGAGGTTGGTGTCTGATGGAGAAAGCCCTCATGGCGAGGGGCTTAAATCACTTGACATGTGCATGCCAATTTTCCTTCATATCGTGTTCACTGATTAGTCTTTTCTTTATCCTTTTTAAAGAAAATGACTGCTACTCGTTATTTTTAGAGATGTCTCAATGGGTTTGGCTCATATACAAAACAATATTTCAACCAGTGGCAAAGAACACAGATTGTTCAAAAGGATAAACGGCAGAGCCACTTAAGACCACCTAAGTAAGGTTAACTAAGAGCCCGATGTTCCCAGCGTCCCTGCCTCTCTCCAGCTCCTCTCCTGCATCCTCAAGGCGGTCCATGTACTCAGTGCTCTTTCGCTGTCTAGCTGCTGCTTCCTCTCCCAGAGTCCTTTCTTGTTTGCTAACAAACATGAGCAGCATGCGTGAACGTGTCCCACACGGAGGAATAAGACTCAGCAGTGACATTGCCAAGTCACTGTTGGCAGTGTTGACTTACATTTTTGAGTCCTAAGTTTTCAGCTAAACGTCCTTGAGAAATAGGAGACTGAACATGACCAGAAGGGAGAGAGCTTTGAGACAATGATCAAATTTCCAAGCACCTTTAAGCCTTTACGTTGCTCCTGTTTCACCTGGAAACTGGCTCACTGTGTTTAATAGTGTGCAGCCCTCTGAAAGGTTGTGTGTAGGCATCTTCCTTTGCATGATCAGCTCAGGAAAGTTCTCAAAACTGCACAAATCCATACAGCATCTAATAAAAGCAAGACAGCTAGAGCAGATGGTGGCTGAACAGACTGAACCGCAAACATTGCTTGGATTAAAACTCAGGACTCCCATGATCTAAGTGTGGACCAGCCCCTCTAAAATGTATGTTGAAGTCTCTCCTAGTGTGTTGAGAAGCAGGGCCTTTTGAAGGTGTGGGGGTCATTAAGGATTGATGCCTTCCAGTGGGATCAGGCTAATTTTCTTTTAAAGTAAGAAACCCTTGCTCTCATTCTGGAACAAAGGAGCAGGCTATTAATAAAGTGAAATACCTTTTGTTTTGTCTTCTCTTGTGCTGTGGTCTCCTGTCCTTCCATCCATGAACTTCCAGCCCTCTGCCATGACATAAAACAGCAATGATCCTCTCAGCCTCCTGAATTATACACCACGTCTTTCCTTAATAAATGTTCCTATCTCTGGTATCCTAATACAGCAATGGAAAACAGAACAAGACATTGAACTTTGTGCAACTGGAGGCAGAAACTCGTGACACCACTGACATAGAGATCTTTGGTGTTGATCAACTGTAGATCAGCTGATGAAGGACACGGAAATGCAAGGCAGCAAAAGGGCAGACCCAGCGTAACACATACACACACCAAAGAGGGGCGAAGAGAGGGAGGGGAGGACAGGGCTCTGACAGACTGACACTCCTGAAGGAGGCTCCTCAATCTCTGAGACGCCACCACCCAGTCCCTCTGTTTGAACATCAGTGTTCAAGCATCAGTTCACTCCAGTGAGCAGTTAGGCACTTACTGAGCATTCCTGAGAAGGGCCTGGATGTTTCTGCATTAAGGTGACAAGTATCCTTTATTCTAGACCTTTACAAACATGAAGACAAGAAAAATCAAGACGAAAAATAACCAAAGACTTTCCAAAGATGCATGAACTCAGAATTCCTCTTAGGGTTGACTTTTCTGAAGACAGCATAGAGATGAGACCATGTTCAGCCATCTCAGAATCCACTGAAGATCACAACACATCATGACTACCTGCGCTAGCTAGGCAGCAGCTGTCCCAGGCTCACTGACCTGTGATAATCTGATCTGCATTGTTCCGTATCCGAATCTAGGCAGCTTCCTCCTTGGCCACAATTCTCTCCACAAACAACATCTTCTGCAGAGAGTTAGAATTTGGGGAGACAGATCCATTTTTGATGTGATACTAAAGAGAGTATTAGAAGAACCAAACCAGGCAGGAAATGATGTTATGTTAGGTAGAGTGTCCTCCTCCTGATCACCAAGGGAAGGCCCGAATGTACCTTGCCCAGAGGCTTTGGGAAGAACCTCATTTCTCTATGCATTTGTATGGTGCTTTGCTGGACTCCATGCTTAGGAGCTGGAGGGAAGGACAGACTGTTCCCTGCTGTTGTGCTTTTGAAAACTTCTGCCTGCCCTTCTACAGTTGATTTAGCTCTTGCCAGTGGGGCACACTCACAGAAACATTTCATTAGTTCTTTTCATCCTTCTGCAAACATCCCACAGATACCTAGCCGTCCTAAAACAAGTACTTGACACAGAATCTTGATAAAACCACAGTAAATGTGAGTCATGTGATGTCGCTGCTGGTAGGCCACGGGATAAACATTGTCTCAGGGATTTTATCACCGCAATGAAGCACCATGACCAAAAATCAAGTTGGGGAGGAAAGGGTTTCTTCAGCTCACACTTTCACATCACAGTTCATCATCAAAGGAAGTCAGAACAGGGAAGGAACCTGGACCCAGGAGCTGATAGACACATGGCGCTCTCCTTTATACAGCTGCCCTACAGGGCCATGCCAGGACTCCTCATCTCAGAATACCATAGCTAGTAACACGCTCCTCACACCTGCGCCCCCCTGCCTCCCACCTCTCCCCAGCCCTCTTTCCCCAGCTCCAGTTTTTGGCCTTTTCCTTCTGATACTGGATGAGCTTGCAGGCCTTTTCCTTCTGATATTGGATGAGCTTGCAGGCCTTTTCCTTCTGGGCTGTCAGCTGAGCTAACAAGCTTTTGGCTTATGGCCTTTGGCTTTTTTGGACTTTTAGCTTTGAACTTTTGGGGTTTTTTTTTTTTTTTTGCTTTCTTTGTTCAGGAAGTGAGCTGAGTAGGAAGGTCAGCTGCGTGCTTTCCCTGCCTCTCTGAGCTAGCAGATTTTCATCTCAGCATCTGGCTTTTGAGTCTTTATTGGTAACATCGAACGATTTGGGATTTTCTTTCTTTATAACAACCATACATAGAGGAAATAATGATTTGGATAGATTTACTACTTTTAAAAATTGTTTATGTGTATGGTATTTTGCTGTGTGTCCCTGATGTCTGTGGAGGGGAAAAAGAGGGCTTCAGATTCCCCATTCCTGGAATTGCAGACAATCGTGGGCCTCCATGTGGGAGCAGGAAACTGAACCCAATTTCTCTGAATGATCAGCCAGAGGCCATAACACAATTGCCCTAACTCATGGGGCCCTGAGCCTGAAATCTAAACTACAAAAAAAGAAAACAGCAGAATGCCTGAATCCCAGAGTTTGGTCCCAGCGCTGAAACAACAACAAAAACAAACAAACAAAACAAGGAAAACAAACAAAAATATTTAAATAGAAAAATATAGTATGAGTTGTGTCATTTGGTAAAAAAGAATCAAAGCTAAGAAAATGTAATTGTACATTTAGCAAGAGGGATGACATCATGGCCCTAGGTGCCTCAGACTTCAAAACCTCAGAGATGTCATTGTGGGAGGGAAACCATGCAGAGACCCCCTGGGTTGACAGCATGCAGGTTGGGGATTCCCATGAAGGGGAGAGAGAGGCCAGCTCTAACCAGCCTCTTCAGAAGTGACAGTTGAGACAGCAGAGGTCTCTCTGTCACACAAACCTGAGAGCCAGCCTTGCCATGTTAATTGCTTAGACCAAGTCAAGGACTTCTACACTTGATGCTTCTAGGTCTCCTCACCATGCTGTGTGTTCAGAAATTCCACTGCTACTTCAAACTCAGGCTACCAGGAACTGAACACACCATCTCCCCCCTAAAGTGGCCCCCCTCATGCCTTTGTCAGTGACGTGAGGAGACACGCTCGCTCCCCCAGGGTCACAGACCAGCCATGCCCTGGCTCTGCTCTTACAAGCTATCTTCACCTCACTGCAATCTCTCCCCTGTCCCCATCCTCACCAGGAGTACTCCTCAGGATGACCATGCTCTAAAACATAGAAATAAGCCCAGGAACCTGCAGCCACAGGATGAAATGGCTTCTTAATAATTAATTAGTTTAATTGAGATAATTAAAATCCTCAAAGAGACAGAGACTTCTCAGTGTTTGTCACAGAAATGAGATCACTGCGGAGGAACTGGGAGCGCCTCATCGGGTAGCTCTGTGAACCACAGACGGCTGTTTTCTGCTGCTAGCACAAAGCATCTTAAGCTGTATGGGCACTGTTTATCGGAAAGCTTTTGGAGACCAGGAGTCTGAGATCTGGTAGCCATCTACGTGGCCTTTGTTGAAGGGCCAATGGCAGGGGGCAACAAATGGAGGGAAGATCACATGAAGACAGAGGAGCTCAGTGACCAAGCTCCTTTTCATTCTTCCTATAGCAACTCCCTCTGTGGGAATCAGCCAGGGCATGCAGAGCTACACCTTCCCAAGAGTGGGGCCTCCGATGACACGATCACCTTGAGCCAGGTTCCATTTTTGAAAGGTTCCACTGCTCCGGCACTGACATATTCAGACCAAGTTTCCAGAGCAGGAAGCTTACAGGACACACCCAACCACAGCACAGGCCACGAAGCCTTTGTTGCAAGAACTCCACCCTGTAACTGAACACGCACAATCAGCCTTAGACAATACAGCAACAAGTAAATGCAGTTGTGCTCCAGCAGAACCTTGTTTTAAAAGCCAGAGGTAAATATCTGAACAAGAATTAACACCGATCCTTTTCAAAATCAACAATAAATAGCAGAGGAAGGCTAGAGAGGTGACTCCTGCAAAGACCTGCATTGGATCCAAGCACCCACATGGGGGCTCACAACCATCTGTTACCTCCACTTCCAAAGGGTCTGAGGCCCTCCGGCCTCCAAGAGGCCTCCATACACACAGTACTTACAAACTCACACAGGCGCATACACACGCATAAAAATAAATAGATAAATAAATCTCTAAAAGGATATAAAAGGAGATCCCTCGATCATTCTATTCATCCAACAAGACACGACCATACAGAGGATATAATCCTTCAACCCAACAACAAAAAGACATCCAACTTTTCAATGGCAAACGAATTGCCTTTCCCCCTCCAAATAAACTATAAAAACAAGTAACAGGCACACAAAAAGATGCTCAAAATCATTAACAGCTTGAGAACTGAAAATCAAAACTGTAGGAAGACTTCATTTCACATCCACTATGATGGCTAGAACCTTGAAAGGAGGGCAGAAGGGGTAACGGCACAGCCACAGATGAAAAGCTGAGCCCTATACCCTGTCAGGATGTGCCAGTGCTGAGATAAAAATGTAGGGATCCCTTCAAAGTGTCAAGCACACCGTATAATGATCTATGAGACAGAAACCCAAAAGAACTTAAAACGGTCTTGGCTTGCTTAATGTTGCCGTGATTAAATACCAGCACCAAAAGCAAAGTGAATCAAGGGAAGAGATTTCTTTCAGTTTACACTGCACAGTCTATCATCCAGGGAAGCCAGGGCAGGAACCTGGAGCCAGGAATTGAAGCAGAGACCATAGAGGAAGGCTGTTGCTGGCTTGCTCCCTCCCTCCGACTGGCTCAGCTACTTTTCTTATGCAGACTGGACCACCTGCATAGGAAAAGTAGTGCCCACAGTAGGCTGGACCCTCCTCCTTTATTATCAATGCGTCACCTCACCATCATGCCCACAAGCCAGTCTGATGGAGGCAATTCCTCATCGGAGGCCCCCTCTTCCTAGGCATGTCTAGGTTTGTGTCGTGTAGACAAAACCCAGCACAAACATGAGACTTGGTTATCTACTTCTAGATAGCCCGACAGCAAATATGAGGACCCACTTAGATTAACTGTCAGATAGACTCTTGCCAAAGCCACTCCCTGGTCCTCCTCACTCTGAATTCATCCCACCAGGAAAGCGGTTTGAGCACTTTTTAAAGCACACCTTTGAGGTTTTACGGTGGCAAGAATTTAGCCTCTGGGCGAGTCTTCCTGGGTCCAATCCCACACACCACCACTTTCAAGCTCTATGGCTCTGAAGATGCTGCTTCTTGTGTAGGTTGGGTTCAGATCTTCAATGAGTTGATAAAGTTAAAATGAGGTCACCAGCACAGATGGACCCTGACCCAAAATAACCAGTGTCTTTGCAAGAGGAGGGTTAAGAAGCGCGCGCTGCGTGACTGTGGAACACACATGTAGAAAGTGGCCACCTGAAAGTCAAGGAGGCAGCTCAAGTCTTAGAAGAACCTGGCTCACACGACATCCTGACCTTAGATTTTCTGATTAGAGAACTGGAATAAAACGAATCTCTGTTGCTTAAGCTACACGTGCCTGAAGAAAAGGTAGAAAGTTGTACCTACCTCCGAGAATTGCTGGGAGAATCCGTGACTTAGTGCCTGGCACGTGGCAGAGAACAGGGAGAAGAACAGCTGTGGTGAGAGAAGTCCCTCTCGTAAGTTCCTCGTTGGCTCTGCGGTACTCAGAGAAGAAAATCCAATCTTCTTAGCATGGCCACAGGATCTAGACCCATGGCTCTCAGCTTCCCCACTTGCAGGCATGAGAGCAGTCTAGATGGCTCAGCTTCCTACAGCACCATGTTGTCTGACTGACCTGTCTTTTGCTTCCTCACACTTTCCCCTCCTTCATTCAATTAGATGTCATCTCAAGAGAGCTCCCACTGCCCACTTCTGCCCCCTGCTGAAAGGAGTGCCCACCACACTCTGGCTCTAATTCACCTGGATTCCATATTCCTGTGCAATGAGTGTTCCCATCCTATCAGCCTTCCCCAGTGGGTTCTGGATTCCCTGAGAGCTCCAGCTGCATCCGTTAAGGCCCAGCATAGATCCGCGCCTGGCCCACGAGCTCATCATGAGGTATCCGTCCAACAAATGACTGACTACCCTTGTGTCTCTGGCTGTGCCTCTGCTAGCCGCAGAGGGCTTTACAGACACAGTACACTCCGGAGCCTGACAAAGCTTGCCAGTTACACCCAGGCCCCGGAACCACACAAGTCTATGTCCAGCAGATAACTGTACGTGTCAAAACAATAAGAAGAAGGTTAAAAACCTGTTATAGTCAATAAGAAAAACATTGATGTGCAAGCGGTACATCTACATAAACCTCAAAGGGTGACACTTTAGAAAAAGAAGATAAGATGTTCAGCAAAACTAAGGAATCTGTTTTTTACAAGCATTCTTGGGGCGGTTTTGGCCACCAGGCATCTCTCTCAAACAAAATGCCAAGAATGTGTCTGAGAGTAGTGAACACCTCTTGTTTGGAGGCTCATCTCTGTGCTCCTGGCCCTGCAGAGGCTCTTCTGTGCCACACGCTCCTGCTTCCGCTACAGCAGAGGCAGCAGCCCTGAGCAGGTGAACTCAAAGCTCAGCCTATGCCAGCCATTTCCCCATGTAAAGGCTGGCAAAGCTCCTGGTTCTCACGTTTCCACCCCCAAACACTGACATAATGGGTCTCTGTGAACTCAGTATCAGGAGTTCCAGACTAGTGAATTCTTCACTCTAAGGTTCCATCTTGGCTTCAGCTGCAAGAACCTGAGATTCCAGCAGTCCATTGCTCTCCCACACACACTTATCTTCAGAAGATACATCTCCAGACCCTCCCGTAAAAGCCTGAATGCACCTTAGCTGTGTTTGCACACCTATGTTCAATGGATAAGTTAGACACAATTAAATATTAACAGCTGTGACTATTAATGAAGTAGAATAACAGGGATGGGGGAGGTTGCTCAGTGGTGAAGAGCCCATCCTGCTTTTGCAGAAGACCTGAGCCCAGTTCCCATCACTCAAGTCAGGCGGCTCACACCTGTAGCTGGTCCTTGCTACTTGGTGGGTTATCTCCCCAATTTAACTCCCTAAAACTAGATAGGAGAGAAACAAGGACAGCGGAGAAATGAGAGAGATCCCCAAATCTATTTCTTTCCTTTTGTTTCTTCTTTGAGCACAACTACTAAAAAATGACAACCAACCTCCCTAAACAACCACCAACCCCGCCCTGCCTCGCAGGGCCCTAGCATTCATATACCTCTGAAAAGCTCCCAGAATTCCAAACATCACACAATCACAGAAACTATCTGCAGCTGGCAAAACCATGCTTCTGCTAGAGCACGAGGCAAATCATAGTCAGCTTCTGTGGACAGTCCGAAGCAGCCCCACATCCTTCACTTGGGATTAAAATGAAAGCACATTCTTATATTTCTGCATTTTAAAAAAAGCAAACAAAAAAATTCCCAGAATTCTCAAAAATGTCACCACACACATCTGCTGTAAACCCAGGTCCAATGGTCTAACACCCTCCTCTGGCCTCTGTGGGCACTTGTACTAACATGTACTTACACACGTACACACACTTAAAATAAAAATAACTATTAAAAATAGAACAACTATACCAACATACAACAAGCTACTAACATCACTATTCCAGTGCTTTGGGGACAACATTAGGTAAAATAGGGGTCACCTGAACACCAACACTGAGTTTCACCAATGGTAGGCTTCGTAATGAGAGACTACTGCATGATTAGCGGGTGGGTAAGGTATACAGCATGGACACCTGGCTTGGGGGATTAGGCATTCCTTAGGCTGCATGGCCTAGAACAGACCAAGATTCCATATGCTGCTCAGAATAGTTACCTAACTTACAACACGAGTTTCCTCTCATATTTTTGCAGCGGTTAGTGTTGGGTGGCTGGAACTGCAGTACGTGAACCTGCGTTGAGAAGGTGCCGCTGTGCACTGAACCAGTAACCTGGCTGCCTAATGCTACGGTCCCTCTCCATTCCACTAAACACAACATGACCTGTCAGATTTACTCCAGTGCTTATCACACTTGCAGAGAGCCTGAAAGTGGGCTCCAAGGAGGCCCCACTTGCAGACCCGGCTTCTATGTGTGTCTGTTTGCTTGTATGCAAAGAAGCATGCATTTGGTATGTCCACACGTTATGTGGTTTTAGATTATTGTGCTACCAAAAAGGAAATTAATAGTCTTTAAGGAATGAAAGAAAACATTTTATTAGCTATGTCATATATTTGAAACCTGTACTCAGATTGCTTCCAAAAGACACTTGAAGCAGCTCATTAGCAGCTGCTGTGGTATGATCAGCTCACAGATATACATACAAGCACATTTATTCATACAGCTACGTTCCTCTTAGAGACAAAGCCACAGTAATATTCTGCCTAAAAATGAGTTTCCTCTGTCTAAAATTGTGTGATTTGAAGCCAAGTATGGTACATCATGGCTTTAATCCCAGCACTCAGGAAGTGGGAGCAGCGAGTTCAAAGCCAGCCTAAGCTACACAGCATGGTCCAGGGTAGGCTACAGAGCGCAGTCCTGTATCAAAAAAACAAATACCATTGTTTGAATTACTCCAAATTCTGTTCACCAAACTACTGCCTCTTGTGTTTTCCTAGGTTGAAAACTCTGGGTCTCCCAGGCAAAGAAAGCACTATGTTAATGACCTTTGCTTCACAGGAGATGTTGGCATTTTATGGTGAGCAAGGAGTCTGATATCAGACCGTGTGGGCAAAATGCCATGGCTCCTGGTATCTGTTGCAAAGGTGATATTCTGTAGCTATTTACCTGACAGCAACAACAATAATGTCAGAATAGCACACAGAAAAAAAAAATGCCTTTTGTTCTTAAAGTATGTGAATCATGATTCAAATTTCCTGTCCAAGGTAACACATTGGCTCTGGGATCTAATTCAGGAGAATGCTTGTGGAGGGCCCAGATAGTGCCCTGAGCCCCAGAGCAGGCTGTATGTAAACAGATAACTGCTGTGCGGTTGGTCTTCACTTCCTAAGCCAGGAGCACCTCACTCTAGATGTGCTAGCTCCAGAGGGATGCTTGCTCTCAAGCTGCAGCGCATAGTATCAGCACCAGCTGCAGTTTGCAGGGCCACCAGAGCCCGCGCTGCATCTGCCAGTCACAGAGATCCAGGTGAGAAAGAAAACAAGCCTGCCAGCCACTTTCAAATGGCTGAGTTCATATTTTCAGTGAAAACACTCAGGGTTTGCAATGCTCACTAAATCATCTGTTGCTCTGCTGTTGGCTCTTTTCAAAACATTTTTAGACTCTTAGGGCTTATGCCTTTGTGTGAGTGGCTTTCGTTAGGCCTCTTGATCAAGTGAGGCATGGCTGTGTAGCTTCCACTCATATGATAAAAATCCTAGAATGTCCGAAAGCTAACACATCAAGCTTCGCTTTGACAAGTCGGAAGAAACTCCACATTACACATTTAAAAGTTTAGGGTGATGCCTATGGAAATACTCAAGTCTATAATACAGGCTTACCCAGCATGTACTGGTGCCAGGGAGGTGAGGTTTGAAGTTGAGTCTTGAGAGTTGGATGGCAAGGGTCTAAGGGATGGAGAATCTTGCAATGTGAACTAAGGATGGAAAAGGTAAAGTTACTGGGCACAGAAGATCAAGCAGCTAAGTTCCAAAGTTGGGAATCAGCTTAGCATACTTGTGGGAAGTCAGGAAAGTGAGCCAGAATTGAAACCTGAAGGCTGTGCATGAAACAGAACCTATCCACTCTGACTGACGTGCCAGGACTTGTCACTATGAACTTTCTTCCCCAGTGCTTCAGGCAACTCAGCTAGCAAGCACTAAAAGAATGAAAATCCTCCATTTTATATTCTGCAATTGCAAAGTGGTTCTCATCATCATGATCTTTTAGCATAATTCTGTAAGATGATGCAGTGATAAATTTGTATGCAACTATATAACCCCCTTTTCTGAAGGATATGTAAAATGGTTTTCAGAGATAACACAGTGAAGGTCCATAAAACTGGCCGAGATGAGAAAAATAATAAAGAGAAAGTAAATGTATAGATGAAAAGGAGACAAAGATAAACTTAGTGTGAATTATAGGTCACATGGAGCTATAAATTTGCCCCCTGACAGCATAGAGAGAGACTTGAGGGTGACAGGTAGTCACACATGGTGGTAAAGCCATCAGGAACATTAGGAATCATCCATGAATGACCGTATCATCTGAGGAGGTGGCGCGTGAGCTTTGGAGCCAGCGAGTGTGGTCACAGAATGGGCAAGGACAGACAGAAGCCGGCTTTCAGAACCATGGGTGCTCCTTCCGAGGAGACCAAGACCCAGAAGCACATGTACAAGAGGGGGCCCACTGGCCTTTCATCCTGCATGGATGCCTGGGAGAGTGGCTCATCAGGCCCCACCCCTCAAAGAGGGACTATGAGCACCCAATGGTTGCTGGAGGTGTGGGTGTCATTCATGTGGCTGCTGATAAGCAGCCCATTCTCCAGAAAATGTGTCCTCACACATGCTCATGCCAGAAACCATAATTAAACATGAATGGAGGAACACAGATCAAAGTAGGAACAGGGACTATTTCTTTCATGAACTTAATGGCTGGCTCTTCAACACCCCCCCCCTCGAGGGAGGAGCAGCCTAGCTAGACCCCAGAAGAGGACATTGCAGCCAGCCCCGAAGAGACCTGATAAGCTAGGGTCAGATGGAAGGGGAGGAGGTCCTCCCCTATCAGTAGACTTGGAAAGGGGCAGGGAGGAGGTGAGGGAGGGATGGGGAGAGTGGGAGGGAATGAGAGAGGGGGCTACGGCTGGGATACAAAGCACATGACCTGTGATTAATATAAAAATAAATAAATTACTTAAAAAAAGATGTATAGAGATTTTTCTTAATAATTTAAACTCTGACAATTTATCTAACTAAAAATGATATAAGTTTATGTTTGAGATTAGCTGCTACAAATTTGCATATAATAACAAAAATAAAAATAATTATAATGTATGTTAATAAAAAAGACTGATGAAATTCTACCTCCCCCCAAAAAAGCACAGTAGGAAGGGGCTTTCTGGGGAGAAGGGTTTCAGTTGGAAAGCAAAGAGGATGAGAGAAGGCAATGGGGATTAAAATGCCCCCCAAAGTCAGCATATACATGTAAGAAATTATTAAAGAATAAAAAATTATAATTATTTTTTTTTTAAAACTCAAAAAGAAACCAATGAGTAGCTGTCACCTCCTGCAGGGTCTAGAAGGTCCTTCACCTGGCCATGTTTCTTCTGCAGAAGCTACTGTGGAGGTGTGAGTGAGGAGTTCTAGGTTCCTAAATGGCTTGTCTAACTGCTGTTGCCACGTTCAACCCCCAAACCAGCAGAAGGTCCGTGGGACAACGAGGCAGCCGCACGCCCTTCAGCATGAGGCCGACTGTCTCTCAGTGAGATCACAGCAAATCTGTCTCCTGGCACTTGACACAAGAGGTTTTTATGTGAGGTTTTATTCATCCTAGGAAGTGGTGTGAGCACACATCTTGGCCCTAGTGGAGAAGGTGCTGTCACTAGGTCTATAATTTACTTCTCTCTCCATTTACAACAAAATGCTGACACTGGGGAATGACCTCCTTGTTTAACTTTAACCTCCTCGCTTAAACTTATTGTTGTCATGAAGGAAGAGAGGCAGAATATGTAGGCATCACCAGCCCAGGGGCGAGTACTCCCAGAGATAGCTGCACTGTCTAAACATTGGGTAGCAAGAAAGAAATGGGGCACCACATCTGCGTAATCAGGAAAAAAAGACATGAACGGGAACTGAGATGGCCACATGAGATCTTCTGGGAGACGCGAGAAGAAAAGCAAAGCAGAAGTCACATTGCTACACCCATGTCAGCGGTGCCGTGAGGGTCGTGCCCATGTCATTGGTCACAGGGCAGGAGCCGGGTCTGAGGCTGCTCCTTCTCCAGCTGCCACATCTTCATGTTCAGGCCCTGGCCAGGAGCCTGCTTACAGGCTGCTGCAGTCAGTGAGGCACACAGTCAGACAGCCATGGCCATAAAAGTGATAGTCCTTGGGGCTGAGAAGATAACCAACAAGGTACGCACCTTGCAAGCACAAGGACCTGAGTGCCAAACCCAGAATCTTGTAGTGTGGTGCCATGTGCTTAGAACCCCAGAGCTGGGAAGCGGAGACAGGAGGATTCCTGGGGTTCATAGCCGGCCAGTCTAGAATAGTTAGCTAGCTCCAGGCCAATGAGAAACTCCATCTCTAATAATGTGGACAGTATTTCCGAGAATGACACCCAACATTGTGCTCAGCCTCCATGTGCATGCATGGACACACACACTACCCCCCCCACACACACACACATACATACACACAAACAGAAACACGCACAACGACATTCTTACTTTGAGAGAAAATGTCAGCAGCAAAAACATTCGACTCTCTTCCTGAGGACTGACACAATGCCCCAGGGCATAAACAGACCCCACTCTGTTACTATTTGAGGATTTTCCATTCCTTTAGGGTCTCTATAATTAGATGAGTTGTTTTAATTAGAGAAAAAAAAAGCATTATACCATTAGGGAAGAAGTATTTTTTAAAAATTCAATCACATTATTCCTCTCTCTAGCTTGCCAAGTGTTTTTTCTATCATCTAATTCACAACAGCACCCAAAGAAGAGGGCTCAGATGCTACACAGAAGACTTACTCGTGGAAGGCTGCAAGGTTGCTGATGACCTGAGAGAAGAACTTTGGATGGATCAGAGTGGGATGGGAACATGCAGGAGGCAGTAACCTTCAAGAAGGGTTTCCCTTGCATGTGTTACAAAACAGGTCTCAACTCCCCCAACTGCGGTACATTTGTCAGCAAGATGACAGAGGAAATGGTGAGTTTCAAAGGACCCTACAATGCAAAATGCCAGTGCATGGGTCAGTTTACCAGATTCCACACCCAGGGATTCTCAGAAGATGCTTTTTCGGGCCCCATGCTGTCCATGTGACAGAATGGAGCTTGGTTCAATAAGCTTCCTCTTCAAGGTCCTTTCCTGCCCTAAGCAGATAGCATCTACCAGGTCTGGCACAAGAAATGTACAAAAGGCGCCTGTGTCTCACCAGCAGCCAGGCAAGCAGGGAGACTCCAGGTCTCCCTAACACAACAGGAGCCAGTTAGAAGCAGGCCACACTGACCACAGATGAAAAAACTTAAACATCAGAAAATAGAATGAGTACAATAAGTTGAAACATATTGATTTGATTTAAATCTTGTCAATGTGTCATCATTTTAAAATATGAAACAAAATTCACTGGGCATTTCTGGAGCTGAAGAAACCAGCTGAGAATTAATGAATAACGAGAATATCAGACACTCACCCATGTCAACTGCTCAAACTGCTTCCCAGGGTGATACACCACAGCAAGAATTCTATTCAACAAGCAAGAAGGAAGTCGCCCCTTAGCTTTCTTAGCCCTCAGTGGTTGATATAACCCACTAGGTAAAAGTTAGTGTGAGGCTGGAGAATGGACAAATCTGGCTGGTGACACCCAAAACTGCCCATCAATAACACCATCACAGAAAAGCTGGGCTATCCAACAGAGGTGACCTCTTGGGGGTACAGGACAGAGTGTACCTGCCCTACAGCACAGCCCCAAGGGGCCCCTGAGCCTAACAAAACATCTGAGTTAAACTCATGGCTAGCAATTGAGAAGGAGCCAGGAGAACATGGGAAAATGACACAAAATGTATCCTCATCAATCTGGGATTTAGGGAGCTGTTGCTTGCCTCCCAGGCTAGGTCTCCCGTGTAGTTGCTGACTCTTTCAACTGTTAATCTTATCATTAGCCTGACTTCAGCCCGTGCAATCATTCCTCCTTTCTTAAACTTACCATCTGTTATAGCTAATCTTGGCTGTCAGCTTGACGCACCTGGGAAGAGGGAGCCAACTAAAACACTGCCTCTTATCAAACTGTTGGCATGTCTGTAGGAATGAGGAAATAAAGAAATGTGTTTTCTTCACTGCTAATTGGTGGAGATGATCCCTGCCCCCTGTGGGCAGTGCCAACCCTAGGCAGGTGAGCCTGAGCATGAACCTTGGAGCAAGCTAGTCAGCAGCAGTTCCTCCAAGGCTTCCGATTCAGGCCCAGCCTGCAGGCTCCGCCCTGCCTCCCTCAGTGACAGACCTTGACCTGTGAGCCACAGGAATCCTTTCCTCCTTCAAGTTGCTTCTGGTCAGTGCTTAATCACAGCAACAGAGAGGCAAACCAGCACAGCCTTCTCGTGAACTATATCGCTGATTTAGTCTCATCTTCATAAGCTATCCTTTTGTTTTAAGTGCTCATCACGCACGTTAACTAAATGTCACAGTGTGTCTACCTCATTCAGGGCTCAAAACCCTGTGAAGGCAAAGAGGATGACTCTGATGTCATCTGTCTTCCTGGCACATAGTAAAGACAAGTGAGAGATAAACTGGGGACTGGATGCTTGGTTGACTGTTTCTCCGTTCAGTTTTCCCAAGGTTTTCCTGAACAGTACGATGGTCCTGTACGGGAGTGGCTTCATCTAAGCTCCAGCATGCTTAACTTCCGTTTCTTTCAGAGGGCTTCAAACCCAGTCTCCTATATTAAGTTAGGTTCTCCAGAAGTGGAATCAACATGGTATGTGAGCTTGTGTGTGTGTGAGCGTCTATTTGTTTGTGTGAGCATGTGTAGATGTATAAGTAGTTGTGTGTAAGCATGTGTGCATATGTGTAAGAGCATTTGTGTGTGTATGTATATTTGAGTGTATATATGTATGTTTGCATGTATATGTATGTATGTTTACATTTGTGTGAGTGTATGTCTGTGTGTATACAAATGTATGTGTGCATGAGTGTGTGTAGAGGGGATGAAGAAAAATAGTTTAAGGAGTCGTCACATGTAACTGGTTGGGAACTCAAGTTCAAAGCAACCTACAGCCAGAATTTCTTCTTGCCCTGCGGAGTCTAGTCTATTTAACTATGACCTTCAAAAGATTGGATGCTCACTCACACAGCTGCTTAACTCATATCCACTGATGGAAATGTTAACTGTCTTAGAAGCTCAGTCTCAGAAACATCCAGAACGTTTGGTCACCTGAATCATTTCAGGACTAGCCAATTTGACATTCTTTCCATACTCAGAAACATTTCCCACCAGCCTCCAACTCAGATCTCCTTCCCTGATACTGTAACAAGCACTTAGAAGCTACTTTCCCTAAAAACCTCTGAATCCTCACCTGGGCCCCCAAGGATGAAAGCCTGGCCTCTCTGCCTTCATCCTGTGTCTGCCAGGCTCCTGCTTGACTCCGCATACCCATGCTAATCACTCAGTGAGTTCCTGCCCCCCTCACTTCTCCCTCTACAAGGATGAAGGAGTGGACTTGAGTCATGTTCTTTTTTTTCCTTTTTTTAAAATTTAAATTATTTATTAATTACACTTTATTCTCTTTGTATC
The DNA here is from genome assembly GCA_028658305.1 of Pachyuromys duprasi. Lineage (NCBI taxonomy): Eukaryota > Metazoa > Chordata > Mammalia > Rodentia > Muridae > Pachyuromys > Pachyuromys duprasi. The sequence goes on along the minus strand of CM053743.1, from coordinate 47,826,533 downwards.
CCCCCTGTATTTCCCTCCCTCCTCCCATCCCAAACGTTCCCTTCCTCCCCCTTCTGCATGCATGTTCCTCCCCAAGTCCACTGATAGGGGAGGTCTTCTTTTCCTTCCTTCTGATCCCAGACTATTAGGTCTCATCAGGAGTGGCTGCATTTTCTTCCTCGGTGGCCTGGTAAGGCTGCTCCCTCCTCAGAGGGAGTGATTAAAGAGCAGGCCAATCAGTTCATGTCAGAGACAGTCCCTGTTCCCATTACTATAGAACCCACTTGGACACTGAACTGCCATGGGCTACATCTGTGCAGGGGTCCCAGGTTATCTCCATGCATGGTAGATGAACATCAGAAGAAAGAGAAAGCAGGGAATAAGTCAGGAGCCTACCACAGAGGGCCTCTGAAAGGCTCTGCCCTGCAGACTATCAAAGTAGATGCTGAGACTTATGGCCAACCTTTGGGCAGAGTGCAGGGAATCTTATGAAAGAAGTGGGAAATAGTAAGATCTGGAGAGGACAGGAACTCCATCCACAAGGAGAGCAACAGAGTCATGTTCTTAAACCCACAGCCTCTGTAGCCTGCAGGAGAAGAAAAGCCTCAGGGGACACTCTACTTTCCAGGTGAGGGAAACTATCCACACACAAATAGACAGCACTCTCGGGTAGAAGAAATTATGTCTTGAGAACCAGTGTGGTTCCTCAAGAGTAAAGACTTTCTCAGATCATCTTCCAGAAACAGAGACAGTGACCAGCCAGACCCAGCGCCTCACCAGGGTGGTTCTGTTATGCATCTCTCTTGCCCATATCCCAAATTTTCCTCTATGTGAAAGTAAAACTCATGTCAGTACCCTGAAGATGAAGGTGGGGATCAGGGATCCTTTTGTAGCCATGTTGATGAAATTTCAGCTTTCTGCCTTTCATCATTGCTTGTCCAGGAGACCTGAATCCTCTTTGCAGGTTCTTGGTATCATAGATAAGGATTTTTAAAACAGACTCAGGAGGGAACTTGAGGAAAGTCTGTCGTTGGAAGAGAAATGAAAGATCTGGGCAGGCACATGGGAGCAACCAGGAGAAGAAAGGGAAGAAAGACGTAAAGTCTTACCTTCATTACAGCTTGAAGGACAGGACACACCAGAGACCCAGGCATCCAGAGCCTTGGCTCCTTTGCAGTTAATTGAAGGAACACAAAATTGTAGAATGAGTATTAATATTTAATATTGATTCATATAATTAGGGCAGCAGTTATTCCTTAACCTGCTATTATGTAAATAAAAAACACTGAAAGCTGTTAGTCTTGTTTTAAGCTTTGATGCACTGGGGCTGGGCAGATATTAACCCTGTACGCTATCTTAGCTACTTCCCAGCCAAAAAATCCCCACAAACACTTGCACATGTTTCTCTCCAGCTAACCCAAGTGACCTACTGTCCTTTCTTTCTCCTTCTTCTCTCCTCATGCTCTCTCTGCCATCCCCAAACCTTGGCCTACCTCCCTTCTGCCCAGCCCAGGCTGCAGGCAACTTTATGTAGCCAATCAGGGATAAATTGGGAGGCAAAGTTTACACATTGTGATTTTGGATACATGAGAACAGTAAAGATCTTGGGGACAAGCAATTAACATTTGAATACACAGAAGCACCAGATCAAATCCAGCACAAAAATTGTCCTCCTCTCATAAACACACACACACACACACACATACACACACACCTGCCTTTAAGCTGCCAAACCAATTCCTATACAGCTAGAATCCCAAAGATTGCTAGCTCATGCCTACTGTTAGCCAAGGGACTGTTGAGCCATCTCAAAGAGGTCCAGTCCTTTGCACACTTCTCTGCTCTTTCAAATGTTTGCTTTGTAAAGCCGTTCCATAAGCCCTGAACAGATTTCAATCTGTTCAAATGCCCAAGGACACATAAAGGCGATAGCTCCGCATAGAAAACTCATTCTCCAAGAACTGGAGGGAGGGGTGGATGGCTAAAGAGCTCCACCTCAGATTGCTGGGACACCTGGGTAATATTTTCCTATGAGCTCACTGGCAGTGAGTTTATTTTGGTAAATTTCTGGAAATGATTCAAGACCTAATCGAAAAGCAAGTATTTGTGAATGGGGAAAGAAGGGGAACCAACGGTTAGGATGAGCAGGCCTCAGGAAGCCGTGGCTGGAGGGTGCTCTGCCAAGTGCTCATGTCCTTGCCAGGCTCCAGAGAGAGTCATACCAAGCTCTCACCACCCCTCGCTAGGTCCAAAAGGCCAACATGAAGTCTGAGAAAAAGAGTTTGAGTCTAGTTGCCCATCCTGCATAACAGACATGAGACACTTGCTGAGGCCCACACCTGTGTCACTTACAAAGACCATGAAATTAACTCTCCCCACCCCCAAAAGTTAAACACAGTCTGTCCCTGATCTTTGTCCCTAGGACTAGGGTCAGCTGCAGGTTCCTAGTGGTCTTGAGACAAAATAACATTACTTTAAAGGACAATCTCTTCAGAAAATGACTGCTTGCCTTGATGGACCTCAAGGGAAAAAACATCAGTGGTGTTTCCCAAAGTTTGGACCAGGATTTCCAAAGATTATTTAATCTTTCCGTACACAGTTAAAAAGAAAAAGGCCCAAATTATCCATAACCTGAACTTTCTGTGGAATACTTCTGCAAGTATTCTTTACTTGAAAATTGTTGCTCTGCAGTCATCCATTCCTCTGATCTAGCTCTGGTACAGCAATACAGGCAAATCAGTTGAAGGTGGAGATAATTATGTTTTTTTTTTAGACTCTGCTCCCCAGAGCATGGCTGGGCAGCTGCAGATGTCCACACCTGTTGACCACATTACAAGCCTCACCCTGCACAGGAAGTTATTATTCCTTCCCCTGTTTCCTTCCTGGAGTCAGACATATGCCAAGCAACAGCTGTATACACCACTCACCTCAACTAGAATTACAGTCTATCTATGTGGAGCGCCATCCCCAGGCTCAGCCCTGCCTGCCTGATCGCTCACAGACCTGAGGGCATGACAGCCAAAACACTCTCCTCAGGGGAAGCAGTCACTCTCCTCACTGATCCTTTTAGACTTTGAGTCAAAAGGGAAAGATCTAAATGCCTGTTGTCATCCAATAAGACATTTGCTTGTGCAAAGCTACTTGAATGGCTTGAAGAAGGTAGGGTTGTTTTCCTTCTCAAAATTAACACTAAACAGTACTTAGGCCTAAAAAGCATATTTGGAACAAAAGCAAAGCCTGCACTTTATTTGAGTCTCTGAGAATCTAAAACCCTGGGTGAAAGTGTTCAGAGCACATTAGTTACGAGGACATTGGTCTCTACCCAAGAATTGGGCACCAGAGGCAGAGAAGAGGGATTCACGTTAGAGCTGACCTTGGCAGTCAGCGCAGTGGACCCTCAGTTGAGAGGGGTCTCTGTCCTGAGCACGGTGGGAAAGGGAGCTCGGAAGAGCCACACTAATTAATGAGCTAAGATTTGAATTCCTGAGCCATGAAACAAGAAATCGGATTTGGATGATGAAATCCTTTCTCATTGGGAGGGAAGATAGTTTATTTTCCTTTTTCAAATATGTGATGCTTGGCTGGCCAGTTAACTCAGCTGTGTAAGCTTGAAATCTCATTATGCGGGTCCAGGGTTGAAAACCCACACAGCCTGGTTATTAATAAATATCACAGGAGGACCACTGTCACTCACCCAAAGATTAGCCATTATCCCTAAACAGCATATTTTTAGAATATGACCGTTTTTGCCAAGGGAAAAATAATCATAAGTTTAGGTACCACCAATAAACATATTGGAAGCAACTAAGACTTTCCTGTGACTCTGGACAGGTTGCTTAGCTGTAAGTCTCCATGTTCTAGTTTCAAAGCACAGCATATACTGATACTACTGATGAGCCAGGAATGCTCCAAGGAGCCACTACAGAGAAAACTCTTGGATGGTGGTGAGAGACAGTAAATGTGCAGCAAGCGTTAGCTGCAGCCATTACTTCGATCTGGACCCAGAGCCCCGTATGCCGGCGGCCCTGTCCTCCGCTTAACACTACCGGGAGGTAGTTGAAACTTCCAGAGATAGGACCTAGTGGGAGCTTTTAGGCCACTAAAACATGTCCCTAATGGAATACTAAGGCTTTTCTCCCTCACCCCTTCTCCTTTCCTCTCTCCTCTCTCCTCTCCTCTCCTCTCCTCTCCTCTCCTCTCCTCTCCTCTCCTCCCTACCCTCCCTCATTACAGCCATGAGATAAATGGTTTGGCTCTGCCATTTTGCCTTACAGCAGGCCTAAAGTTATAGAACCAATCAGTCATGGGTAGATACTTCTCAAGCTATGAGCCACAAAAAGCCTTTCTTCCTTATAAGCTGATTGCTTCAAGTACTTGTTACAGAGCTAACCCAACTGTAACATTACTATTTTCTTACAAAATACGGTGGTCTGATTGAGGCTGTTTCCCACAGGGTCATGAATTTGAACACTTGGTCCCCAGTTAGTAGAGCTGTTCCAGAGGCTCTAGTGAGTGTGGTCTTGCTGGAGGAAGGATGGCAGTGGAGGCAGGCTTTGCGAGTTGGAAGACTCATGTTATTTCTAGTTTCTCTGTTTCCTGCTTGCGGCTTGGAGCTCTCACTATTCTTGCCACCGTGACTGTCACCTGCTGTCATGACTCTCTGTCATAATAAAAACTAACTCTCTGGAACTATAAACCCAAATAAACCCCACCCTCTATAAATTGGTCCTGGAATTTATCACAGCATTAGAAATGCAACTAACAAAAATCGGGGCAGTGAGTCAAGTCAAAGGTCACTGTTTGGTGAAACCATGAGTTTAAGAAGAAGCAAGGAACTTGAAACTGAAAACCAAGGAGCATGTGACCAAGAGCAAGCCCTAAAGCAGTTGTCACATGACCAGAGGGAAGATCTTCCTGGGAGAGTGACTTAGTAGGCACTGAGTGTGGAAGTTGAGAGTCTCAGATGAAGCCACTGACTGGAGATTTGTTTGACCAGTTCTGACACACAGTGTGATTTGAAGCTGCACTGTGGTACTTCAAGCTTCTCTCTGGGTAGAGACAAGCAGATGGGGCTTGAGCCCTCTTCCATCTCATCATCCCGGCGAAATGCCTGCTTGAGAAAATGTCTAGCCTAAAACACTTCCCATTCCAGTGGTTCCCAGAACCATGTGTGGAAGGACAAATTCCAACAGCCAGGCAAGAAAAAAACAGTCCCAAAACACAAATGTGTGTGGGCAAGTTGCACACTTCTGGAAGCCTGCAAGGAGGTACTGCTCAGGCCGGGCTGTTGGGGCAGCGGTTGAGTCTGTCTAGTGGGACAGAGGCTAAGCCAACTTTCCTGAGACAATAAAGGAATGCTAAATAAAGGATTATCCCCAAGTGGGGAAGAAAAGGCTGTCCGCTGTCAGCCATCTCTCTCGGGACAAACCTCCCCACAGACAGTGGATGCCTACAAAGGAAGCAGCTTTCCCAAACCTGATTATGAGCCCTGTGGGCTTTGAAATTATGGTAGGTTATGAAAGTAACCACAGAGTCTTCTGAGGGTTGGAGCAGGGCTGGGAAGGCCAGTCAACTCAAACCCAAGCCTTCTGGGTCCATTGACAAATACAGAGCTGTCTGCTGGTACAGAACCATTTGAACTAAAAACAAAATAAAATTTTAAAAAAACAGTAAATTCTTCTTGTTGTATTTTCCTTGTGTAGATATTTGTGGTTAGTAGAAAATGAGATCCATCCTAAAATTACAAAGATCCTAAACCCAATATAAAGTAGTCTAAGCATATAATCTCCACAACACAAAGAAAATGTAAAGCCTGAGAACTTTTATTCTTTCATTCATAAATTACCACAGAGAGCAGAGGTGGGGACCAGGACCCCTCTAAGGCATGCACCGCTGTGAGAGTCCTTGCTAATGGTGCTGTATCTCCTCAACAGGAAGCCCCAGGTAGTTATTCACCCGCCTTAAGTAGCACGGAGGCTGAGGCCAAACTGAAAAGAACCTATGCTCTTCTGAAGGAACCCTGGACAAGATCATTTATAAAAGAGTCCTTTAGACAAGAGTGGAGAGTGAAGAAAAACAACAACAACAACAACAACAACCCTGAGTCGCAAACCCTGCTCATTAAACAGTAACATCCGGCAGAATTCCGCGGGGGGCTTCCTACAGCATGTGGGGTCCCACACTAGAATTTCTAAGCTCAAGCCTCTAAGAATTAGTATTCTGGTGAAGCCGAGCTTCACCTTGACTGTCGTTGGTAACGGAGCTGTCCCCCACTGCAATAAGCACCCCAGAAAAGTCAGGGTTGCAGCGGGAACTGTCCCCTCCCTAGTTTTATCTCTGCTTCCAACAGCAAAGAACCACAGATATCCAGACTCTTTTGAACCGCCAATTGCAGAAGGTTGTCCTGCTCCTGGTCAGGTTCCCTCCAGACACCCCTGGCCAGCACCACCCAAGGTAGACGTGTTCCCTCCTCTTCATCGTAAGCCATTCTTGCTCCTTTACCTGCCTTTGCACCTCAGCCCACCTAGCTGTATGTGCTCACTGTAGCTCTCAACAAATGACTTCAACTTTCTTCTCATATACTCAGTTCCCCAAGTTTTTTGGACTGATAACAAATGCATACATATTCTTCTCCTATAGTATCCTCAAAGCTCTTTGCTCGTAGAAGGCAATAATTATTTGAAGGCTGGATTTATTTAGTACAACCTCCCATCTTACAGATGAAGAAATTGAGATCTGAGAGACTTCTTTGCTGCACACTTGTCACTCCTCATTCTAGACTGCTTCTAGAAAACAGGCTACAGAGAATGAGTGAAGCTAGGCCACAAACTCCCTCTGGTGTGAGGCCAATCTCAACTGTGGCCTACCTCTCCCTATTCCTTCTCTCTCCCTTTCTTGACTCACCTTGGAGCAAGCCATGATGGAGACAAGATTATGGAAGAGTCCATGAGGTGAAGGTCTCAGAAGTAACCTTGGAAGATGATTCTTCAGTTCAGCTCAGATCCCCAGAACCCCGCTACACTAGCTGATAGCTTGACTCAACCTTGTGAGGAACGTGGAGCCAGAAGCACCCAGATAAACTTACTCTCACACCACAGAAGCAGTGAGGTTCTATATACTTATTATTTCAAGCCTTTAAATTTGGAGGCAGCTTGTTATACACGGAGAGAACGTGAGCACATGAACGGTTAGGCTACGGTGGCCCTTTGCAACGCGTGCTTACATCTTGAAGCACAGAGAAGTATTTTTGGATGATAGAGTGTGCATCTCAACTCAGTTCAGCAAATATCCATGTGCTGAAAGATGTGAAGTAAAAGGTGTGAAGTTAGTAACAAAACTTTTGTTTTCGGCGAGTTTCCTCTCACTTCATCAAAGAAGAAACACTGAAGATTGGCCAAGCCATGGAGACAGCCACCACATTCTTCGATCCTGTCTTGTGCATCCATGTTCCACCACAGCAGAATTCTCCCGTTGTCTTCAGAACATCATCCGCAGCCTCGCCAGCAGATCCACTTTGCTAAAGTGTCCACACCCAAATGGTTCTGTCTGCTGGTGTCCTAATTGTTTTTACTGTGGTTCTGTTTCCAAAATGCCCTGCAATAAATGTGTGTTAAGCCAAAAAGTAAAACAAAAGAACACACAGTCTTTTTGAAAGACCCCACATCAATCAATTAAGAGGAACGAGTCACTGATGTTAACACTCATTACCCATTTGTCTGAGCCCCTCACAGCACCCTTCAACAGTGTGGCCCCAAATGTTTCCCACGAGAAGCTGAGGCAACTCTCTCAGAGGGTCATGTCCCAGAAGGAAACATGTAAAAGCTGAGGGTCTAATGGGAGTGTTATTTTGAGGTCTTCCTGGAACTGTGGTTTTGTGTCTTATTTCTACAGTTCAGAATTGAAAATAGAAAGTGCTCTGGGCTCTTGATGATCTGAGCTCCCACGGCTGCTCAACTCTGGCTCCTGCTCACGTTATAGAAGTGAGCTGTAGGTAACCTCGGGAGTCTAGGTGACACGGGGCTTCGTCACTCTCATTGTATGTTGCAGTGTAACTTCAAGCAAGGACCCATCTGAGAATTCTCTCCATTCTTTGCAACCTTCGGGAAGTTCCTTGTAGGATCACAGCCCCTCCTCCTCTTCTCTCCATCCATCAGGCATGGTCCTGCCCCACTAACCCCATACTGCTCAATCTGCCTTCCTGTTCCTACCTCAGGTGCCCCTGTTGCTCCAACCCAGCCCAAATCCCCCCAACACCACACCTAACAGCCCCCGTCCCGGCCCTATACCTCGACATATGGCATCTCTTTCTAAACACCCAGCCACCTCCAATTCCATGCAGCCAGCACTTATTACTGAGTGCCTGCTATGCCCGGTGCTGCTTTGTAATAAACACAAAAGCCTGTAGTCTCATCACCCACAGAGCAAGAAAAGGAGGAGGAGAGTGGGAGGAGATTCATGGAGAAACTGATGTTAGAGGAAAGTGAGGTAAAGGATGAAGAGCTAAAGACGTGGGCTCAGGGCTTTCCAGGCAGAGGGAACTGCACAAAGACTCAGAGTGTGAGAAATCAGTTGGTGTACCAGGAACTTACAAGATACACACCAGGCAGACCAAGAAAGGGAGGCATTCGCTTTGCTGATACCAGATGGGAACTCTGGGTTTTAAAGAACAATGGAACAGCTCACAATCACAAGCAGACCACACAACATTTGGACATATTACTTAGCTTGAACCTAAGGGTTTTTGTTTTGTTTTTTATTTCTATCTCTAAAGTGAACTCTGAAATACCAGCTAGGTAGTATTATTTGCAAGATTATAAAATTGTAATTTACCATCAAAGTGAATACTTGCCCTATGAAAGTTTGAAAAATATTTCCATTCTGGCTTCCTTCTCTTAATACAATCAATAATAAAGGAATAACAGGTAACCGTTGCACTGTGGTTACTTACTTATTTACATAGTAACTTCATTACTTACATAGTTACAAGAAAGAGTAAACAAATCAAAGGGCTGAAATGATGTAGAGCTCTGGCTGCTCTTCCAGAGAATCTGGGCTCTATCCCCAGCTTGCGCACGCATGGCACCTTGCATCCGCACCTCCAATCCTAGGAAATCTGACGCCCCTTCTGGCCTCTTAGGGCACTGCACACATGTGGTACATAGACATACATTCAGGCAAAACTCCCATATACATAAAATTAAAAGTTTAAAAAATTTTAAATAAACAAGTCAAAAAAAGATTCTACATAAGTCAGCAACATGGCTGTACTGTGGTGGCTTCTCTCCCCCACCCCAATCCCCTTTCAGTTATTTATTCACTGAATCCTCAGTGTGACCACACAGGAAGATATTATTTCCATATTCAATGTAATAGCCAAGAAAACTAAAACAGAGAGCCTGTGTAACACAGCTAATGAGCAGCAGAGTCTGGGCTGGACCCCAGCCACCTGGATCTAGAGCTTGCCTTACCCCCCTCTCTCCTTCAGCCTCCATTGAGACTAGCATGCCTAAGGGATGCCTCTTTTTCTGGGATGATTAATCAGAGGAGCTGGTTTCATCCTAAGGTATCTTGTTCTGGATGGTGCGGTAACTGCAGAGGAGACTATTGACAACCTTCTAAAGTTCTCTCGGCTCAGCCAAGATTTTCATCCTTCCAATGCACACAGGCAGGGCCTGACAGAGACCCCTGGCCTTGAGCTCTTCAGAATATGATTAGGACAAGTCTTTGCCTGGAGGGTGTAAAGGCTGGGGTCTCCCTGCAATGCCAGAGACTCCGCAGGGCAGAAACCAGTGAAGATGGGAATGCCTCTTTGCATGGAGATCCATAGCTCTGGCCTGAGTTGGATCTTCACAGGCAGGGCCAGCAGTACCAGAGGCTTTTTGTTGTTTGGTTTGTTTTTATTTTGTTTTCCTTTTCTGCCTTGCAGATCTTTCCAGAGAGTGGAATCTGCAGAGCCCTTGGGTGTATATAATAAGGCCATGGGCACTCTTTGTAAAGAAAAAAAAAAAAGTTGTTCTCATCTGCCTCAAATGCAGTAAGAGCCAGAGAGGAGGCGCTTGGTGCCAAGTGCACCTAGGAGCCTTCTGTCTTACACATCGGCCTCCAGCCACCATCACAGGCTCACAGTCTGCGTTCATTATAAAGAGGAACCTCAGTCAGTGCCCTCCAAGCTCAAACCCATGCCTGTAATATCACGGTGAACTTAGACATTTCTCAACTGCATTCACCCTAGAGTGGACCCCAAAGATGAGCTAACTGTCCTGCACGACTTCCCAATGCCTTCCATTGCCACAATGTCAGTGACCCAGTAGTACAACCCAGCAGGTCACTGTGTTCCTATAGGCCACATTTTCTCAGATGGATTGAACCAAATGTTCTCTAAGGAGCCTTCGTGTCCTGGGGGCCCTGACATTGGAAACTCCCATTCTGTTTTTCCGATGATGAATGAGCCCATCCATCTGGCACTGCAGAGCTAGGCTCCCCCACCATTGGACCTGTAAAGGACTCTGGGGGATATGAGGAGATGAAAGTTCATGTCTAAGAAAAGGAGCCAACCTTGGTAATTCGGCTGGAGAACAAGCCCTTGGATTTGCACAATTGGTGAATTCTCCATGCATTCTAGACAGTTGTTTAAAAAAAAAAACATTGGACTCCATAGAAGATAAATTCCCAAAGAATACACAAAAACAAAGTTAAAAAGATCCTTTGTGTGTAAACATGCACATGTGTATGCATGGGGGGGAGGGGGTTAGTATCCAGAAAACAACTGGAGTGTTGTTCCTGAGGCACTGTCCGCCCTGAGTGTCCATACACAATCTCTCACTAGCCTGGGACTCACTGATAAGACCAGGTTGCCTGTCCAATGAGCCGCAGGGATGCACATATCTGTGCCTCCTCAGTGCTAGGGTTGACCACAAACCCACACCACTATACTCCACTTTTTACATGGGCTGGAGACTAAGTACAGGTCTGCAGGCTTCCAAGGCAAGCCCTTTATCAGCTGAATTATTGCCAGGCCCGTAAAGATCTTGGTCAGCTTTCTTTTGAGGCTCTAGAATCTATAAAATAGGGCTAATGTTTTAAGCAGGTCAGCCCTACAAAAGCTGCCAAGAGCTTGAGCGTAACACAGAAAACCTAATGACTCAAAGTAACTTTCTGGTCAGAAGTTGAAACAAAGCGAACATCCTTGTTGTATCAGGCCTGTGTGGCTCAGCTGGGGACTTAATACTATTTTCCACTGTCTTGGTTTCTCGGATTGTCAAATGAACAGCTTAGAGGTGACTCCAGCTGGTCAGGAGGGCTCAGCTCAAGCTGAAGGCCTGCCTTGAGTTTAGCACTCTGAAATACTCACCTGGCCTACAAGGGCCTTTTGCGTACAAACAGGTTAGGAAAACCAAGATCAGAGAGGAGAGAGTCGCTGTCTCCTTGCTTGCCAGATCCTGCAGGTAAGAGGAAAGGTGGCGGCATTTGAAGTCACAGAGCTCTGGCTGTCACAGGGAACACTCCAGCTGTGCTGGACCCTGAGGCCAAAGCTTGAGACCACCCCTAGCTCCAGGCAGGGTCCGCTCTGGCCACAGGCATCTTGCTCATTCCATTGGCAAGGTCCTTCCTGGATGCTTCTACCTTTCTCTGCTCTCAGCACACTCTCTTTATAACAGATGGATGAAACCTGCTTTATGCTACAATCTTCTCATTCACTCATCGCTTCATCTGGCTGACATTCAGTGGACCAGTACAATGCAGGACAGTCATCATCTGAAGGCCAAGGGCGGAGGACAATTCTAAAATAGACACTGTGGCTCTACATCTCTCGGGAGGGCCACCGGATGCCACTGTGGCACTGAAATGGGCACTTCTCCACTAGCAGGTCCTGTGGGTCTCCAGGCAGAAAAGGATGAAGCAATGGGTCCCGAGTGAGCCTGAAATGAAGTCCGTGTCTCAAGATCTCCAGTCCAGCTGGGCATGCGAGAGAAGGAGATATTTTCCACAAAAGTGTTACTGCTCTCTTCGCTGGGCAGCTAGTACCAGTCAGGTGGCTACAAGGGGTGGGCCTGACCCCGACAAATCTGGGTGGCTACTTCGGGAACAGCTGGCAGCTCTGTCCTGCCAAGCAGCATGGTGACCTGCAAGGACAACCAGCAGCCCTAGTGGTGACCACAGCAGTTCTGCTGCAAAAAAACAGCCGGTCTCAGATGGCCTTTGCTTGCTGTTTTCGTTCATGTGAAACAGGGACTGCAACCTTGGGCGATGCAGAGGGGCTTTGTGGATGAGTGTGTCTCATTGGCTGGGACTTTAGGGCACTGCAGTGCTCTATTTGCATGGGGAGAGATAACAGGTGACAAGCTCCCTTGACTGAGCACCTGTAGCCAGCTTCGGTTGTGTCCCCTGCTCCTGAGGCTCAAAAACAGGCAGAGAGCCTTGTCCCATACCTTCCGTTCTCAGGATGAGATTTTAAGCCTCAAATTTGAGATTTCTGGGGTTGAACATGCTCTATCTCACTAGCCCCGTGCCAATTCCTCTGGAGGCACAGTCCAAGAACCCCACCCCACCCCACCCCAAGCCCTGGCTCTTCCATCCTGAACTCAGAGGGCAAGCCATTAGTTGTTACTGAGAGGTGTGTGCTCAAGTGTACAGCTCTGGAAACATGCAAGAGGGTCACCTGACCCCTCCAGAGGGGTCTGGGATGAGCAGTTGCTTTGCCCAGCTCTTCTACCAGCAAGGTCCTTGTGATGCCCACCACTCCCACCCCTGGCCAGTGGCACACAGTGGCATCCCACTAAGGGAAGTTACCAGAATGCCATACACAGCCCTTCTCCAACCAGAATGAAGAAAAGACTCTGGTTAGAGGTTTCCAAAAAACTTAACCCATGGAGTCTGCTTTACAAGGAAGAGATTCTATGCTCCTGACATTTTAAGGAAAGGTCCTAGGGAGGAAGCCTGTGGAATTAACAGACCAACTTCTGATGGTTTATCTTTGGAGGGGGGGTGGGAGGGTGGAGTGGGCTGGGGGTGTGAAATAGGGGGGAGGGGAGTGGGTTTGGGGTGTGGAATGGGGGAGGGAGATTGGATTTGGGTGTGGAATAGAATGAGGGGAAGTAGGCTTGAGGCGTGTAATAAGAGTGAGAAGGGATGGGGCCACGGAGTGTGGAACAAGGGAAAAGGAGTGGGCTCCTTGTTCTGTCAGGAAGGAACTGACTGAAGACAAGGGAGATTACAGGAGCTTTCCAGTCAACAGAATGTAAATCAAAAAGAATGAAAAGAAAACAAGATTCTTGATCTCCCCCTATTAAAAGCATTTTGCAGGAGGGTGAGGTGGAGGAGGGTTTAGGGAAGTTTGGAAAAATGGAATTAAGCCAGAAGTTAGAGTGTAGAGAGCCTAGGTGTTTCTCTCTCTCTCTCTCTCTCTCTCTCTCTCTCTCTCTCTCTCTCTCTCTCTCTCTCTCTCCCCCCTACCACTGTTTCCACCTTTTATTTCTCTGTCTTCCCACTGACTACTCAATCAACATTGTAGCAAGCGGAGGAAGTGAAGGTGTAAGCCATGTCCGTATCTCTTTCCAGCTCTGCCTGCTTCAGAAACCCTGAGCTGAACAGAGATCCCTTAATGGTGAAATGATCTAGGCTCCACTCGAAAAACCAAGGACACAGCGTGAGGTGGTGAGGAGCTCGGATCAGGATATGTGGACCAGAGATGCTCTCTTCTAAAAGGAACAGAGGGCTGGAGGGCTCTCTTGGATTTGCATTTAATTTAACCAAGATTTCTGCTCTAGTTTCACTTCTGTTGTGTGATAAAATATCCTGGAAGGAAAAAAAAAAAGCAACTTTGGGGAGAAAGCTGTTGTCCCAGCTCCTCGAAAGGAGAAGAGACAGGCAGGAGCCTGGGACTCCTGTCACATCACATCCACTGTGAGGACCAGAGGCAGGCTTGAGTGTTCGCTGCCTTGCTCAATCTTGTTTCTCCTCCTAAGCAGTTGGGTACCTCCTGCCTTGGGGATGGTGTGGTCTGTACTGGGCTGGGTCTCCCCACACTGATTCGTTTAATTAAGACAACCCCCTCCACACACACACACACATACACTGACATGCTCAGAAGACAACCTCATCTAGACAATCCCTGTGGTGGTTTGAATGGGAATGGCCCCTATGGGCTCCTATATTGGAATACTTGATCCCCAGGCAGCACAACTGTTTGGTAGGGATTACAGGGCATGGCAGTTTGAAGAGGCATGTCGCTGGGGGCGGGCTTTGAGTCTCAAAAGGCTGTGCCATTGCCAGTTAGCTCTCTGCCTCCTACACGCAGATCAAGATGTGTGCTTTCGGCTGTGCCTGCAACCATATCCCTGCCCTCTAACCCTCTGAAGCCTTAAGCCCCAAATTAAATACTTTTTTCCTATGGGTTGACGTGGTGATAGTGTTTTATCACAGCCATATAAAAGCAACTAAGAGTCCCTCACTGCAATTTTCTTCCCACGTCAAGTTGATAATTAAAACCAACCTTCACAGTATCAAAATATGGATGCCTCCTACCCGCTGACATCAGGAACAAGCTAGGCTTGCCCCATCCACTACCACCACAAGTTCCCGAGCAGACAGCACCACACCTGGAGCCTCCCCTAGCTTCTGGTCTCCTCTAAGAGGCATTAGCACACTAAAGCCTTGGGAATCTGTGGGAACACACGCTTGCCCGTTCACTCTTAGATTGCTGTGGACAATTCTGAAAGAGTCCTGTTAGGTTGCTCCTTTGTGCCTCATGATTCTGTGTTGCAGTGCACACATTTGTTGGTTTAAATATCTCCTCTAGATTGGGGGGGAGGGGCGCATATAGAGAATAGCCTACTCTTAAGGCCTCAACTGCCAGAGCCATGTCACTGTCTGAAGCAAGACTCCTGCTATTTACCCTTTCAGCTTGTCAGCCTCCCTTCCTCCACCGACTGTGTCTGAGTCTGGAACCATGGCAGTTTAAATTCAGCCTTCCTGACTTATGATTGACATAGCCCGGTTGTAGACAATGGACTTTCTTTCGAGATGGTGCTAGGCACAGCTCACTGAGGTGGAAGAGCTCTTCTGTATAGCTGGCCCACCCCACCAGGAAGCACTGTCTCAGCAAGACCCACCGCTGAACTGATCACTGAGGAACCCCCCCTCCTCAGCAGCTGTTCACTGTTTTTAGAACCTTAGGACGTGGTTTGTGAATCTCGAAACTTCAGGGGTGGTTTGGAAGCTGGGTCAGCTTTCTGAATCCTACATTTTTTGTTATTTCCCATTTCTCTCTTCTCCTCTCCAATAGGGTGTTTTTCAATCCATAGGGAATAACCATATAACACCATGCATGTAAAGAATCCAGAAACACAAACACCTGAGCTGAAAAGTTGGCTCAGCAGATTAAGGAGGTTGCTGTGGTCTGAGTTTGGTACCCAGGATCCACAGGATCTCTAAGAAAGGGAGAACATATTACCTCAAGTTGTCCTCTGACTTACACATGAGTGTTGTGGCATGTGTGCACATGCAGACAGACAGACACACACACATGCACATACACACACACATGCACATACACACACACCATGCAAATCTGGGGGTGTAGCTCACATCACATGTGCACTCCAGCATTCTTTCAGTGACGTGGGAACCAGAGTCAGAATTCCCTGCTGCATGTGGGCCAGCCAACCTGGTGTGCGAAGTAGCAAACAACAGGAGACGCTTTCTCGAACAAGGCGGAAGGTGAGGACTCACACTGAGGGTCTTCTGATGTCCACATGCACATGTCACATTGGTGACTGCACTCCCAGATGAACACTCAACAATATGCATGCCCATGTGTGCACAAGTACACGTATACACACATGTACACACACACACACAGACAGAGAATAAAGTATAATGGAAGAAGCTTGGGAAACATCTATAATAAATACATATATGAACACATATGGAGTGGGTGAACTCAAATGACTCAAAAAAGAAGATACATGAATAGCTTCTCTTTCTAAAACTGTCTCTGGAGACTGCGCAGAGAGCTCTCAGCCTGATTCCAGATGAGGCTGCTGCAATGACGGAAAAGGAGACACATTATCGGCATCCCCCTGTAGCAATGCTCTCAGCAAAGTGAAAGGCTGAAACTGGTGGAGGGCTGAGAAGAACACTCACAGTACAAACAGGACACTGTGTTAGCCTCCTTCCTCATGTCACAATAAATTATCACAAGTTTAGTGGCTTACAGAGGGCATGGGTGTCTTACCTTATGATCCTGGAAGCAAGGAGTCCAAAGTATACAGAAATAAAGGTGCTTGTGGGGGTAGAAATACTTCTAAAATCCTGAGGAGAAATCCATTTCCTTGTCTTTTCCCATCTCTGGAAATGCCCTATGCCCCTTGACTGGTAGCCCGATATTGTTCAAGTCTCAGGTTCTGGGCCTCATTTCCTTTTCATTTTCTGTCCCTCCTATAGAAACATTTGGATAAATCAAGCCATGTCTCCATCTTGGTTCAGTTGCACGCACAAAAATCCTCTTTGCCAGGATTCTGGTAATTGTTGAGTTAGGGAGGGGGGCATTATTCCCCCTACTAGAGAATATACGTACCCATTTCAGAAGGGAATGAATAGCTTTTGGAGCCTGTGGCGCAATGCTGAGAGCTGACAAAAAGCCCTCATATTGCACCCCACTTCTCATACAGGGGGATTGACCCCTGGCCCAGAAGCTCAGGGTACATGCCTCCCTCCCAAGCCCCCACAGGCTAACAAATTGTTGCTTTTTTGTGATCTCCCCTAAACCCTTTTGTTTTAGTAATTAATCTCTTAATAGATACTTATTGAGCACCCTCCTTAAGGAAACCATATTACAGACAACCAGAATACTCCTATGAACAAATTGCTCAGCTGCCCTCCCTGTCAAAGAGAAGATTCGGAATAAACAACGAAGGAGGAAGTGATTCGAGATATTGGAAATTGATTAAGTACTGAGAGGGAAACTAATCTAGAAAAGGAGTTAGGGAGTGCCAGATTGAAGATTGTGGAAATGCCAGAAATGGTAATTTAGAAAGGCTTCCTTTATCAAGCGCTAGGGGGCTGGAGAGAAGCACTTTAGTCAGTCAGTACCAAAGGACAGAACCTGAGGTTTACCACCAAGCAAAGAAATGAGGCTTCATTTTCTCTCCCCAACTTCACCAAGGACTTCACTTTCCTTCCTGCATGGGGACAGAGACCTAAGCCTTCAGTCATCATGTCGTGTAGAAGCTTGGGTGTGCTGCACAGCGGGGCCCCTACCTCGGTGTGGTGTGTTACAGCTCCTGTGCACACTTGCTGAGCCTCTCAATGAAGATCCACCCCACTTTCACCTGTGGCAACGAACGTCCTGCATCCCTGGACATCACCTTTCTGTACCTACTCTATGCACAAGCCTCGACTGACATTTGGAGAGAAGGGAAGGAAAGGAGGGAGGCGCAGGTTGTCTGGGGTGTGAGGAGAATGGAGACCTGGGCTCGGGCCATTGGGAAAGGGGACTTTATGAAGGCCCTTTGTTCCCTTTGCTGCTAGGAGTGACAAAGGGTTAAGCAATTTGCATTACTGTATCTACGTGCAGGCCTAGAGGGCCCGGGCTGCTCCTGGGTGGTCCGGTACAGTCTCTGCCTATTAGCAGTGGTGTCTCGGCGTAATTTATGGAGCTGTCAAACTGCCTTCACCGGGACAAGGGGATCATGGGCACACTGGAAGCCTTGCTCAAGTGAACGGAGGTGGAGAGAAAGGAAATATCTCCAGGTGCCACCCCCTCACCCTCCTGGTCTTCTAATGATGATTTCTCTCTATAGAAAAACATCCAGCTGCCCGCCGGGGACCACATGTACAGAGCCGCTCTGTCTGCAGCAGGCCAGCCAGTACAGCTCCGAGGGCTGGCCCGCTGGCCAAGAGGGCAAGGAAGGCTGGCAGAGAGCCACACAAGCCACACGAGCAGCAAGATAGAGAGGGCACAGACGCTGCGTCCCTCCAGCTAGAGCAGCAGGGGCAGGGACCCACTGTTTCAGCCTCAGGGTGATGTGATGGGACAAGGCAGTTTGCAGAACCCATCCTGAAGCCAAGGAAGCACTATCCCCAGGCTGCGCCAGCTCCCTCCAGCTGCTGGCTGACATTCTCCCCCATCTTCCATGAGCAAGGCACATTCGCAGGCTGGCAAGGGCCGTGAGGTTACAACAGAAACACGGTGTAGGGAATCCTGTCAAATGTGAACAGCGGTGCACTGCCTGACTCTTCTTGATTAGAACTCCCTCTTCAGACAGTGACCCTACTGAGACTGGTAAGCCTTTGTAACTACCAGACAATCCCAAAACACACACACCTCCTCTACTCTTTATATACCCTTACATACTTTTTTATCCACAGAAGCTGTGGCCCAAAGTAATTGCTTCTCTCATTCAGTGTCTGATTAACAGGAAAGTAGCTAGAGACATGAAGACTTCAGACGCCTGGGGGAATGTTAGGGTATGAGTGTTTCTGTGTGTGTGTGTGTGTGTGTGTCTGTGTGGGTCTGTGTCTATGTGAAAGACATAGAGACATTGAGACAGAGAAACAGAGAGACAGAGACAGAGAGACAGATGGCAAAGAAAAACAAGGGGAGAGGAGAGGAGTGAGGAGGAGAGGGGCCCACAGCAGGGTGCCATTTCGTACTAACAGCAGGGGCATTTCTTCCCAGGCCTTTTTTTCTCTCCCTGCCAGTTGGCATGTGGTGCATTGTGCCTGTGACTCAGCAGTGGATGGCAGGTGTTTCTTACTGGATTTGATTCTCAGCCAGGGCATTTCAGAGGTGGGGCCGGGGGGGGGGGGGGAGGGTAGAGACCAATTCTTGATTCTTGCAGGATAAAGAGAGGAAAGCGCTGTGGGCTTTCAGCAAATGGTAACCATGAGTTGTGTGTGCCGCATGCCAGCCCTTTCTCATTCAGTACCTTTGCCTGCTCTTGACATCATGGGATCCATCACTCCCTAATGGGGTGTCCAAAAGAGGAAATCTCTTAGCTGTGCTCAGACACAGGTGGCACCAGCAACTGCATGTCCCCTGAGTTTCTTGACTTGGCAAGAGCTCTGTGGACTTGGTCTTTTGACAGTCCTTTCAGCACAGCCCAGAAGGGACAATGGGCATTTTAATCAGCTTCCTGTTTGCTCAGATAGGATACTGCTAATGCCTCGGTTCAAAATGGTGATGGAGGTAACTATGCCAACTTGCCCTGCAGCCACCTGATGGCTCCTCTTTGCAAGGGACCTTGAGCACCCATTCAACCGGAAGTTTACAAGTTTGACAGTTCAGTTCAGGGCATGGCAGGGCCCCTATTTCCTCCTGCCAGAGGCCTTTTGAGGACCCTGTGCCCTTCTGTTTTCCAGGGCAGCATTCTTCCAGCTTGGGTCTGATATAGAGAGAACAGCTGCCCTGGAAGTTGGGCCTGCAGAAGGCCTGGCCAACATTCCTGTTACAATTCCCGTCTCAGCCTCCGGCTTCTGCACCGCGTCCAAACATTAACACAGTTCTTGGTTCTCTGTGTTTGCGGTTTTAATTCCAAATCCTAAAGACAGAACCTCTGTGCTATCCCTCAAGACCTGCACTAGCTCCTTCCATGACAATTCCCTCCCACCACACCACAGCGTATTTGGGAGTCTTTGGGATGGTGTTTCCTAAAAAGGTTCCTGAAGATTCTAGACAGAGAGCTACACAGAGGTGGAAGAAGCTTTTCCACTTTGGATTACTCTTTAGAAAGAAAATGATGGGTGACAGAGGTGTGCACTGCTCTTTGCTGCTGTCCTGATACACTTCACTGGGGACACCATGCCTGGAAATAGTGGTGAACAGAGGCCACCATTATTGCATTATTGTTTTGCTTTGTCTTGTCTTGTTTTTCTGGTTCATATTTATAGTCATTTCTAATAAGCTTATGTAATATTACTTGATCATAAAGTTGAGATAAAATCTTCCACCAGAGTCTTGAACTTCCTTTCCCAGGTGAGGTTAGCCTCACCTCTACTCTTCGTGGCCTCAGTTTTTTGGAACAGGCTTTAAATCTAACTAGAAAGTAATTGGTTATTATCATAACAGTCATACCATGATTCCACTGGTGGACCTATGTTGCCTGGCCAATTATTATTGTAGTTTAATGTGTTCACAGTTGGGCAAGACTGTTGGTTAATTTCCTTCCCTGGTAGCACCTTCCATCATCATGAAAGCAACCCAGTAGGGTTGAAGCTTCCATGTTGGTACTAGCTTGGAAACACCAAGCTAGTGCCAGTTTGTGATGTCTTTACCAACAGAGCCTTATAATCAAGTTGTGGAGGGCAGCAAAGAGCAATGGCAAGAATCACAGGAGTAGTGAATCTAATAAGGAGCCTTGTGAGAGGTGCTTAGGGAAAGAAGATAGAACACTGATGTTATGAAGGGAGAAAGGGCAATAATGGAAGAGGAAGAGTTAAATGTAGACAGCGGGAGGGGGGTGGTAGACAGGGGCTTATCGGGAGGGATAGCTAAGATGGAGAACCTACGCATCCTAAAGCGTATAAAAGGAACTTAAATGGAGCCACTCTACCACAGGGGACAGTATCTCTCCCAGATACCACCAGCTATCAAATGAAAATTCCAACTCCAAGCTGTTACCTCTTTTCAAGCTGTGCATCCACAGACATACCCCAACTGTGTCTCTAAAATTGACTCATAGATGCTGGTGACCCAGAGACCACCCCCAACTGTATGTGTCATGTAAGAGAATTTGAGGCAGCATGAACTGTTCACCATGTGCTGCAGGAAAGCAAAGAGAGAGGAACAAGTGGCTGACGTCCCCATGTTCCATCCAAGGTATATCCCCAATGGCTAATTTCCTTCCACTAGGCTCTTCTCACCACTCTCTTGGTTGCAACAGGCTGGGGACCAAGCTTTTACTTTTAGGGGCATTTAAGATCCAAATGATTACATTGATATAAAAATTATAGAGCAGAGCTTTTATAGTGATTTTTCCTATTCCTATATGGGGTTACTCTCATTCTACCCCTACTCTTTCTAAATAGTTGCATAAATTACATGTATTAGTCAGGGTTCTCTAAAAGTCCAGAACTGACAGAATCAGTATGCATATTTCAAAAGGAGGCTTGTTAGAGCGTCTTACAAGCTGTGGTCCAGTTAGTCTGAGAATGGCTGTTATGTGATAGAAAGATGAAGAATCCAACAGTTATTCAGTCCACAAGGCTGAGGGTCCCAGCTGGGCTTTAGTATACATCAGAATCACAAAGACGCAGGCTCTAAGGCCAAAGAAGGAATGTCTCAGCAGCAAGGTATAGGAACTTGCCAGTGAGAACAAGGGCAAGCTGGCGCAAAGCAAAAGCTTCCTTCCATGACCTTTTATGTAGGCAGCCATCAGAAGATGTGGCCCAGATTTAGGAAGGGTCTTCTGCCTTAAGGGATCCAGATTTGGGGGCAGGAGCAGTTCTTCTCACCTCAAATCACCCAATCCCAATAAAATTTCTCATAGGTGCACCCAGCTGCTTGGAGTCTACTTGATTCCAGATGTGGTCAAGTTGACAACAAAATTTAGCCATCACTGCATGGTAACAAAAGAGTGAGATGCTCCGGATGCCATAAAGGAGGAAAATCTCAGCAGCCAGCTTTTCTGAAACTTTCACAGCTACCTGAGCCATCATACGCATATGAAACACATTTGGGGGTAAAGCCAACATGTGGGCTTTGGGCAATGCAGTCACCATAACAGCTGGGAACAGCCACCATTACTATTCCACATTCACAGGCAAAGAAGCCAAGGTTCAAAAAGGCTCACCACTAGCATGCAGAAGTGCAACCCACTGTGCAGAGCGCTGAGAACCTCTAACCCAGCACAGCTCCAAGTCCCATGCCTTTCCTCCAGGCAGAAACCGCCCCCACCACCCAGTTACATGCAGGAGGCTGTGTGTCAACCCTGTGTGCAGTCTTCTGACCTCACCTGTCACAGCATCTTCTACAAAAGCAGAAAAGGCCAGCTCTTCAAGCCTGGATCCCTCAGGTGTCTGCTGTGGGGGTGGATAGTCTCTCTTGTACAGGTCAGGTATTTAAAACGTCAGCAATCCAAAACTAACAGACCATGGCCAATCTGGCTCCAGATGACGGCCTTCAACCCTGCTGCACCCTCTGAGAAGAAACCTCTCTGAAAACCCTTAAAGGTGTCTGAACGTAGTGTCCCGCACCACACACAAGTCTGCCAAGCTTAGCTCCCTTACCCCCCTCACGATATCAGAGGGCAGATATGTACACATCTATCTGTGTAAAACACAAAGGACTTTCATTTATTTACTTGTTCTGCGCTCATCTCTTTCTCTCTTCATAAGTTTTACCAGCAGCATTTGGCCTGCCCAGGGAAGAGTTCGTGACTCATGAACTGAAATGTTTCCCGTGTTACTGTGGCCAGAAGGTGAACTTTTGGTAAAGTGTACTAGCATTTCATACCTGTGGGTCTCAGCGCTGCTGCCATTACAGATTAACAGAGGGGTTGAGATTGCAGCCTCCGCAGGCAGAGAGGCAAGCTGGTCCCTGCCTCAGCCCTATTCCTTGACCTGTGCATCTGTGTTGGCTTTGGAGGAAGAAACTCTCAAAGAAGTAGAATACCAGAGAGTGTGTGGGTGCATGAGTCAGGGAGGCATGAGGGCATGCATCGCCAGCCCAGGGCTAGGATCTTGTCAGCTGTCTTCTCTGCAGCTCCTGATTTCCATTTCAGCAGCCAGCAGCTCTGCTCACAGCCCACACAGGAAGCTCTCACACACACACACACTCCATGAGATTTCACTGTACTCTCGGGGTGATACACCTGAGCGTAACTGAGTGGTGGGGGTGGTTTCCGCCTGGAGGAAAGGCATGGGACTTGGAGCTGTGCTGGGTTAGAGGTGCCCAGCGCTCTGCATGGTGGGCTGCACTTCTGCATGCGAGTGGTGAGCCTTTCTGAACCTCGGCTTCTTTGCCTGTGAATGTGGAATAGCAATGGTGGCCGTTCCCAGCTGTTATGGTGACTGCATTGCCCAAAGCCCACATGTCGGCTTTACCCCCAAGTGTGTATATGTTAATGCATTTGGGGATGAAGCTTTGCTGGGTAATTAGGGCTAGAGAAGATTGTGAGACTCCCGGGTCGGAATTAGTGGCTTAGGAGAGGAGAGGAGAGCTGCAGAGAAAGCCCAGGAGGTAGTCACTAAGCCTGAAGGCCCAGCCTCCGCCCCTGGAAAGGAGAATGAAAGACAGAGCCCCAAGGGTTCTGACCTTCAAATGTGCACCATGCCATGGATGCACACACACACACACACACACACATCACTAATCAAATGGGGAGGGGACCTGAGCTGACTCTCTTGTATCACCTTTCCATGTAATGCCCTCCGCTATATAAGAACACAGCAAGAGACCCTCACCAGACACCAGATGGGCACTGACACTATTGTTCTTGCTTTTTCCAACCTCTAGAACATCCAACACCCAGCCTCAGCCATTGTGATAGCAACAGAAAAATGGATTGCAGCAGATTGGGAGCTACATCAGCTTAGCACCTTTGGTCTGACAGTCTTCACGGTAATTCTGTGAGACTTATAAACTTTCCTGAACCTCAGTTTTCCCTTCTGTGAAATGGGACTGGTAATATCCACACATGACCACCGAGACCTAGACTCTGATGTTACCATCCTCCCTTCTAGTCTTATATAAGAACTCTAGCCAATTTATTTCAAATATTAACCTAATAATGTCTCTGTGTGTTTAATTCCCATTTTCTAAACAACATATTCCCATTGCTGAACATATAGAACCTTTGCCTACATGACTCTTGCTGGCCCACTACGCAAAGAACCTATCCCTAAAGAAGGATCTTCCCTGTCCTCTCCCCTGGATAGAGCAGTGTGCATAAGCTTCAGCAGCAGAAGCAGCTGCCCAAGCACACTGCAGGAACCCTCCCCCAGTCCCTAGCTCTCCCATCTCCATGACACCCTGGGAGAAGGCCATTGTAGGTGAGCACAGGAACATGGAGTGAGGCTAAAGGGTTTCCCTGTTCCTACTCGCCTGCTCACAGCCACAGGGTACCATGTAAGAGCTGAGTCAGCAGCCACCTGTCCTGCCACAGTGTAGGGACACCCTGTGCCCCAGGGTGAGCCAGCTCTGGTTACCGCAGTGGTTTTTCCTCTGGGAGTTAGCAGCTTCCTTCCAATTTCTCTCACCATTGCCTCAAAGAAATGAGGAGACCACAAGCTGGCAGAACTTCCCACCTTACACGGCTGACCCTTGCATTTTTCTCCCTTTTCTCAGGATCTGTGAACATCCCTTTGTAAAATTGTTCTGTTTTCTTTGAGGCCCAGTCATAAAATTAGACATTTTATTGTGTAAAATCTAGTGGCGGTGTTTGGTACACTTAGAATGCTGCACAAGCATTGGTTAGACAGGATGTTCTCATCATCCCCGAAGGACGCTTCAAACACTCATTCACACCCTCACCCTCTAGGCCTTGACACCACCATTTCCTTATGCTGGGTATTTCATGTAAGTTAGATCATGGACATCGTGTTGTGGGGGGGGGGGGCTTATTTCACTTAACATATTCTTGACGTTCACCCATGTCATCAGAATCAGAAATTCATTCTTATTTGCTACTGAGTGATATTCTGCTGTATGCATGTACACACGTCATGTATGCACTTTTCCATTTGGGGACTTCCTCGGAGTTCACTCACAGTTTTTGGCTATGGTGAACAGCATACATTTATTTGAGTCCTCATCTCATTTTCAACTCTTTGGAGCATATAATAAAGGAGTATATTACTAGACTCCATGGTGAACATGATTAATTTTTGGAGTAAAAAACTACAAGATTGATTCCACAGTCTTAATTATTATTAGTTAATAAATAATTAATAATAATTAATAATTGATTAATTAATTAGTTCTGCATTTCTACCAGTAGTGAATTCTGGCCAATGCTTACTATCTTTCTTTATTATTAGCTTTGATTTCTCTGGAGTTATCTGTATGAGAGTTTTGTCTGCACATATATCTGTAGGTGTACTACATGCATGCCTGGTACCCTCAGAGGTCAGAAAAGGGCATTAGATCCCCTGGAACTAGGGCTAGAGGTGGTTGTGAGCTGCCATGTGGGTGCTGGGAATAGACCCGGGTCCCCTGCAAGAGCAGCAGGTGCTCTTAATCGTTGACTGCTCTCTCCAGCCCCCTTATTGGTGTTTTTGTTTTATTAGAATTATTTATCAGGTGTATTTTTTTAGATTTACTCATTACGTTATTAAAAATGTTCTGACAGCTATTCTGGTGAGTGGGGCCCGGTGTTCTCTTGAAGCTTTGTGCATTCCCAATGATCCCATGGTGTGGAGCACCTGTTTGTGTAACTCTTGGCTGTTCTGCATTTTCTTTAGACAAATGTAGAACATTTGCCCCCACTTACACTGAGTCCGTAAGAGTCCTTTATGTTTTCTATATACTGGACTCTTAGAAACACGTTATTTACACATAATTTCTCTCAGTATATGGATTGCGTTTTCACTCTCTTGACACGATCTACAGATGAATGAAAGTTTTCGCTTTGAAGAAGTCCAATTTGACCTTCCCCCTCCTTGTTTCTTGTGCTTTTGGTGTTGTTTTACTTCATTTTCATCTAAGGTACCTAAAAAACAAAAACAAAACAAAACAAAAAACGCACTATGATTCCAGAAAGCAGCCAGTAGGCGTTCGTGGAATATTCACTGTATCTGGCTAAACAGGCTGAGCTCCTCAACCATCTCAATTGTCCTGAGATGCTAGGATTCTTCTAAGATGTATTTCATATTATATCATAATTTTTGAAGAGCAACAATTATCTTCATTATTCTTTTAGGAAAGCCATTTTTGATATAAATACATTTTTTCTACAAAAAATATGTCAAGTTGCTTGTGCCCCACGTGAGAACACCTTTCATTGCCCTTTGGCCACTCAGCAGCTCTTATCACCTTCTAGAAACGCAAGCCTTTGGGTAGACTCCTCTGGCATAGAGCTGGAGAGCGTGAGCAGTCTGGAAACTTGATGCTCGGTGCCACATCAGCTCTATTTATTTACTCTTCCCAAGCAAATGATGTCATCTCATTATATCTGGGACATTTAAGGTTATATCAGTAGGAAAGTAATTTACCAGACTAGAAATTCTAAGATAAAGTACCTAAAAGCAAAACTTGGAGAGGGTAAAAATATCTTTCCATAGGTGAATGCACAAAAAAAGAAACCTGAATAAATGCATCCAGGCAGTGAATCTTAATCTCTGTTAGGAAGAAAGGAACCATTCGGCCATGCAAAGAAGCTGAGGGCACTCCCGTGCTGGTTACTAAATAAGAGAGCGAAGTGAGGAGAGATGGCATTCTGCAGGACTGCGTCCTGGAACACCAGACAAAAGTAAGGAACATCTCAGTAGCCGTCAGAGTTACAGGAGAGGGACGGCCAGAGCAGAGAGGGTTCGTCTCTGGATAGGTGGAGTGTTGTAGTATCAGACCGTTACAAAGCCTATAAAACATACATGATCAAAAGTGAACCCTAACGGTCAGGCGTGGCGGTGCATGCCTTTGATTCCAGCACTGGGGAGGCAGAGGCAGACGGATCTCCGTGAGGTTGAAGCCAGCCTTGTCTACAAAGTGCGTCCAGGATATCCAGGGCTACACAGAGAAACCCTGTCTCAAAAAATGAAAGGGGTGGAGGGAATGAACCCTACTCAGTGGACTTCAGTGGTGATGACATGACAATATTAGGTATGAGATGACAAGTGCACTGTTTTGATGAAAAATATTGATAACAGAGAATGCTAGACCCGCAAGAGGCATGCATGCATGTGGAGCACATACATACAACATACAAAATGCTCATACATAAAATAAATATATATTTTATTTTAAATAACCCCCTGAAGTAAACACATACATACACAAAACTCCCCTCCCTTACCGTAAAAGGCCACTCCAATTAAAACTATATTTTATTTTCCATCATAGCTTTTCTGAAACTGAGAATTCTCCACATGGGCTTGAATGTGCACACTCATGCGTGTACATCTGAACACATGCACACATACATGTACCTTAATCACCACCTGGAATAAAAGACCAAGCATTTCTAACAATTTTCAGTGAAAAGGAAAAGAGCAAGGGCTTGCTCACAGCTCACGTCCTTCTGTACCCCAGCACCACCTGCTTCTGTTTAAGCAAAGAGTTGCCCAAATTTTCCCCCAGTGGGTTTGAATTTACTTACAGCTTTTGTATTTCACTCACACTGCATGGTGATTGAGACAACACAAAAACAAAAAAACCCTAGAAGCTGCAGTTAAAGTCTGTTCCAACCAACTGGAGAAGAGTCTTCCTCCCCGAACATCCTCTGTCCCTGTGAAGTAATCTGGGGTGACATTGAAGACTCTACAAAAGTCCCTGCTACAACATGTGAAGATAAGCTAAGATGGTGTTTCCTGTGGGGGAACTTGGAGAGATTCTCAGAGCTTTCTCTGTGTTTAAATCGGAGGCAGGCTCTTCCTGACTTCTTACAAATTACCTCAGAACCATCCAAAACCCCAGAGCAAACACTCAGTGGAAAGGCCTTTATGCGTGCAGCTGGTTAATGTCCAAGGATTAGCCATGAAACATCTCCCTTCCAATTGCTCTAAAGGAAACAGCGGGACAGGGGCTTAGCAACCAGCCCGACTAACAGGAAATCTGAGCAGACAGAGTCAGTGTCGTCATCAGGACCAAGACCCCCATGGATCTGATTTCCGATGAGTTTCAACTAACCCTTAACAGAAGACAAAATGCAGCTGTCGTTCCCCCTCTTGCCACTGCCAGGGCCAAAGCCACTCTGCCCAGAGACCATTCCCTACAGTCCCACAAGTCCTGGGTAGCACAGATGTTTCCTGATATGCCTTGGAGAAACAGTACATGGCACTGAATTCAGCCACATGGCCCTTAATGAGTAGGCACCCCACACATACACACACCCCGAGAAGGGCCAAAGCCTGGGAAGAAGGCAATGGAAGCAATAGTTCTTCAAAAGACCCTGGAAAGGGGTTCAGGGAGATGGACTAGCCAGGCTTTGGAGGTCACGATGTAGTCCCTGTGAGATCCACCTTATTTCAGATCCTTCTCTTTGGAGGAAGCAAAAATACACAAAACGGGTGAAGGGCCTTTATCACAAGGAGGCACCAATGCTGTGGATGCTGCCAGGGCCACCAGAAAGAATGTAGACATTTGCTTAGCACTCAGAAATTAACTCCCAAACCAGCTTCCATGTGTGTGAGGTTGCCGACTGCTGATTCAAGTGTGAAGAGCCTGTGTTCCGTTTGTTAGAAGCTACAGGTAAGCACCCTTGAAG
Organism: Pachyuromys duprasi; assembly: GCA_028658305.1. Classification (NCBI taxonomy): domain Eukaryota; kingdom Metazoa; phylum Chordata; class Mammalia; order Rodentia; family Muridae; genus Pachyuromys; species Pachyuromys duprasi. The sequence goes on along the minus strand of CM053743.1, from coordinate 47,798,193 downwards.
AATGGAGACTGACTACAATTACAAGCTAAGGAAGATAAGAATAGGAAGAATAGGAGGGGCGTGCTGGCGGTGACAAAAGGACATGACGTATTTCTTGAAGGGGTGTCTGACTGACCCGTAAAACACCAACTATGCCACATACAAAGGTGTTCAGCCAGGCCTCCCACTGACAGACTGCCTGTCCTGGCATATTAGCTACTTTTATGCTGATGTGATAAAAGACCATGACCAAGGTAACCTATGGAAGAAAGGGTTTATGCGGCTTTATAGTTCCACAGCATTAAGACTCCATCACGGCAGGAAATCATAGCAGCAGGGGGCAGCCATGGAGGCCGGAACAGCTGAGAACTCACATCTCAAACCAGAAGCAGGAAACAGAGCAAACTGGGAATAGTCTTTAAATCCTCAAAGCCCCCCTCCAGTGACAAGCTTCCTCTAGCAAGACCACACCTAACACTACCCAACCAACACCTATACGTACCACGGACTAGAACATCAAGTTTTCACACATCTGGGCCAATGGAGGGCATTCTCATTCAAACTACCACACTGAGAAGACTACCGGCATAAAACCCTCACTGCAGGCCACTTTCCAGACTGACCCGGCTCCAGAGGCCATCCTATTCTAAGGCCGGTCCCTTCCTGGCGCAGCCACAGCCAGTCACCACTCTAACTCCACCAAATGCCGCCAGATCCTGGAGTACCCTTTTATCTCCAAAGCCTCTGTAGAAACAACTCTGCTCCTCCCTGTGGCTTCTCCTTGCTCAAGCGCGCTCCATAACAAATATCCTATGCACCACACTCTAATGAGGGCTCTGCCTATCAGAAAACCCTACCTGTGTGTTGCCTTTGATCTCAGAGTTCCTTGACAACTTTGTGGCACAAACTCCTTAAGTCTCCATCCAAGCCATTGGACACTCATGGCCTGAAAATAATCCACAGGAAATTCAACTCACCGGTTTGAAGAGGGCATTTGACTAAAGAACACCTGTGGACTATCGGTACCATCACAAACAAAGGACAAAGAGGAGTGACAGAGACAGCTGGCATGGGTGGACCTGATAAGGGGACACCATCAGCTATTTTGGCTTTAGTGTTTTTCAGCTGTAAATCATTCTGCTATGGAGCTCTGACCTTGTCCTGGTAATTCATCATAGATCCCTTTAATTAAAAGTCAGGCTGAAGAACAACAAACCGCTTAAATCCTGCTTGTCACACAGCACTCCTCAGGTTCCGTGGGCATGGCAGGCAGAGAGAGATTGAGGCAGACCCTTCTGCCTGCTCATCTCTTCGATCTCTTTCAGCACTTTGTCTTAAGGATCATTAATTTCAAGGCCTCCCTGGGTTCTGAGAAGCACAGCCCTTCATCTTGGTCAGCAGTCTCTGTGTAGAGTATTTCTGACCACTGACAGGCAGAGGAGAGGGCAAACTCCGTTCCTGAGCTTGAATCTGCATCAGGGGAACTTGTTTTCAAAGCACTGTGGACCTCTGAAGACATTGCCAGACAAGCTGAGAACCCTTCAAATTTGAACAAATCTAGACTCTGGGTGCTGCCTGTGTCCAAATACCAAGCTCGTTGTGGGAAAACTGCGAATCCAGGAGGGACAAGAGTCTGACGTGTGTTCTTGGACTCTCCGGGCGTCTTTGGACTCAGCTCATCACCACCTGTTGCTTCCACAAGGCTGCCTTTACTGCTGTACTCTGGGCATTTTTACTGAGGATCACGTTTCTTCAACAGCGTTTCAACAAAGGTGGCCTTCTCAGCCGACATTCCCACAAGGACTAGTATCAGCCTGAGATGACACAGACAAACAGTTGCACACATGCCACAGGATCCTCTGTCAAGGGTGAGAGCACAGAGGGGGACCATGAGAGGAAGTTAGAGAGCCCAAGTCCCAGCAGGAAATGTGAGAGCAGATTTCTTTTCTGCTCTAGCTAGAACAACTGTGTCCTCAAACTCCAAAGCCGGGGAGACAGAGGAACCAGGAGCCCCTCTACCAGGAAGAAGATGACAAATGATGAAGAGCATAGCACAGGCCTTTGGACGTTAGAGACTAGTCCTGGGCTCTGGCAAGAAAGTTATTCAGAATGTCCAAAGCCCCTTCTCTGCTTCCGAGGTTGGAGTTCATGCATTGCTTTGCTTTGGGTTGTGATTTTGTTGTTGTTGTTTCGCCCTCTTACCATAAGTTTTGTGTTGTGGAGCAAACCCAGGGCCTGTGCCCGCTCTGCAAGTACTCCACTACAAGTAAGTTTCCAACTGCTTTATATGAGGATTGCCAGAGTAGTAGTTTAATAGGAGGATCGTGGGGGCAGGGGAATGGCAGCCAGTGATAAAGCACTCACTGTGCAACCACACACTTAGCCCCAACACCCCAGGCTTGGTGGCCCGTATCCGAAACTACAGCACTGGAGGAGGAAGACCGACAGGTCCCAGAAACTGTCTAGCCAGTGAGTCAGGGCAAAACCAAACGGTGAGCCTCAGGCCTCAAAAACAAAGCAAAGGTCGGGATCGAAGGGAAGGACAGCTGGCCTTGATCTTCAGCGTCCACAGGTGTGGACACGCACCACACACACATGTGTGTGCATATGTACACGTACCCCAAGCACATATGGTGCACACACGTGTATATTCACACAGACACCACACACATGTGCATATATACACGCATATACACACACAGAGTTCCTAGAGTGCTGAAGGATAAGCCTGGAGAGAAAGCTCAGTCTTTGATGACTCATTTACATGTATAATGAGCTACAGGTGACCCAAATACCTGAGGGATAAGGAAGAGCTCAGATCTATGGATCTGTGACCCTCTGTCTTTGTGTCTGTGTCTGTCTCTCTCCATCACTTGCTCACTTGCGCGCTCACTCTTGCTCATTTAAGGCAGGCCAGGGTAGACTGCTGGACTCTGTAAGCAGGGTATCTCCCTTTCTCTGTCTCTCTCACCCCCTCCTCCTCTTTTCCCTCCTCCTTCTTCCTCATCTTCCCCTCCCCCCTTCTTTTTGACAAGGTCTAACTATGCAATTCAAGCTGACCTCAGATTCAGCTGTCTAAGTGCTACACTACAAGCAAGCCCCACCAGGCCCAACTTGAGTGCAGTTTCAGCTTAAATGGTTTCAACTAACCATGGGCACCCCACCTCACACCTACAGTGGAATGGAGTCATCTCATACTATGCCAATATATGAGTGTTGAGTATCTCTAATAAATCACTAAACACTGGACTGAAGGTGAACATGGAAACTGTGGTACGCATGCTCCCTGCTCATCCCTCCTCCACCCAGCTTGAAGCACCTCTATATAAATTTATAAACACACACACACTTCTGTTATAAAACTAAAAAAAAAAAGAAAAGATGTCACAAAACTGATCATTTTTGCATATGCCTTTCCTCCCTAGGTGTCTGGTGCTCCTTCTCTGTCAAAGTCTTTTTAGACTTGCTTGGAACCTAGCAACTTTGTTTCAGTCTTCTCTGGTTGGTCTGGGCCAAGGCTAAGGACATGAGCTGGCTGCATCTCCATCATCTGTTTTCATCTCTTCTCCAAACACCCGGCCTGCTTCCTCAAAAAGTGTTACCCATGGACCCAACCCACCCCCATCCCACAACACCCCAGCTCAGCCCACTGATGCCTCAGAATGCCGTCATTCCGATCTATGGTCAATCTGAACTTATGCCACAAGCTTTTGCCTACAATAACCAGGGCAAAGAAGAAGTGTTTATACTGAACATGGGGAATGACAGAATGTGATGTTCTGCTGAGAGGGACTCCAAAGAGAGAAAAGTTCATCATCTGGTCCAGTGGTTCTCAGCCTTCCTAATGCTGCAGCCCCTTAAAACAGTTCTGTGTGTTATGGCAACGCCAACCATAAAAGTATTTTTGTGGCTACTTTATAACTATAACTTTGCTACTGTTATGAATTGTAATGTAAATATTTCGGGAGACAGAGGTTTGCCAAAGGGGGTCACAACCCACAGGCTGAGAACCACTGATCTAAATGCAGAGGAAACCAGTTCTGAAAGTATCTTTTGACTCCTGGATCAAGCCATGCCTGAAACTCCACCCCAGGCTACATGGACTTTTTCAATTAGGAATCATTAGAGTCTTCTTTTTCCTTTGGCCTGAATGAATTGGGTGTTCTGACACTTGAAACCAAAAGAAGCTGATTGATAAAACCTCTTTGTGTGTCACTGCAGAGGCCCACTGTCTTTTTATGGTCTGCTCTGGCAAGACTCCAGGCTTAATTTCCTTCCCAGCCAGTGCCTGCCCTTACAATGGTCCCTTCCTCTGTCCTCAGAGTCACAATCCCCTTTCTGTGCATTCTGTCCTCCTCGGTATAGATGTCTAAAGCTGTCTTCACCGACCGTCTCCTGGGGATATTTGCATTTTTTTAGACCCAATAGTCTGAGCAGTTCTGCAAAACGGGCAGTTCTGCCATACATGAGGCTGGAGGGAGATACCAGAGGCAGAAAGATTCACCAGGCACCTGCTCTGCGAGACTGTGGGTCCAGAGCTACCCACGGGGCTTATTTTCCTAATGAATCAGAAGATCACATTTGTATTGTTTTGTTGTTGTTGCTAGGGAGGGACTCTTTGAAAGTCTAAGCTCCCGTCTGGGTGGGTGACACTCCAAGAAGCTCTACCTTAATTTAAACAAGGCACGAAAGAGCCTTCCCGCAAATACTCGGTTACTTAAAGCTTCAAAATAAAATCCCTGCCAAAACTTCAGGACTGCGAACGGTTGTGCCTCGAACTGTCAACCATCAGAAGTAATCACTCAGATATGTAGAGGCCACCATCAAAATTAATCCTTCTGCCTCCATCTGTCTGGACAGAGAACGGGAGGAAACCTGCCAAGCCGGCGCCTGCAGGCCTCGGCCTCACACTGGAACTTTCTCTTTAGCTCACAGCAGTGGTTTTATCTACAGGCTAGTCAGCTGCAATCGTGTGTGTGTGTGTGTGTGTGTGTGTGTGTGTGTGTAGACCCCATTTACAATAAGGAGATCAGCATGTGCAGGGGTTTGACTGAATTCTCCGAGTTACACACTAGAAAGAGCCGGAGCCAGCACAACCACAAATACTCAGTTCTAGATGTGGGCAAGTGCAAATGTCAAACCATTCCTACTCTGGGGTCCAGAAGAGGATTGTGTTATGAAGCCTTTGTAGGAATATCTTCAGAATCCTTCCGAGTCAGGCTGTGCTGACAGAAAATGAACCAGCACCTGTATTTTGCACCCAGGTTGTCACTCTGAGAGCAGTGTGACAGACAATGTCTCAGAACACAGAAGAGAGTCTGAAGCACATAACTGCAGTATGGAACCATATATGTACTTTTCGTACATATATTGTTGTCAATCGACTCCTGAATCGGTCGGTGCCACTCTGGCATTGGTAGGAAGTCAGCTTTCACTGACTACTGCTAGATAAACTTCCCCAATGAGAGCTGAGAGTTACGCTAAACTTTGGGTCTAAACATAAGAACTTAGGGGACAGTTTATTACTACGTCCGCTTATTAGAATAACAGCACTGCGTTGTCCTCTAGGATCTATTTAACCCATAGGTTTTTGGCACAGTTCACAGTACCAGGTATGATGAATTCTGTCTCGAAGAGCAGGCTTTAAATCTGATCAGAGGGTGGTTGCTTACTCCCACATTTGTGCTGTTACCACCAGGCCAGTTCTTATGATAGCTCACAGGGTTCACAAGTCAGTAAGACCACTGCTAACTTTTCTTCCCTGATAACATGCATAGCACCTTCCATCACCATGAAAGTTAACCAGGAGGAATGATACTTCAGTATTGGTACCAGCCTGATTTATTTATTTATTCATGTCTTACGACTCGAGTATGTAATACTTTCAACGATGGGATCTTACCATCAAGTTCTAGAGGATAACCAAGAGCACTGCTAATTGTCTGTTTGTTTGGAGGTCTGTGGGGCACCAGTGACCACCAACGTGAAAAGAGGTAGCCTATCCCTGGCTCTGGGCTTTTCATTGATAGCCTATGGTGTCTGTGGGAGGAATTGCCCCTCTGAGGTAGGGTAACTCCATTTAAACTCTTTTTCTATATGTCTACGCTGATGTTTATACTTTAGGACATGTCTACTACGGTAATGGGTTTTCAAAGTGTTAGTCATCACTCCCCATCCTCTGTGCCCCCCTCTGCTCGTCCCTCTCTGCCTTCTGTTGACACTTCTACTTAAACACACACGCATGTAAATATTCAAAGACGGCATCCACGCATGAGAAAGAACACTTAGCGTTTGCTTTCCTGAGTCTGGGCTGCCTTGTTCAGAATGAGGGCACTCACTCATTTTCCTTGACAATATCATAATACCATTTTTTTTCTTTACAGCTGAATAATATCTCCTTGTGTATATGGACCACATTTTTATTATCTACTCTTCAGTTGATAGACCATCTAAGCTGTTTTGGGATCCCTGACTATTGTAAGTAGAGTGGTAGTGAGCATGGATAAGCAGGTATCTCTGTAGTAGCTACAGACTCCTCTGGACCTGTGCCCAAGAGTGCTATAGCTGAATGACACGATAGAGCCAGTTCTAGCTTTTGAGGAACCTCCAAGCTGATTTCCACAGTAGCTGACCAGTTTGCAGTCCCACCAGTAGTGAATAAGTGTTCCCCTTTCCTACACCCAGCACCAGCATTTGTTGTAATTTGTTTTAGGTCTCTTGTTTGAGGCAGGGTCTCTCAATGCAATCCTGGCTGGCCAGGAACTCACAGCGATCCAACTGCCTGTCAAGTGCTGTGATCAACAGCATGGCCACTGCACTGGCTGTCATTTTTTTGTTTCTTTGTTTTATTTTAGCCATTCTGACTAGGATAAGAAGAAATCTCAAAATAGTTTTGAGTTTTCCTGAAGGCTAAGGATGTTAAACATTTTTTTAAATATTTCTTAGCTATTTGGATTTTTTTTTTCTTTTGATACCTTTTTCCTTAGTTCCATACTTAGTTCCATAATTTTTGGTTGGGCTGTTTTCTTGTATTTGTTTGTTTTAGTTCTTTGAATAAACCAGACACTAACCCTCTGTAAGATGTATATCTAGAAAGGAACGCTTCCCAGTCTGTACCCTGCCTCTTCAATCAAATGATGTACAAAGCTTTTTAGTGCTATGAAGGGCCATTTGTCAGCCTTTGGTCTAAATGTCTGCATTATGGAATCCTGTTCAAAAAGTTCCTTTTTTCTACCTGTGACTTGGAGCATATTCCTTACTTTCTCCCTGGGCAGATTAAGGGTATCGGGTCTTAAGTTAAGGTCCTTGATCTACTTGCCACTGAGGTTTTTTTGAGGAGATAAAGTCTTAATTTCATTCCTCTCATGTCTATTCAGCTTAACTGACACCGGCTACCGAAGATGCTTTCTTGTCTCCAATGTGCGTTTTTGTCATCTCAGACAGTTGTCACGGTAATGGAAAGCCAAACAACACAGGGCTCAGCACAGGTCCAGAGTCTAGCTCAGCTGCTTCCCAGGTGCAACAGGGACTTAGAGAGCTGACCCAGGTCTCAGAAAGAGAAATTACTTCCCAGAGCCCACAGGGCAGATGACTCCATCTGAGCCTCCTCTTGAGACAAATGCCTCCCTCTTCACCAAAGGTCTCAATGAGGCCAGTGGGAAACGCCCAGTCCCAGTCACCTCTATTTCCATGGAAACCAGAAAACAGCACCAGAAACAGCAGACAACCTCCAGACAGCTTCCTCCACCCCACCACCTAGTCAAGGTGGCTGGGACCAGTGACACAGTCCTCCCTCCGACAGGAGCAGCCAACTGCATAAAGCTCGGGTCACCTTCAGGCAATGCTGGAATACTCGAATGCTCCCAACCCGAAGGGTGGGGGTAGGGGAGAATGACTTGCTTCGCAAGGGGAAGGAAAACACCTGGATTTGACAAGCTGGAGACAGTTCAGGTATGTGCCACCGATCATTGTGTGGGTGTCATTTCCCGCTTGCCTCTGAGGCTGAAATATCAAACTGACACCCTCACACATTCCTGCAAAATGGCCACAAACAATTTTATCACAAGCAAGTCAGCACTGAGGCCTTGAGACACCATGCTAATCCTTTAATTGGGCAGCATGCTCACCTGTCAAACTGCCTTTCCCTCTGCTGAAAAGTACCTCGCAACCACTGAGGCTGTTGATAATTCATCCCGCTTGAATAATTTATACGGTTATAGAGGTGGAGGTGGGGGTGATTCCTTCTCAAGGAAGGAAGGGAAAGAAAAACCCCAGCACAGAGAGGAAAACACAATTCTGTTGAGAAAGTGAGCCTAATCAAGAGCCACCTCCCTCATGCCAACTTCCTGCTGAAACTGCTTCAGACAGGGGCCCAGGCAGGGCTAACCCTGAACAGCCGTGCAGCAAGCAGCACCTAGGACTATTCCAGAGGTGTCAGAGGACAGAACTGGGTAGGAGCCACAGAAGAGCCGAGAATCTAGCTCAGCTTCACTTACTCCGGGGCCTGAAGCAAGGCACACATGGTGGGGTTGGTTAAAGTCTGCAGGAGGATCAAGAAAGGGGCAGCTTGGTGTTATGGCTCAGTGTTAAGGGGGCAGGATTCAGAAAGGGGCAGCTGAGGGCTCAGGGAAGAGCTGGGCCCAAATCCTGGCTGTGCCAGCTGGGGCCTGTGTGATGCTGGCCAGAACTTCTTGCCAAGGGTAAGCAGAACACAGAGCTACTTGCTGAGTTGGAGCTGACTTCCACACAGCAAGACCCCCCACCACAACCTCAGTCCCACAGGAGTTCCAGAGACAATGGAACCTAGCCACATTACACAGTCAAATATGTCAAAAAAAAAAAAAAACTGTAACAGTTAGACCTTCCTAGCCCCGGGGGTAGGGTGAGCCACTGAGATAGACCCAGCTGCCCAAATGAAGACAGAAAAGCTTTTCAAATCAGGAAGTAAAAGACAGTGCGAGGACAGGAGAGGTGGCTCGCTGGCTAAGAGCACTGGCCGCTCTTCCAGAGGACCCGGTTTTGATTCCTAGCACCCACACAGCAGCTCATGCCCACCTGTAACCACAAAGCTCCCTTCTGGCCCCCATGGTCACCGCATGCAAACAGCGCACAGACATATGCCCTGTCAAAGATTCACACACATAATAGCAGAAAAGTAAATTTAACCATGAAAAAGGAGACAAAATGGATGCCATTGCCCTCTGAAGACACATGCCTGCTCTGAGGCTCGCTGCGGGTCATTCCGAGTGTGCCTGAGTGGATTTAAGGCTTTCATTTTGGCATGAAAAGATACAAACATTCATTGACAAGAAAATTCTTGTCTCCTGTGGCCCTGCAACACATAGAATTGCCTTAAACCCCCTCTCCTGGAATTTCTCTCCTACAGACAATGAAAATATCTTATGTATCTAATTTCCCCTAAAAATCTTCCTCTATACCTGGCAAATTGCGGGTATTTTTAAATGCCCATCAAGTAAATAAGTCAGTTACTAAATTACATTCACAGATTATTTGCAACCTTCTGCAATTGCCTGGGCCTCCTGAATGATGTACTTTCCAAAACTTTTAGTACACTGTATGTACATCACAGATCCAATAAGACACATAGAGCACACAGCATTTCCAAAATGTATTTGGCTATAAAACAGAAACTTTCTCCTACCAAGTTTCCTGCAAGACTGGTAAAAATGAGGTCGTTTTAAAAGGGTAGAGGGGGATGTCAGGCCAATGCAGTGGTTCCACAGGTGAAGCACTTGCTACAAAAGTCCCAGGACCTGAACATGAGCAGCAGAGCCCACATAACAGCAGAAGGAGAGAACTGGCATCCTTGACCTCTACACACGCGCTGCGACACCCACTCCCGAATATCACACACACTTGTATACATAAATTATAATTATAATTTCATTTAATATTTATTTTAAAATAAATAACATTTTTAAACAGGACATGTTGCCTTGTTTAGCCCAGAGGAACACCAACAGCCAGCGAGCGCAGAATCTTCAGGCTCGCTCAACTTCCCATGCTCTGCTACCTGTGAGTTCAAACCTTAGGGTTCCATCTGGGCAACAGGATAGAGCTTGAGCGACACATTTCAAACACTTGGGAGTCACTATGTCTCCTTTCCCAGCCTTTGCCACAGGCATACTGGAAGTCTGGTATAGAGACAATGAGCTCGTGTGTTGTGGCACCCCAACACTGCACGCCAGAGTGAGCAATAAGAACTTGTGTTGGGTTAAGCTACTGAGATTTCGGAATTTTTCGCCACAACAACATAATAAATTAATAAGCGCTATGACATTTCCTCATATAGCAAGTGCTTACCATGCACAGATTGTCTGAAGAATTTTTGTGTGTGCTTTTTTGCTTTTATTTGTGATGGGGTTTCTCTGTGGGAGCCTTGGCTATCCTGGAGCTCACTCTGTAGGCCAGGATAGCCTGGAACTCAGAGGTCTGCCTGCCTCTGCCTCCCAAGTGGTAGGATTAAAGGCGTGTACCATCACCACCCAGCTGAAGCATCTCATAGAAGAACACGAGGACATGTGAGCCAACCTCAGTACCTTTATCAGAGAAGCTGCTCTTTGCAGCAAACAGTTGCAAATACAGGGACATATAAGTGATGGGTGAATGTTCCTCCCTAAATAATAGTTGTGCCCTCAAAGGCCCAGGGAGTACCACATAGGGTGAAAGAAAGAGCTTAGGAGCTGGTACAGAGAAAGGCTGCAAAAGTCACCTGGGTGACACAGCCCTTGCCACAAGCTCACAGCAGCTGCAGGCACAAGGAGGGGCCTGTCAATAGCCAGGCACTGTGGCGATGCTGCAGAAAGGAAGAAAGGCTAACTCTGAGTGTCGTTTACCCAAGAGTGGGCCTGATGCACTCAGAGAGGTTTGCTCTGCTATTCTACTCCAAAGCAGTCTGATCTAAAGCCGTCCTGAGCAAAGGCCGTCCTGTCTCCATACTGAACAGCACAGCAAACATGATAACAAAGGAAAGGGACCTCTGGCTAATTTTTCACGGAGTCTCGAAAGGGAGAAACTGTTTTTCTGGCCCTACTTACTCAGAACAAGGCACGAAGCTGCCCTTAGATGTCAACCATCTACACCCACATGTGCTTCCAGCATATTTGGGAAGAGTTGTCACTTTCAGCATCTCTCTGCATCCAGCAAATGGTCTTAGACCTGGACAGCACATCTCACACGCATTGGTCTGAGTCAAGGGCATCACAACCTAAAAATAGGGACCATGGTACAAGGGGGTGGGGTGCCCCTCCAGCTGAGCTTATCAGGGTGAATGCCATCGGAAGGCCAAAGTCGAGCAAGGTTCATTACAATGTTTTCCTTAGAGGTCAGATAATCCCAAACAGGTTTGTGCAACACGTAAGCAGAAGGAACACACTGTTATAGTGATCTCAAAGCACGTCATCAACATACTTACAGTGGGTCTGGTGAAAGTTAGATTTGTAGCAGCAAACTTCAAAAATCGCCTCTCAGAAAAGCATTTCTATAAAGCAAAATAGAAAGTGGAGGGACTCCGTGGGCCCTGTTCTAGACTCCTGATAGATGCAGGGCGGGCAGGAATCCGTGCGTTCAGGTGTCACCTCACTCAGACGCCAGTGGACACAGATGACCCTAGCCAAACTCAGTAAGTCACGGAACAAAAGCAAAAGTCATGGATCTTAGAAGGCCACCAATAGTGTCAGGGTGAGGCACTGATATGGTTGAGGCGGGAAATGGAGGATGAGTAATTTGAACACATTATAAACACATATGGAATCATCAAAGAACAAAATTAATCAGCTTTTAAGTAGAATACTACACTTCGGGAGGCTAAAGCACGTCACAAGTGTGTGACCACTGCTGTGCAGCTAGACCTGTCACCGATAGAAATCAACATCCTACGAAAGTGTAAAGGGGACAGTGAGAAACCAGACACACAGAGGGAAGTCACCGGGACACAGCCTGCGTCTGAAGGGAAAGTGCTCAGCTGAGGGCTTTCGGTCTCTGCAAGCCTAGAGTTACTGCAAGGCCTGTTGGATTCTCAGCTAAACCGGGAAGAACGCAGGTCTGTCGCAGATCTGCTACTCCCGTTTTCCAGGACACACGCTTTCTGTGTAAAACTGGGATTCGGTATTCCGATCATATTCCGACAATATTTATACTCCCCAGTCATAACTGTATAGAATTCTCAGATTTAAAAAGCAAAACCTTACAAGATTTAAAAATAATAAGAATATGGCAAGCAGCCTAGTATATGATGGGACCCTTTGTAAACTAACAACCTCCAGGGAACGAGGTGCTCATGAGAGACAAAATGGCATTCTATACCTCCAAGTGCTTCATGAGGTAGCCAGTGGAGAGGAAGCCTCCAGGCACGCTGGCACAGAGGAGGCCAAGGCCTGTTGATGTGGCGTGCCCATTTTGACAGGAAGTCAGGATAAAAGGAGCTGTTTGGTGACTCACCACTCTGAATCACAAGGACCGATTTTACAGATCAACCAGTTCAATGTAAATAATTGCCATGGTCCAAAAGAGACAGGCATTTCAGCCCAGGTTATCAGAGAACCCTCTCCTCCCCCTGCCCCAAGCCATGGGAGAACGAGATGTTTTTTTAATTTTCTGTTCATTGTCCTCCTCAGCTACTGCACTGCTCTTGATGAAACACCCATGCAGCTCCGTGCTGTGTGCTTCCCTCCTTCCCCCTCTTCTCTGAGGTGGGAGACTCCTCAAAGGACTTTGCAAAGAGGGTATTTTTGTGTCTCTACAACCCAGGCAAGGTCAAACTCCCGGCCCCTTCTTGGAAGCACAAGGAGCATCCAAGCAATCTTGTGTGCCAGGCAAGAAAACTTCATAGCTTGATGAGGCCCTCGATCAACCAGGCTTGCCTCTAGGCGTGTCAAAGGGACCTGTTCCAGCCAGGGTTCTCTGGTTGCATCCCACAAGCCCTAGGGCAGGCTGGACTGGAGGACTCAGAGCTGACCGCACTCACTCGTGCTCCTTACTTCGCTCACTCTCATCTCACAGTGTCCAACAACCTCAGCCCCGGGAGGGCAGCCCAGGGCTCTCCTGATAGGTTTATAAGTGACCTTTTGGCCTTGTTTGTTATTACTCCTTTTCCCTCTTTGCAAGGGTTTCAAGCAACAGCGACACACGTTAATTTTTCATAAATGAAATTGTACCACGCTTATTTTTTGTTGTCATGCATTCTCAGTAGCCTATGGCTATATCCTGAAACCTTGTTTGTCCTTGTTTGTCTCTGCTCGCATCATCAGGCACATACACACACACACACAACACATAACACATACACTCCCACACACACACAACACACAAAACACACACTCACACACACAGTAATACTCAAACTCACATAGACATACCACACACACACCACACTCCCACACACACACTTACAAAGACAGAATTTTATGGTTCCATGTCTATTTTCCAAGTTGAATCCTTTTATACAGATTTCTCTTTCTACTTACTTTTCATTCAGTTCTTTGTGGATGACAATGGTTCTAACCTGTTGTGTTAAATGTCTGTGTACCCCAGTGAATCAATACCAATTCTCCCACTGACACTTTCCCTACGGCTCTTTTTTCCAGCAAGCATTTATTTGCTTTCTCTTTACCTTTACCAAAAACATTCAGTGCACACTTCAATTGCTAGAGAATGTCTTGGGTATACTGTGCTGGGTTGAAAATCATAGGCACCTTTTCATCCCAATGGGGGGTGGGAGGGGGGTGTGAGCCTAATGGCTAAATGAACCAGGGCTTGCCTCGTCGTCGTTCTCCATAAACCTGGTGACAGTTCACATTGCCAGCAGCCATGGAAGAGGATGCCCCTCCCCAGAATCCTCCCCACTGTGACAGCCTTGAAATTTCTGCCAGTGGCTGGCCCTTCACTGTTCCGTGCAGCTGCCTCTTCCTGGTTATTACCAGATTCGGGCCTCTTCCCGTGACTGGATTGTGTTGATCCCTTCATCTAGGGATGACCTGCCTTTTAACTGAGGTGTCCTTCTTACAGTGCCTCCTGAGTGACAGGGTGACGCCAGGAACTGGCAGCACAGCCGACGTCAGGGATAAGGAGGTGCGTGATCGAGGGTAGAGTTAGGGAACAAGATCACTTCCAATTTCCCCCAAGGCCAGGGAGACACAGGATGTTCTACTTCATGCTGGACTTGGAGTCTCAGCCCTCCACAGGAGCAGACATCTAGAGTTCAGGTGCCGAGTTGGTCTGATGGGAGGAGTAGGAGGGAGAAGGGCAGGAAAGGGGAGAGGCATATGGAACCTCCTGCCTGCACAGGGTGGGAACAGACACTGGGTGCACAAATCACGCTTGTTCCTTGAATTGAGCCTGCAGGACAAAGTAGCATTGATCTCCACAGAGAGGCACAGTCTTAGCGATGATGGGTAACTGCTCCTGCACCATTCACTTAACGAGGGGTAGATGTCAGAGCATAGCAGAGACAGATGTGTGGCGTCCAGCGGTCACGGTGAAGGTACCAGAAGGGCCTAAGCACTATGTTTGTGCCTGCATGGAAGACCCGGGGAGACTGAGGCTCCACACCCACTCTCAGAGCCCTGTGTGGGGCCTTGAGCCCCTGACCCCTCCACTCTCTCCATCACTGTGCCCAGCCAACTGGAATTTAGTAATTCAGGCAAAGTTCTTGGACTTTGGAAGTTATTAAGACTCCGTTTTAACTCAGCCCTCCTTGGGATAAGAATCTCTAAATCGCCCATCTCAGCTCAGTAAAAACAAATGTTCGTATTACCTCTGGCTCCATGCTGAATAATTATCGTTGTAATTATCTTTAAAAGGAAAGATGGCTGTGTAAGGAGAATGGATCTCCAGATTCCTGTCTGAAAGGAATGCCTTTGGAATGATAGCGCAAGACAGCAATGTGGACATCACATGTCTATGAGGCATTTCAAGGGTTTCTTGGGAGGCTTCTGCATCATGTCCTGTCTCTTTAATGAAGTGCCAGTCACATTACTAACCTTAGGAACCTTAGTCTTGCTTCCTTGCCTACCCAAACTTTATCAAGACTATGCACTAAAGCCCTGTTCTGGGATGGCATACAATTGCCCAATATTAGTTCATAATTTAGGGCTCTCTAGATTTTTGCATGAAGCAGTTAATTATGAGAAATAGAAATGACTCTTCTGACAGAAGTCAGCTGTCCGTGCTGCAGAAGGGACAAAGAAGCTCACCCCCAAGGTTCTACAGGGTGAGCATCTGCCTGGGCTTCTCATTTGACTGTCAGGTCTCATTACATAAAGGTGCCTTGTGTTTCACACCAATTAACTAAAAGGTTCAGACATTAATCCAACACCAAATAAGTCACCCTGTGCAACGAGGTATTCGAAAAAGACCAGTCCCAGCTCTATTGGATTTATCAGAGAAAACAGACTGGCACACTCTTTAACAGCTGAAAGGCATTGCTACATTACGCTTTTGTACAAGAGGCATTTCCTCCTAGTTGCTTGTGCCCTTCGGGCACATCACTCAAGTGCACAGTAAGAAGAAAATACCAGATGAGAACCTAAGAAAAGAGGGAGCTGTGTGTGCCTGATGATGGACTCACATCAGGGATATGTGATAAGCCTGCACAATTCAGGCTTAAATTCAGGATTAAAAGACAATGCAATTAAAATATGAGCAACAGCTGTTTTTCCAGGGAATAGCTGAAAATGGCCAGTAAGTTCATGAAAAGATGGTGGGCTCCACTGTCATTAAAGAGATGCAAACGGAGAGCATAGACAGATACACTGCACAGCTTCTGAAAAAGCAGAAATTAAAATGTCAGAAAATGACAGTGGCCGAGAAGATGACATAGCACTGGGCCTCTTGTCCCCCAGTGGTCGGACTCCAGAATGGTGTTTTGAAAACAGTCTGCTGTTTCTTCCAGAAGTTAAACCTGTGACCCAAAAATTTCATTCTCAGAGAATGCAACTAAAAGAAATAAAAATGCATGTCCATACAAAAATGTGTTCATGGGCCTCTCTATCAACATCACCTAGTCAGAGTGACCCCAAATTAGAAACATGCAAATGTCTAGCAACTGATGAATGGGTAAACACAGCAAGATGCAACGAAAAGACATAAAGTTATTCAGTCTCAAGAAGGAAGGAAAATTGGTATCCGCAACAACATGAGTGACCCCTGCAACCTTCTGTAACTTGAAAGAAGACAAGATTCTTGAAAGCTCACATAGTCCATGGTTTCATGCATGTGAGGTGTTCATAGTACGGAAGTCTACAGACATGAAAGAAGTTTCTTTGAGATGGGAGGGAGAAGGTGGGAAGGACCCGGCTGCAATGGTTGGGTTTCTTTTAGAGACAACAATACAACTGGGAAACCACTAAATTTTGCATCTTAAAGGGGCAAATTGTATGGTATGTAGATTGTACCCAGTGAAGTTATTTAAAATAAAAAGCAGCAGATGGGTGTGTGAGCTTCAGAGCTTCAGGAACTGCTCTGGCTGTCATGAGCAGAAGTGAGCAGCGGGAGAGGGAGGGAGAGACTCCTAATTCTCCTTTCACAGTCAGTCCCTAAGAACCCATTACAGAGGGAGAGGGTCAGCTATATCCTAGCTCTGCCCACCCCTCAGCTCAGGAACTATTCAGAAAAGAGGGCAGGAAGAAAGCAAGAGCTGGCGGGGTTGGGGAAAGCTATGAAGTGCTGACTGCTGGACCCAACGTGGACCTTCATCTCACAACGGCTGTGGTCACCTTGCTCAAGACCTGGGGAAGATCAAGCTGGTCTCCTGAGTCCCTACCCTGAGTCCCATTGGTAGTTAGATGGCTGCTGAGAGAGACACAGAGAGAGAGAGAGACTTTTAGGGACATGGACAAAGGTAAGTTTCCCACACTTAACTGATAGTTGATGGCCACACCCACACACGAAGAACATGTAAATGGTGCACAGATATACTGACTGTGGGAAGGAAGTGTTGGGGAATGCTAGGAGGAGTCGGAAGGAGACAGTGACCTATGGATATGATCAAAAGAGATAAGTATATGAGGTTATCTATTACTAAACAAAAAATATAAGTATCAGCAAAAAAATATAAGCATGCGTCATACTTAACAACAAGGGACTCCAGCTTTCCCACCACAGTGAAGAACAAGAACACGCCAACCCCTCTCATTACTAATTTTCATATTTTTATGTATACAGGCATTTTGCTTGCATGTATACATGTGCACATATACATGCCTGGTGCCTACAGGGGCCAGAAGAGAGTGTTGGATCTCCTAGAGTTACAGATGGTTATGAGCCACCATGTAGGTGTGAGGACTGAAACCTGCATCCTCTGCAAAGACAGCCAGTGCTCTTAACTGCTGAGCTACCTTCCCAGCCCTTACTTCCACCATTACACTAGAAGCAATTCTAATGCAATACAATAACAAATGTACTAAAATCTACCCACAGCTAGATGGAAGAAATCAAATTAAACTATCATTGTGTGCTGACAGTACTACCAACATGTAGAAAATCCAAAGTAATAAACATCAATGACCAAAAAACTGGAAAAAACTGGAACCAGGAGGTCTATCACTCATGCTGAAGTGGCATGAGCCTGTAATCTTAGGCCTCGGAAGGCAGGAGAGTCAAAAATTTGAGGCTACTGTTGACTATGTAGTGAATTTGAGGCTAGCCTGGGCTACATGAAAATCTATCTAAGAAAGAAAAATGTTTGGTGGGGAGGTTGACAATGGAAAAGGCTTTGCACGAGTGAACACAGGAAGAACCTAGCACCTCTGTTCACCTCACTGGGAACCTACACCTGCCCTGTAAAAAGTTGACATATATATGTATGTGTGTGTGTGTGTGTGTATTATATTATATACATATAATATATGTGTGTATTTTACATATTTTTATATATATGTATAATATACATCATATACATATACATATGAAAGCAAGGAGTACGTAATGACAGGTAAGGAGGTATATACACTTGCTTATGTGCCTGCATGCCATGCACACTTTGTGAGAATTGACCATTCATTTCCTACACATCTTGATATTGCTTCGTAGGGGTAATTAGACAAGAAAAGGGACATTGAGGAGGTGACTAAGACTGAAGCCATGTCTCAAGTTCACCATCCAAATTTGTTTCTATGCACAGCATTATGGGTTGACTACCTAGCACTCAGGATGTCACATAAAAAATGGGAGTCAGCCATGGGAACGCCCCGTGGCAGCTCTGGAGAAAACATTGTAAGAATGGCTTTGAAACATTTATAATATGGCTTCTGGGCAAAGATGATCTCCCGGTGTCACGGAATCCAGGACTGTCAGTGTGTCTGAGGACACAGCAGGCCGGAGTGTTTTGTGCGTAACATGAGATAAAAAGCTAACGAACCTGAGCCTGCAGTCCGCCGGTGTGTTCCACGAACCCCCAAACTACACTCCAGACATTTTCTTCAGATCTAGAAAGAACTTGAAACTAAAAGCCTATTTTTAAAAGACTTATTTGTTTGATGTGCATGTTAGGACACAGTGCGTGCACAGTGCCTACAGAAGAGGACTTAGGATCCCCTGGGGCTGGAGGCACAGAAGGTTGGGAGCTCCGCAAGACCCACCAGTGCTCTTTGGAAATGAATTGCTCTTCCTATGAAATTCTCCCTTTGGGTAGGCAGAGAGCTGTGTATTAGCAGAATCATACCTCAAGGGCATTTTGGGGGAGTGACTAAAGGCACGGGCTATGGGGAAGGAGAGGGTGCTCAGTTCCTCCTCTCACTGATTTAAACGATTCCACCCAGCCTCCAAACATAGGCAGTTTCCCCACCTAAAAAGCAGGGGTTAGAATAAAACTACTGTAGGGATTATTATAAAGATTAAATGCGTTACTAAAAGTAAGATATTTTCGGTAGCACATACCCGTAATCCCAGCATTCGGGGAGGCAGAGGCAGGTGGATCTTTCTGAGTTTGAGGCCAACCTGGTCTACAAAGAGAATCCAGGACAACCAAGGCTACAAAGAGAAAGCTTGTCTTGAAAAAAAAAAAAAGTAAAATATTTTAATTGTACCTGGCATTACATCACATAATTTTTGTGCATTAAAAAATTCATCAGCTGGTGAGATGTCTTGGCTGATAAAGGCATTTGCTACCAAACCTGGCACCGTGAGTTCAAACCCTGGGCCCACATGGTTAAAAGAGAGAACTGACTTCCACAGATGTCCTTTGACCTGCGCTCATGCACCTTTGTGCATAAACACACACACACACATCCATACTATTTATATTTATGTAAATATATATTTACATATAACATTCTAAAATCCCATGGTTTGGCACACATTTCCCAAACTGAACCTACTGAGACATTTTCACTTACCCACTCGGCATAAATGCACTGCTGAGGTGCCTGCTGCTTGCCAGGCTTTGTGCTAGACAGAACGGTAAGGAAATGAATGAACAAGCCTTGCCACCATGTACCACGCGGTCCACTGCACATTCTCTAGTGAGAACAAGCTGCTGCTTCCTCCGAGCTCTCTTTTCAAAGCACGGGACAAATGGAACCTGTTGTTTTTGAAACAGTAAGTACAATCCGGGAGTAGTGTGGCACAAGCTGAACCCCCAAAGACAATGCCAGGCAAAGGAGCCACAGGGCTTCACACCCCGACCAGGCATTTGTGGCAGGAGCCACATTCCAGATCGGAAGTTTGTCCTGGTACCTGTTGAATGTTGTGTGTTTACATACGTCAATGTCCAGTCAAATTCATAGGACCGTGTTCCTATTCAACTAAAACCATTCACACAGCACTGAGAGAAACACATGGTGATGGAAAGATCCAGAAGGTGCAAAGCTGGGCTCTGTAATTCAAACCTGTAATTCTGGGATTTGAGAAGCTGAAGCAGGGGGATCATCTCAGGACCAGTATTGGTCACATGATTACAGGGCAGCTGTCTCAAACAATGTCAACATCTAATGCTAGACAGGAGACTTCTCCTCCTCCATCTTCTGCTCTTGAGTTTCATAGAAGAAAGAGAAGGCCTCCTCACAGCATATGGCTTTGTGAGTTGTTTTGTTTCACCTTTGGGGAAGCAAACAAAGAGAGATGTCTAAGACTATGGCAATGCTAACTGCCCAATAAAAACTCATAAGATCAGCAGCCCCCTTATGGCTCAACAGTTAACTTTTGAAGGTCTCTCTGGGGTTCCCAAGAGAAAATTGCACTAGGCTCGCATAGTGCAAGGCTCTGTGGACCTTGCAAGCACATGCCTTCATGCTATAATTCTGCAGTCGCTACACTATTTTCCAGTTGTAGCAGCACACTAAAGCCTGAGGTTACAAAGCTGCTGCCGTTTTTTGGTTTGTTTGTTTGTTTTTTTTTCAATTTAGAGCAAAAGTAAGAACACACCCTAAAAATTCATAGAGGTCAGTCAGAAAAGAATCAAGGTTTCTTACAAAATAAATGCACTTTGGGCTTGCTTTTCTATGGGGGCTATCTGCCTCATATATCATGTGTCAACTGACCAGAGTTTAAGGGCTAATATCTCAGGCACTGATAGAGAGCAGGAGAATTAGAAGGTGGTAGGCAAGACACCGACCTTTCCCATCAGTGTCCCCAAAGGAACACTAGACAAATTATCCTTAGAATTGTTGCAACAACTGAGTAAATAAACACTCTGAGCCTGGGAACACGGCTGGACATCAGGCACCTTTCTGCCTTCTACAGTGTGGTGAAGCCCCTGGGTGAGTAACTCAACCCCTCACCTGGTTTTGATCTGCCCTTCTGGGAGCTGCTCCCCTCCCGCCATGAGCAAAACTCCTCCTAAGGTTCTAGCTGCATAGGCTCCTCTAGGGGCCTTGGAGTCATATTGTCACAGACAGCCATAAAATTTTTATAGCTGCCAGGATCCATTGATCAGCGAGTCAACCGTCCAGGCAATAAAAGTGTTGGTGTGAGAATTCAGAAGCCGGGGCACAGCAGGTCATACTTGCTGCTTGGCTGCTGGGGTAGTTTCCTGGTGTCACAGCGTCCCACCTGTTCACTCACCTCCCTCTAAATAGACAGTAAATACATGTCCCAAATAATTAAAGGAAGGCAGATCTTTTTAATTTAAGTTAAAATAGAAAAATGCAGGTGACAGATCATGTTTGTTTGAGGGCTTAAAGTATCTGGACATAATCCCCAAGCCACCCAAGGAGGATGAAAACTGGGGGGAAAGGGGGCAGGGACAGGGAAAGATGAGCAGCCTCTGCTCTGGAAGCAAAAGGTCTCCTTTTCAAGGCAGGATCACTCTGTTTTCACAGTTGTGTTGTAAAAACAGCAGATAATATCACAAAGGGCCTAGGAGCAGCCCTGGGTGGCTTATCTATGGAGCCACTCCCTGGTTCACACCCTGTCTAGACCAAGCTGGGCATTATCAGCAACCTCTAGATTAATTAGGAGCCTATTCTGAACAGGCTCCAACCTAACTAACCTGGTGCTCTGGAAAATTCAGGAGAAAACACTCCAGATAACTCTGAAAAGGGGACTTCTCAAGCCTAACACTCTCAGTCCTAGAGACATACCATCTTTTGCTTCTTACCATGTCCCTGAGTCTGACTGAAAAGAAGCATTCTCTAGCCTCCGCTCTCCTAAAATGTCCTAAAATGTCCCAGTCAGCCAAGGTCTACATGAAAACCCCAGTGAGGCCTAACAGAATCCTACTGTGGCCACCACTACTACGTGCCTCTCATTTAACACTCCAAGGGCAGAGAGGGCAACTGTTGTTGGCTTCCCCTTGCTAGGCATCAACAAAACACACCCCGCTCATTTATAGGTACCTGTGTAGTCAGTGCCACAAGACTGAAAAATGGTTGAGAGCTGTTCCAGCCAACAGAACATGGCACTCTGGGAAGGACACCATCCTGTGAGAGCTGTGACTATCTAGAAACCTCTTGCTCTGCTCTAAACAGACTGTTGTGGTGAGCCCTGTCTCGACTATGATGCAACAGTACAGGGGGACTGAGCATGAAAGCATGGGTGTCCCGGTTCATTCACTGAACACTCAAGTATCTACCTCACCCGCCGTTGCCACTGCTCAGCATGCCTACCAACTCATTTAAACATGTCATGTCTAAGCACAAAAGAAGATCAGCAAAAGGCAGAGCAAAGGCATGCAAGCAGCGAGCTGTACGCCACAGAAGCATTCTCAGGGCAGTAAATGAAGACTGAAGCTCAGCGCACACCAGGCTTGACAACCCAGGTTCCCACAGGAGATTGAGTTCTAACAGCAGCCCCGAATAGGAGAAATGGCACCTGGGTTGATGCTACAATTCCTCATTACAACCTCTGTCCCTGGGAGATGGCACAAGAATGGATGAACCTCTCACTTTGTCATTGCCTCGGTCTCCCATCTACAAAATGGAAACAGTAGCATCCTCTGCGGGTCAGGCCCTGAGATAGTCATTGTCAGGAGCCAACTAAACAGGCTAGAAAATCGTCAAAGAATGTCATATTGAAATCAGCACCAAGTGTCAAAACCTCCTTCCTCTCTGTACGTGCAGTAGGTGCTCCTTATCAGCTACGAATTATTCTGCAGTCAGAGAACAAAAACAGTTCATAGTCCCTGGCAAGGAAGATGAGCAAACTTTTTTCTTCCATGAAGGCCCCACTAGCCAGGATATAACAGTGTGCATCTGTAATCTCAGCACTTAGAAGGGTGAGGCAGGAGGATGCTGGTCTTGAGCCCAGCCTAGGCAATATAGTAAAGCCTCAAAAACATGCTATTACTTAAAAAAAGAGCTGGGTAGGCACCAGCTACATAATTATACTCCTACCCGGGGATCCAGATAGAACCTCAGATAGAATCTTCATCAGCTGAATCCTCATGTTTCATGAGGCCGCAAAGGAGGCTGAGAACTGGCCGGTGGAGAAGTGGCTTTCACTTCCCGGGGGCACAGCATGGCTTCCCTCCTCCAAGGCTTGGGGGACCTGAGGTGAAGTGCTGGCATTCCAGGCAATGTTTATTGACACGGTGCTGCCAAGCGCCTGATCCCTGCCCCTTCAGGGAAAAGATGTAGATTCAGATACTGGAACTAAGAGGGTCCTGAATACTTCATACCAAATAATCCAGTTTGGTGAGGCCTGGAGAGAGGGAACCTGGATCCTTACTCCCCTCAGAATTCAGAAAATATTCAGAGACAGAAAAGAAGACCATGGATCAGCAGCAGGCCCCTGCTTGTCCAGACTATGCAGAGATGAAATGCCTACATGTTAAGGGATGTAACCATTCTGGTGCACTCCATGACACACAGGTGAATTTGCCCTGCTAGGTACAAGAGTAAATAGAAGAACCCTTGCTCTCAGGACAGCCTGAAAAGTCAAAGGATGCTCATCATCTATCCCTGATACAACCTCAAGACTGTGTCAGAGAAGAAAAGCTATGTCTGTGCTCTTAGCCAGAGGTCTCATCATGGCAGGAAGTCCATCTACATGACTACTGGTCATTTCCGTTTCCTCTCTGAGGGTTACAGAAGCTGCAGCCCTCATTCAGTCTTCCAGGGTTCTCACACTTGTTTCAACTGCCTCAGTTCCTACCACAGACTGAATCCTGCTTTGCCACTTCAGGGTTTTTTGGTTTTTTGTTTTGGGGTTTTTTTGGTTTGTTTGTTTGTTTTTTTTTGGTTTTTTTTTTTTTTTTTTTTTTGGTTTTTTGTGGTTTTTTTGCTGAAGTAGATGTGTTCGCTGCCACCTTGTGGCACACGGGGGGGAAAAATAAAGCAACAACAACAAAAAAGACAAAATCCTCTCTGTAAAGGGCTCGATTTGCGGGCCAGTCTTAGAAATAATGATCATTTTCTCTCCTCTGTGGAGGAGCCTTTGTGCTGACTTTGTTACAGGCTCAACTGTCTAAGGGAGTGTGTGTGGGAGGTGTCGGACATTCTGCCTGCCTCCTGGACTGAACCTGGGTTGTAACAACAAAAACTTCCCTTCCAGTATTTCTGACCGTCACTATTGGTGCTAGGATTGAGCCACAATCCTAGATAACTGTATTTACAAGAAAGCTACTGCCCATAATCTCTCCAAAAAAATCATGCTATCCATATATGTTTTGTAAAGAGGTCTGCATATACTGGCTTAACCATGTTTGGATTTTGACCTGCTGACCTGACAGTGATGTTTAGAATCACCTGCCCTGCTATGCCACGTGGCTTGCTTTCAAGGCTGTGTTTCTCCTCTATCCACTGTGTTTTCTGTAGCAAAGATAGTTCTAGACCCCTGTGTTTATCTAGGTGAGTCTAAGAAGAACAATTTTCAGATAAATATAATTGGGTTTTTTTCCTCGTGGTGAGCTATCTCACTGTGGGAAATTTAGCTCTGATAAATATATACCTTCAAACTTAAAAGATTTAGTATAATTGACCTCTCTCTCTCTCTCTCTCTCTCTCTCTCTCTCTCTCTCTCTCTCTCTCTCTCTCTCTCTCTCTCTCTCTCTGTGTGTGTGTGTGTGTGTGTGTGTGTGTGTGTGTGTGTGTGTGTGTGTGTGTGTGTGTGTGTGTACTCATATTATATGGCTCTACACTGTCTTGTCTCTGTGGTCACTAAAGCCGTATGATATGGATAGCAATCACAAACCACGAAGACATACCCAGGAGCCAGAATCTTCCTTGATCTAACATTAACTCTAGCCAGGGGTGTGATGCTTATGTGGCCCCAGAGGCTCTGGAGAGGAGAAGAACATGTGCCTTTGACAGGAATGCTGAGGGATCTGGATTTTTTTTTAAAGTATGAATTTTTGAGAAAGGCCCAAAATGTGAAACCGGGAAGGACTCTAAGGTGACGCCACCCTTTCCCCAGAGCAGGTGGAGGGCACTGGCTGGTCCAGTTGCCATTTTTCAGAACATCTTCAAAGCTAGACAGGGATACACAGGGTCAGGTCTGCAGAAACAGAAATAACATGGAGCAAATGAAGTCAAGGAGAGTCTCGAATCAGAAAATAATGTGTTATTGGTGCTAGAAATCCTTGTTACTGCAAAGGTTTCGAGAACATGGATGCAACCCAGGTGGGGGGAAGTGACGTCCAGCCAGTCGGTGTTTATTTGGGATGCTGTGGTTGTCGTTGTCAATAACTGTCAACTCCTCCAGGCCGCAGGGGAGCATGGTCTGTACTTCTGGCTGCCGGTGGCTGGGTGAGACCCTGCGACAAGCTCCAGTGAAAAAGTAGAGATGGAAGTGACTTGTGCCACTTCCAGGGAAGATTTAACACGAGGATTCGAGTTCTCTACGGCCTGAAAGTCAAGACAGTAGCCAGCAGGGGGTCTCACAGGATGCTAGGAGGCAGCACTATGAGGACATAGCTTGTTGGCCTGTCCACACTAGGCATGGAGTATCAGTGAGGACCAAACCATTGTAGTTTAGGCCAGAAACAGCTGGGTGGTATTTGTTACTGCAGCACGACACAGCCAATCCTGACTAAAGCACTTCAGCTTGAAGAGGAAGTGATGGTTGACTTCCTGAAGTCTGTAGGAGGATATGGTCCTGAGGTGGAGGCAGCAAAGGCCTCGGGAAGGTAGACAGAGTGCTGGCTAACACAGCAAGTGCCTTAGGACTCCAAGCAGCATTCTAATCATCTCAGGGAAGATCACTGCTGCCTTCTGGGCAACCGTTGCTTTATTTTAGGAAAAACACCAAAATGCACCCTGTGTTGCATGAAAATAAATCAAGAATGTTCTCAGCAGTGCTTATGGGGAGGAGGGAGCCTCTAATTAAATCCATCTCTCAGGGAGGAGTGGAGCCTGGGTTTAGAAATGAGAATTGCTTCACAGAGCTGAGTCAGAGCAGTGCTTCACTGGCCTCCCGCTCTCCTGAGGGAGGAAAACATATTTCTTCCTCTCCTGTGTCAGTTAGTCCTTAGAAGTGGAGGTGAGCCGACCATGGTTTCCTATGGGAGTGGAGGTAAGCTGAATGTGGCTTTCTGAGGGCAGCCGAAGTGCCCTTTCAGTGAGCCTGCACCGTTGAGCCTGGAATTGGACCCTAAGTTCACTTTCTCTGCTTCCCCTTCCCTTGTGGTCCCTGGACAAGGGGCCAGCAAAAGCTGTAGCCTGGCTTCTTCTTGGGACAAGGGAACAAAGAGAAAAAAAAAAACTCCCAGCAGAGGCACAGTGGTAAAATGGCCCTGCAGAGCCTGCCTGTTGGGGCCAGAAAGGCTCTGACGCCATCAGCCAGAGCAAGACCCATTCCTTCAGCCTCAGGTCACTGTTGGGAAGACAACAGGACCATGCACCAGAAGGATGACAAAGATCACAGAGATCCATCCAACCAGGTCCATGCCCTGTGTGAGTTAGTGGGTAGTAACCACACCTACCTACTGTGCTGGCAATTCTGGACGAATCCAATTGTTCTGTCGGGGAGTGTACATCATGAAACAATTCTCTAATGCTCCCTGAGGACTCACTAGGCACCCAGAGCAAGCATCCATTCTTCAAACGCATGTGCGTCCTCACTTAGTGCCAGCAGCTTAAGAAGCACTGAAGATGGAGCCAGGGATGATGCTGGTAACATCCCCTCCTGAGGGAGCAGCTCAGCTGCTGCTTTTTAAGAAACAAACAAGCAGTCTGGCTATAGTTGTGCATTGGGTCTAGTTTGCCCCAAAGGCTCACACGATGGGTGCTTTACCCCCAAGGCTGTGTGTAGGGTAAGATGGTTGGGCCTTTAAAAGGTGCGGCTCCATGGGAGATCTTAGGACTCAGGGACTCAGTCCATCCTTGGCACTGGATGGATGCCATCTCCTAAGACTGGGTCGACTCTCATGAGACTAGATTAATCCATTGTGTAGATGTACCACAATTTCTGTATCCATTCCTCAGTGGAGGGGCATCTGGATTGTTTCCAGCATCTGGCTATTACAAATAAAGCTGCTACAAACATAGTTGAGCAAATGTCCTTGTTGTATACTTGAGCATATTTTGGATATAAGCCTAGGAGTGGTATAGCTGGATCTTGAGGAAGAGCTATTCCTAGTTGTCTGAGGAAGGGCCAGATTGATTTCCAGAGTGGTTGTACAAATTTACATTCCCACCAGCAGTGGAGGAGGGTTCCCCTTTCTCCACATCCTCTCCAGCATGTGTTGTCACTTGTGTTTTTGATCTTAACCATTCTGACGGGTGTAAGGTGAAATCTCAGGGTCGCTCTGATTTGCATCTCCCTGATGACTAAGGATGTTGAGCATTCCTTTAAGTGTTTTTCGGCCACTCGATATCCCTCTATTTAGAATTCTCTGTTTAGCTCTGTACTCCATTTTTTAATTGGATTACTTGATTGTTGCTGTAGATCAATCCCCCTGAGCACAAGCTGTGGTAAGAAAGGCTGCCGCCTCCCTGAGCCCCTACACACATGCTGTGCACCTGTGACACACACATTCTTGCCGCTGTTATCACACCTGTGCCAAGGCCCACAGGAGAGCCAAGCACACACCCGTGCCATGCTCTTGACCCTCCAGAACTTTAAGATAAATAAATAAAGTCCTTCTCTATACAGCGCCGGGAAGCTTTAGGTATTTTGTCATAGTAACACAAAGCAAACTGTCAGTTAATTATTATACAGTGATTACAGATTGAACAGTTATTACATATAGTCTATAGTCTATGAAGAAAACATGTGACATTTGTGAGACTGAAGAAGGGTACTAAATGGATTAGACAGGGCCCCTCTGAGATACCTACCCACTTTTCAATCCTTCTTTCTTTCTTTCTTTTCTTTTCTTTCTTCTGACAGGATGTAACTATATAGCCTCAGGTAGCCTCACACTCAGGATCCTCAACCACTAGAGCAGTGACTGTGACATCCTTTAATACAGTTCCTCACGTGTGGTGACCCCCCATCCATAAGAATATTTTGTCACTATCTCATACCTGTAATTTTGTCACTGTTGTGAATCACAATGTAATACCATTTTCCAACAGTATTAGGCAACCCCTGTAATAGAATCATTCAACCCCCAGAGGGACCATGAGCCAGGTTAGGAACAGCTGCTCTAGGAGCTGAGATGTGAGAGACGTCAAGGCCAAAGATGCAGGGGGTTCCAGGACATACACATGTGCTATAAGGCTTGAGCTTGAGGTCAGAGGGTGGCTTTGAACTTCACCTTAACAGCAGGGGACAGTCTTTGCAGAGATTTAAGGAAAGGCAAATGTGACTTTGTTGACATTTTGTCAGGATAATTGGATGATTATACTCACAAACATGATTTCGAATTTCAAGCTTTGACTTTGTTCCTGGAGTTCTGGGCACCCTGGACAGTCTCTCTGAGTCCTCACCACCATCCCTGGAAGTATCATTAGCCCATTTCACCTGTAATGTCATGGGTGACACCTCTGGCAAGGTGGGAAATGTCACTCAGTGCCCACACGGCGATGCCACCCGACCATGAAGGGAGAGCCCCAAGGTGCCTCAGCAGCCATGCATGGTTCATGAAACCCATCACTTTCATCTGTGCACCGACAGATCATATGTGGCGGTGCTCAGGTTTTGAATATATACTCATAAGAGAGTGGATTCACTCTGTCTTGGAGTCATTTCATGTCTTCACAAGCAATGAATGCTGTAAGTATTTGCCACGAGCATCCAGGGTCCATTGAGCTGTCCGACTTTAAGAGGAGCTTGAGTTTCGTGACCACTGAGGGACCACCACTGCTAGTGAGGCTTCCAGAACTATAGTCAAGTCTGGAACTACAGCAAAGTCTGCATCTGGGATGAGCGAGCGGAAGAAGGCTCACCACAAACACTGCTGTCCTAACCTCCCTCCTTCAGCATCTATAAACTCCCTGTTCTCACGAAGCTTAGGCAGAGTGCAGCATGTGGGTTCACCGCGAGCAGACCTTGAGAAGATCAGAACCGAGACAAGTTCGAAATGCTTCAGACAGGCCCTGCCCGTAGAGGTGTCAGAGGAGGTCAGCATTGCATTCCTCAGTCTCTCCCCCGCCGCAGCTTTTGAGACAAGGTCTTGCCCTGAGCTCCAGGAATCTAGCTGTCTCCACTTAGCCAGAGCTGAGATTACAAACACATGCTGAGGGCTAGAGCGATGGTTCAGCAGTTAAGAGCACTGACCACTCTTCTAGAGAACCTGGGTTTAGGTTCCAGGTCCTCCTATGTGTTGAGTCACAACAATCTGTAACTCCAGTTCCAGGGCATCCAACGCCCTCTTCTGGCCTCCATGAGCACTGCATGCACATGGCGCACAGACCCTTGCAGGCAAAACACCCACACAGAAACACACGCTGCCACACTCAGCTTTTCAAGTGGGTCCTAGAGACTCAAACTGGGGTCCTTGTGCTTGCATGGTAGTTGCTTTACTGAGCCATCTCTACAGCTCTCAATAAGCCTGTGGGACAACTGAGGTGCCATTTGGCCTTCCATTTTATGGGATGCAATGGGAGTCAAGGTTCCTAATCTCAGCTCCGATTGGTTGCCCGCATTAAGACTAGGTTTTCCATTCTCAGGATGTTTAGGGCATGGCACCAGCAGATATGCTCTCTGTCTTCCCAGCTCACTCTGTAATGCCTGCCCTCCACTTGACCCAGACCATAACACTGTCTATGGCTAAACCTGCCAGGCTCAAGGATTGCAGACCTAAACACACTCTTTTTCTATTGTCTGTTTTTCCTCTGCTGTTTGCTGTATTGTCTTCCTCATGACTGCTATTAAATTAGATTATTTGTGCCATTGTCCTTACTAAGTACAGTAATACCTACAAAGCCTAAGGCATTCTGTCCCCCATTTCATCAGTAAGCAGCCTAAGGTAAGGTAGCAAGTTAGCACCGTAGCTGACGTTCAAGGTCACGTCTGTTTAGGAAGCCCATGTATAAGTTTTTAAGCCCTTTTTCTTTGTGCCCAGAAACTGAGACCACAAGGGTCACGGTTTTTTTTGTTGTTTTTAATTTATAAAAAAAAAATATTATTTGAAAATGGTGGCTGTAGTGTCACGCTCATAGACAGGAGCATCAGAGAAGTTTGAATTATGAAATCACAGACCTGGGAGTGGCCTTGCAACTGAGCAATGACATGTTGAACTCAGTCATATACTGAGGAGCACACAAGATGGCACTGTAGATGAGCACGGCGCCTCAGTGCCAATAGGACCGCAGCTAAGCGAGTGTTGTCCCTTCATGCTGCCGTGACCCCGCCCACTTGGTCTGCTGTGCACTCACCAGACTTCCAAGTGCTTACAAAGGCTTTTCGGGGGTCTCATTAAACACTTCTTCTGTGTCTAAGGAGATTATCGAATTTAATCACATTTTCACTTGCCGAAGTTGGCTTTAAATGGGTCTTAGTTGTTTCAAACAACTAAATCAAACTCCTAAATGTGAAGATGACCTATCAACAAAGAATATGCAGTAGAAATGTTTAAAGTGAGTGTTGAAATCTGTTCAAAATAAGGCTATAACACTGTGGCTGTTTGAATAAGAATGCCAACTCCTACCATACCCCTAGGATCACATATTTGAATGCTTAGTCATCAGTGAGGGGACTGAGAAGGATTGGGAGGTGTGGCCTTGTTGGAGAAGTGTGTCACTGGGGATGGGCTTTGAGGTCTCAGATGCTCAAGCCCAGCTTGGTGTCTCTCTCTTCCTGCTGTCTGCAGATCCAAATGTAGAACTCTGCCTCTCTCCAGCACCAATCCTGCCGGCTTGCTGCCCCCACCACAGTGGTAATGAACTAAACCTCTGAAACTGTAAGCCAGCCGCAGTTAAATGCTTCTCTCATAAAAGTCGCCGTGGTCATGGTGCCTCTTCACAGCAACAGAACACTGACTAAGAGCCGTGGAGATGGCTGGTGGGGAGAACTTGCCTCTACACCTCTTGGCCTGTGTTTGATCCCTGGAACACACGGTGGAAGGAGAGAACCAACTCCTAGTAGCTGTTGTCTGATGGCTCCCCATATGCACACAAGTGAATAACTGTGAAAGAGAATGGAGGAAGCCAATACCTGGTTGGTCTGTTGAGGTGGGGAATCACGACATTGCTCTTACCAGTCCTGAACCTGTACGCTTACATGCTCGTACCTTACCCTCCCAGTTTCGTTTTCTCTTGTTTTAACTCTACAGCAGTGCAGGTTTAGTCCAGGGAAATGCTGTGTGTGTTTGTTGGTTGGTTGGTTGGTTGGTTTCAACACTAAGGACCAGACACTGGGTTTTGTACATGGCTGGCAAGTTCTCTATCATTGAGATACACCTCAGCCTCTGCTACATCTTGGAAAATATACACAATCTTCCAGAGTTAACAAACCTTTTGAGCTTGATCGAGGAATGATTGGCAATAATGATTGTATCACAGCACGCATTTACCACTTATGAGTTTATATCCAAGTGTTCTCACTCACTGTCCACTCAGATGGAGTCAGTCCTACTCATTTTATAAACCAGCGATTTGCTCACCGGATATGTGCAATCAAACCCAATGGCTACTATCATCTTATCCCTACTAAACAGGAAAAACTTACCCTTAAATAAATAAGCAAACAAAGACAAGTTGTTATCATTCATTTTATAGTCAATAGTTAAGAGAAAATACTAATGCAATAAGCATACTGTGTTAGCTATCTCAATTTTACATAGTAAATACATGTAAAGAGTAACAGAATTTGTGGTCTGTAATTGTCAAATTTTTATTTCCTCAAATGCTGCTGGTCTTTGAATGTAGAAGAGAAGAAGTAGGTCCCTGGAGGTGGCCAATGTCACCTTGAGACTCAGTAGCCCTGACCCACTACCCGTCACTCTCTGCTTCCTGGGTGTGTATTTAATGTGACCAGCTAGCCTCGAGCGCCTGCCACCATGCTTCCCTTGCTTGTTGTCATCCCTGGGCTTAGGGTTAAAAGCTATCCCCCAACTAGCTAGAATCAGCCACCAGTCACCCAAATTAAAAGGGCCAAATTAATAATGAAGAGTTAAAAAGAGAGTCTTATTCAATGTGACCACACTAGGAAAAGGAACGATGGGACCAAGCAACCCTAAAAATCCATCTGCAGGGATACTGAGACAGAGCATGGGAATTAAGGGGGTTATTAGAAAAGATATTGAAACCATGTTGCTTCCCTGTCTGGAGGCAACAACATAGCTTAAGAGAGGGAATAGGGGCCTTCTTGGCGGAGGTGGGATGTTTCTTCCTATATATAGCTCATTAAGGATGGGTACACAGCAGGAGCCTCCAGCCAGCTCTGATTTCCAAGCAAGAGGCAGGGACAGGGACAGAGAGCAGGGTACCACCAACACCACCTTTGATGCAAACTTGCTTCTCCACGTGAGTGATGTGGACCCCAAGAATTAGATATTTCACAGAGAGTGTCTCAGCAGGGTGCCTCTCATATCTGTGAAGGGGGAAAGGCTGCTGCAAAGTACTGTGCCAACCCCAGCAGTGGCTGAAAACAAAAGTCATGTTCTCATACTGACCTGTGGGTGGAGCTTAGACAGAAGGCAAGAGACTCACGTATCTGAGCAGTCTAGTCTAGCAAGCCTTGGTCCTGTGCTCGCCTGTGTCAGCTCCGGGTCTCCCTTTGCACCGATGGGCTGATAAGTTCAGCACATTTCTCCCAGGGACAAGTTCCTGCCCTGGCAGTCCTCAGGGCTTCAGCCTCTTCTCCTCAGAGGCCACTCCCAGGAGATGCCATTTTCTTTGGGGTGTTCTCTGTTTCAATAGTCTGATAGCCACAAGGGGGGACACAAGACAGGCCAGGTACCATGTCTTCCTTGCCCCGAGGAACTATACCCCCCTGGATCTGTGAGCCAAAATAAACCCCTTCACCCCAAAGTTGCTTTTTTTTTTTGTATGTTTTTATCTCAGCGACAGCAATGTAAGAGAGATAAGTCTCTGCCTTAAAAATCTTTTAGGTCTATGAACTTTACTAAATAAGGGTAAGGCAGCCTCTTCTTAGCCCCATCCCACCCCCTTTCAGTTTGTTCAGGGATGTCAGAGACACAAGCCATGAGACTTCACTGAATTCCCACAGAAGGAACACACCTGTATAACTGACACCAGGGTCACGAGACCCAACACCACAAGTCCTCAGCCCCCTCGTGCTTTCTCTGTCACAACCCACCCTGGGAATCCTCCAGGGCTGAGAAAGGCCAGGTTTTATTTTGCCTCCTTATCAAGCTTCATGTAAGTGAGACACTCTTCATTAACCTGCCCACTCTTCATTAACCTGCCTTCCCTCATTATCCTTTTCCTAGAATTCATCTCTGTCTTGCAGAGTTGCCATTTGTTTTCATTGTTGTATTGTTCCACTATGTAAATAAAATACAAGCTCTTTCTTTGTTATATTCTTTCATAACATACTAAAAATAAAATATTACATGTTGTTTTTCTGAAGTTCTAATTAATCAAGCCTTCCATATTCTGTCTGAGTGTCCTCACTCTGGCAACATTTTAGTTTGTCTGCAGAAGGGCCTATTCGGATTTTTTTTTAAGAGCAAAAACCATGTGTTCTGATACATTTGTAAATATTGTACCTACAAAACAAAAATGAAGATTTTTTTTACATCCATTTGATTCATCCGAATAGTATGGACAGGAAAACTGGTTTATTCCAGCGGGCCTCCTCCCCTGGGAGGGGACAGGTCCACTTTACAAAATGAATTATGTCTTTCTGCATTTATGAAATCAACCGGAACATAGACACGCCTTCCCTTTATTTTTGATGTATAAATGACCTCAATTGTGTTAATAGTTTGCTTACAAACATAGCAGTTGTAACAATGTTTAGTGTTTCTAGAAAGTCCTTTTATTCTTCAAAGTATATTACAAATTACAAATTAATTAAGTCTAGCTCTACCCCAGGGAAGAAAGCATTACTTATTTCTAAAGCTCAGACTCCCTGAAGCCAAGTGTGAGCCAACTGGCCGCCAGCCATGGAGTGACTTTCAGTCTGCAGGTCTGGGCTCCGGCTCCAGCCCCAGCAACATCAAAGAGACATTCAGTGTCTTCCTCCCAGGACTGTTCTCCTTTCCATCCAAAACTAGGGAGGGTGAGAGAGGGGTCAGGGATCCGGGATTGCTGAACTATCAACAAAAATACTAATCTCTGTTTTGTCAGGAAGATCTCCACCTCGGCTGGGCTCCGGGTTTTTCTGGTTATAAAAATGGCCTTTATTTTTAAAAGGCTCAAGGATCAGGCAACTGACAGCCATGGGAAAATGCTAGATTAAACGCAGTGAGGTCTGCATGAAATCCTGAGACTACAGTCCCTCCCCGAGATGACTTGCTGAGTATGTTTAGAACCGCTGCTGTTGTCTAAAACAGTCTATAGTTGTCCTTTCATTTTTTTCTTGCCACAAAAATGCTGCCAAGGTAGAGGAGGTAGACAGGATGAAAGCACCTTAGATGCACAGTGAAACCCATTGTTTTATGCAATCGACATGTGTTCCTAAAAATAAATGCTGAAAACTGAAATGCTAGCATGGAAGAATGTTTGCCCTAAAATGGCTACTGTCCAATCTAGGTCAGAAACTGAGATCTGGCATCCTGTTGGGGAACAGCTGTAAGGGCTCTCGGGAAATCTTTTATTCTGACACATATTTCTTCCAATATTAAACAATGCCTTGTGAAGCCTTTCTCAACAATCGTTGCTTAAAGGAACAAAATTTTGTTTGTTCTCAGAGCAACCTTCCCCCAGTTTCCTCTTAGTAAGTAATCTCTCCATCAGATTGCTCACATTTTTGAATCTGTGCCTCACCCCTCCATTTTTTTTTACACTGGACCACAGTCTTAAAAAAAAAGAGCAAGCAACCAACACCAGGATGAAGCTGGTACCAATAGTCTCACCATAGACACTAACTTCTACAATCTTCCACAGAGGGGCAGAAGGCCTGAGTGGCAAGGCCCTTCTGCACAGCCCCTTGGGGGTTCCTACCAGAAGCCTTCCAAAGACTCTTGGTCCCTGCTATAGGCGGGTACCAAGACAAAGAAAGCAAAGATCCAAAGACTTGGATCCACCATTAGGGCATCCTGTAGGAACTGCAGGCCTCAGGGCTTCTGCTGAGTGACTCTTCCTCTGTGTGTGCCAACTCCCCAGTCACTGAGAAAAGCACTCTCACGGGTCCCAGCAGCCAGACCACGGGGGCAGGACTGCTCCTCATCAGTTAATATGATACATGGGGTCTGCTTGGTCTGTGGGATTGGTGGCCTGTGGCAGGGCCAGGCGCTAAGGCAGCTTGAATGGCCTAAAGCATCACTAGGACCACAAGCAGCCGAGCGACAGCCATGCCGGGCTCCGACAGACGCTTCAGAGTGTGGGAGCACATTCCTGCTGTCCCGGCTCTAACCAGGGATTTGAAGCCAACTGGTGCAATGTGCAAAGGGAGGCAGGAAAGGACAACTGGACCCAGAAAAATCATAAAGGAGGATGGTAGAAATGTGAACCAATCAAAGGGATTGTGTAAAGGAATTTCCTGATCCGAGGTGAGGTGGGATTAGATAACAACCCTAGAATCATCTGCCATCTGTTGTCAACACCTGTGTAGCATCCCTCATCCAAAGGGTTTGAAACCAGAAATGTTTCAGATTCCGGATTTGCTTGGATTTTGGAGTACTTGCATACATAATGAGCTGTCTTTGGGAATGGGATCCAGGCTGAGCCAGGAAAATCACTTATGTTTCATTTGCAATTTATGCACATAGCCTTGAGGTAATTTGGTGCAATATTTTCAGTGCACCTGTGTTTTAGCTGAGACTAGTCACACAGGGTCTCTGCTGCATTTCCACCACAGTATCATGCTGCTTCTCAAAGGGTCTTGAGTTTTAGACTTTCACATTAGGAATACTCCTGTAACCCACATCCCAGTTTTCATCTGCGTGCTCAATTATTCTTAGTTTGTCCTTTGTTTGGTATCAGAAGACTTGTGTTAAGGAACCCCTCAAGAATTTTTGTTCATATACAAACTGGAGAAATAGACCAATTTCAACTACATTTCAGTAAGCATCAGTTTAACAAACTTCGATAGCTCTGTCTGGACAAAGAGAATGCTGGGCATTTCGCTTAAATGGAGCAGCACTTAGAGGTGAGGAAAATAAATGTTTTTTGTGAAAGACAGACCTGTGAGACAGTTACTGCTAATCTACTTGATAGCACAGGTAGCCCAGGCCAGCTGAGACGATCATCAATGAGTAACAACTAGAACTGACGGCAAAGTCATGAAAATGAAGAAAAACAGTGCAGAAAAAAGATAGATGAGGACATCAAGTGCCTGACTCGAGAATATGGTTCAGTCTTCTGGAATGTTTCCTAGAGACCACATGCAACAGGATCAAAGCCAGAACTCATGCAGGTAATTCTAGTAGACAACTACAGGGATAGGCGGACCTCACTGGGACAAACCGGATGACAAATGTATTTGTCTCCAGTCAAGAACTGTACTAATGTGACTATGAGCTGGAAGAGCAGGAACCACAGAGAACAGCGGGTTTCTCTTCACTCTCCACTGCCTCTTTACACGGGTTCTGTAGGAACATCTCTTCCTGTGACCTCGGGTGAAAATTTAGTTCATCCTTTAATTTTCTGGTCCCTTTCGTGAAATACAAACAGTGGGCATTTCAAGTCATCATAGTAGACTTGGGTTCAGATCAAAATATCCAGGGTCATGTAATGCTTAAAGCTTTTATCTTGATTGCTTTGTTTTCCTGAGAGCATCTCTATGTCCATCACACTCCTGATTCTCCTGGCCTTGATCTCCCGAGCTCCAGGACTACAGTACTCCTGCCTCTCTGCTTTACACTTTGGGGAATGTAAGTCATTCCTAAATCAGGTCTACAGAAGATGTTGAAGGGGCAGGTGCAGCTGGCGCAATCCCTCTACTCCACCTGCTGGTCAAGGCTCCTTGACTCCTCCAGGTTTGGAGCAAGGGAAAGAAAAAGAGGATTCAAACAAGCATCCCTCCTGAACCACTAGCTATTGATCTAGACCTTGACCCTGTTTTGGACTAGATAGCTATCTAAAACTCTTCCTCCTTCCCGTCTCTTCCTCTTCTCTCTCTCCCATGCTCTCACACTATTGTTAAATACTCTCCCTGTACTGTAGTTCTTTTGATAGCTAGTTGCCTTGTCCTGTATAAGAGGTTTCCAGGGGCCTCCTCCAGTCCTTCAGTTAGGAGCCTTTGCCTTCTATATGGCCTCCTGGATGCTCAGAAATCCACTCCAGCTGTGGCCTTCCCTTTAGAGTTGCATGCACATGTAATGCTCCTGCATCCTTCACTACTGAAAATTCTTGGATATGGGCTGACTCCAGAGCAGGAAGAATCTCTCCTGAATGCCAATATCATACAGTGAACCCAATCTGCTCCACATCTGAATTCACATGAAGTTAAACACAAGTTCACTACATCCACAAACCACTCAGGGTATACAGTAGGTATTCCAGCGTGTTCTTTTCAAGTGTACTGGGCATGAGGTCAGGGGCAGGTTTTCATGGTACCCTCTTGAAGCTGGGAAAGAACTTAGCACACAAGCTCAAAAGTCTGATTCTGTGATAACATTGATGTGGGTAAGAAGGACAGATGAGTAATAAAATCAAGGCTTGCCCGTATCCCTCAAACATTCTCCACCTGGTTTCCATCTTCCCTATGGATGGATGGCTAAATAGATAAATGGTAAATAATCAAAAAGCATGACAGATAAATAGGTAGTAGGTAGGTAGATAGGTAGGTAGATAGAGAGATAGAGAGATAGAGAGATAGATGGGATAGATGATAGGTGAACAAATTATTAATAGATGATAGGTAGATTGATAGATTATAGGTAGATAAGTGATAGACAGACAGACACTGTCCATCCTGTACAACATAGACAACACAGGGTAGTTTAGCTAGGATTTCCAATTCAATGCACTTTGTGAACTAAGTTCTTTAAAACATTCTGTTGAGTCTGACCTTGGCTGTGGTTGTATCAGCTGTTAGCTATGGGCAGAGGAAAAGATGGTGTGATGAATACTAAAACAAGGTCCCATGTGCCATCAGAACACCAACATAGGCCCATGTGGGGTGAAAGAAGAAACTAGATTAACATCTCAAGCCACTGCCGAGGATATTCTGCCACTGACGGGGCCCAATGATCACATCAAACACTGTTGAGAGCTTCCCTAGGACAGCTTGCTACCTCTGACACTGTAAATCCCCCAAATACCTTTCCAGCCCTTCTCTTTGCAAATACTGAACACAAATTCACAGACCCAGAGGTTTTTGGCATGGTAAACATGGCTCTCAAGTCAGTCACCATGGGCAAACCCAAGGATTAGCATCACCAACAACCACAAACACCAGTGAAGGCAAAGGTTCTTACAGCCTTGGCAACCCTCCTGAAGGCCAGACAGAAGTGCTACTGTTCTGAGCTCCCAGCCTGCACTGCCGGTGGCAAGGCTCCCTAAACCAATGGTGGCTGCACACTTTATCACGCCTCCTGAGGCAGGATGGGACATTAAACTCGGAATGGGTAATAATTATCCCAGGAGGGCATAAAACCATAAGCTTTCTGAATAAGTTTGCCTCCAGATTCCAAAACAAAAGTGAGTCAGCCTCATCACCACTGGGACTGAGCCCCAGCCCGAGCATGCATCTGCTCTGGTTGTGGCTAGTCAGCTCAGCATTACTGCTTCCATTGCAGTTCATCACTTACAACATGCCTTCAAGGGCCAGAGCAGACCCAAAAAGAGTCTCAGCTAAGCCTCTGATTGGTCCCACCGATTAGAATCAAGATAGCAGAGAATAGGCTTCCCAGTATTCCTAAATTGCCTCTGAAAGTCCCAGAAACACACAGCGATGGGTCTTGAGTCTTCCACACACATGGAAATTTTCTTCCCAAAGAAAAGCGAAGTCAGGTCCAGAAAAAATCGTGTCCATGAGAGAAAAGCACAAGCAAGAATGTTTCAACACCCTCAACTCATAGTCATTCCAAGAAAACACAGACGAAAATTTTGGTGTGAATATCCACACATGATCAAGTGTGATCACACATGATGACAGGGTTCCCACGTCGTTAGAAAACGTAAGCTCTTTCTGATACAATGAATTCTTAGTACAGGACAAAAGCACAAATAAGCCCCTGACTATAGCACAGGTGAGGAGCAGAAGCCACGTCACTGGAGGACAAAAATGCAGCCCTAGTGAAGGAGGGAAGCAGCAAGCGTTAGCATTAATTAAATGACTAACAAGACAGTTAATTAAATGGCTAACGCTAATTAAGTGACTAATGTTAATTAAATGACTAACAAGCTCACACAGGGTCTAAGACAGCAGACATTGACTCCCTGACTTCTCCTGTAAACCTGCCTGTCCTTCCTCCTCTTCCCGAAAGGGGTGTCATCTGCTCTTGTCACTAGAAAAGAGAGTGCCACCAGGCCCCTTTAGACAGCCAGCTCTGTCTGGTACAAAACCATCTTCACGGGAAATGCAACCTCAGCTCCTGTAAAACCAGCTTAGCCCCAGGATGACTCTCCTTGGAGAGCTGCAAAGGCCATCCTCAAATGGACACGGGGTTCTGACAATGCCTAAACCTGTACAATCCGTAAGCTATATCCAATCAAGGCTAGGTCTCTTTAAGCAGTAGCTAGAGGCTTTAGCTGTGTGCTAATTAATGTTTCCTTTACCTCTGAGTGCTGAGAATGCCTGGCTGGGGAAAACTGAAGCCAGGGCCTCATCACCACCACATCACACCAGTGCCTCTCCAGGGGCCTACTCCACCTGGGCCTTCACCTAAAAAGCGAGAGAAAGGGAGAAGTGGGCGGCAGAGGAAGAGAAGAAGAAGAAAGAAATGCTGTTACAACATTTCTGTTTTGAAAATAAACACTATACATATCATCCAATCCTGATAAGCCCACTAAGCAGACATCAAGCATATTGAACTTAAGGATTTTGACTGAGGGCTCAGAATAGAAAACATGTTGTCTGTTGAAAAGGAAAAGAAAGGCCTGCAAATCACTGCCATGCCTGACTACCTGACTGTGATTCCTGGGATCCATGTGGTGAAAGGAGAAAATAGACTTCAAAAAGTTGTCCTCTGACCTCCACGCATGCACTGTGGCACATACAAACACACACATACACATGCACACACACATGCAAACACACACACACACCAATTTTTAAGTAAAATAGCAGACATCTATGTTAGAACAATCCCAGCACTAAGGGCTCTGAGGCAGAAGGATTGCCGTGACCAGCCTGAGCTACATAGTGAGTTCCAGGCTACCCTGTCTCAAGAGTGGAACAAAGGATCCTAGCTTGCTAATATCAATCCAATGACACCGATGTAGTCTATGGTGTGATATGGAGCTCACAAGACAACCTGGTCACTCAGTCTTACCAACTTTCAGCAAATAGTTATCAAAGAATAAAAAATTCATTCCATTGCTTAGTGTTTCTCTCTCTCTCTCTCTCTCTCTCTCTCTCTCTCTCTCTCTCTCTCTCTCTCTCTCTCTCTCTCTCTCTCCTCAAATTCTGCAATCGCCTATACATTTCTGCCATTACAATTCACAATGCGCTGATTGTGTGACTGGCCCCGTTTGTAACAGATCTTAGAGATGAGGACAGACCCCCCCTGGCCGTTCCACATGCTTCTGAGAAACACTTTTTTGCACCTCCCATGGGCTGCTGTTACCATCTCCACAGTCGTAGGTGACAGATCGGAGGTCCAGAGGGCCGAGGCACGGGCAGAACACTGTTCGGAAGGCACATGGCCAATGCTAAGAAACCAAAATTTTCTCATTTTCCTCTTGTTTTATTGTTTCCCAATTATAATAGGTTTGAACTTAACAGGGCTTTGAAGCATCTTCCTTAGCAAACCCAGAAACCAAGCAATCTCTATCCATTGAGGTATTCCAGAGAAAAGATTCAAACCCAGAAACCACAGATATCACCCTTACCAGAGATCAGGTAGCAGACTCTGGGACAAGAGAAAAGACCATCAGATGCAAACAAAAGGTCCTACTATGCTCGCCATTGGCCAGAGTTACAACAATTATTAGACAATTATGTACAAAACTACACAGCCTCCCAGACCACCTGCTTCTCCTTTAAAGTGTTTCCCTTTTTCAAAAAATTCCTTTTTTTTAAACAAGAGTCAGTCCTTCATGGTGGGCGTAGAGAGCCAGCATTATCTGACTTACACAGTTGAATCAGGCCATGGAAATTCCCAAGACCTTAACCCTCACATCACTGGTTCTCCCCACATATGGCAGCCATTGAGCGGTAACAGTACTGAGAACCAGGAAGGTGACCCTGAGGGCTCTTGCAGGCTGTATCCCAAGATTTAGGACTCAGAGGTCACAGCAAGCCATAAAAGCTGAGCATCCAGGAGTCAGAAATGATGGATCTGGTGTAGTTCTCATAGCAACCCCAAACTCTCAGCTTCCCTGTTCGTTTTCTGCCCTGGAAAGAAGAGGGTTCCTGTCCCTCCACCAAGCTGCTTGAACATGCCGTGTTCTACTGCAATGTTCTTGCACAGAGGAACTCTCAGAGGGGAGTAGGGTGAAAAGCCTCCCACATCTGGACTGCACATCTTCAAGATGCAGTACAAGGGAATGTTCCCTGGGAGACATCAACATATTTATGATCTGCCAGTCACAGGGGGTAAAGCAAGCTAGGGAAAACCTGAATTCCCTTCGTAAATTCAACTGGTTAAATATGTTGTATCTGGGGAGAGAGGAAACAGCACAGAAATACATACTCATAAACCTTCTGGAACATTCCAGGGCTGTTTTCTAGAGAAAAAGAGTGCAGATGGGTCTGAAAAAATAGTGGCTTCTAGTTTCACTTTTTAAAGCAGGCCTGGCCTCATTTGTTTTTTTCAGCTCTGTCTAAATTCCTCTTTGGGTCTGGAGTTGCAGGACAAATACCAAATGTTTGTGGCAAAGTGAAGCAAGTCTCCATGGAAGCCGTTTCTTCCTGTTTCTTATTTAAGGCACTAGTAATTAATCTGAGCTGTCTTCCTCAGACATGGAGAAGGCAGGTTCTAAACTGCCTCCCTCCCCACTCTTTAAGGAGAAATGGGAAGCATTCACCCCCCTTTTGAGTTGCATTTGCTGATAAATGTTGTTCAGCTTTAGGCTGTCTGGGCTCTGAGGTTCCGAGTGGCAGGAAGTAATTTGCTGATGATTTATCCTCGGAGAACAAGGATTGCAACACAATAGTGATTTTGTTAATAATATAAAGAGAAATTTCTGAATATAAATCACATTGCCGTGTGTTTCTAGGTTAAGAGTCCATAAGGTTCCAATTTAGAATAGAAAAGAAATCACACAGCAACCTCATGTTGATATGAAACTAGTTGAGTTGAATTTCATTCAATAAAAGCATCAGCCATCAGTTGACTAAACCAAAAATGTTGTTAAAGCAAATAGTAAGGCATTTTGAAGAGAAAAATACAAGGAGGGAAAAAACCCACGATCTCTCCTGTAGCACACAAGTCATGCTAATTTATAGGCAGTTTGACATTTAATAGCACATTTCTAATGATCTTTATTAAAATCTCCCTCCAGCCAAAGGGTTATAGGTAACACATTCTTTTTTAGCGGAAGAAGGAAAAAAAAAGGTCTGGTATCCATACCATTCCAATTATTTCCTTAAAAAAATCATTTAAAGACAACTGACGTGAAGGGTCCAAGCTCATTCCTTTATTAGCCTAACGGAATACATCAGGAGTGGATTAGATGCCAGAGATGAACAAAGTCTGGGCTGCCCTGAAGGAGTTCACAGAGCAGTGGGGGAAAGCGGCCTGGAAGTGCTTAGAGCACTACAGCCAAGTGTTGTCACCAGGACCAAAAGCTATACACACAGCTCCAGCCATGACCAGCTTCATGGTTCCCAGGAATAAGGAAGTTCATAGATACAGGAACCCACTATCCTGGTACAGTTACCCTCGCTTCCACACCCCACACAGCTTGTCATCCGTTCCCACACCAAGAACACCCAAGGCTCCGTGTTTGTAACTCACAGCGCTATTGGGCTGGGAAAGCAGTTCCTGAGACCTTCCTGGCTCCAGCTCCTGTGGATATTTACCTAAACCCAGTGCCTGAGAAGTTCTCACCTCAGCATGTCTGTGGCTGATGACAGATACCACCAACTAGGTAAGTTATAAAGAAAGGAGGCACATAGTTCTGCTCCAGGGTCAAAGGTTGCAGCATGGCCAAGAGTGACACAGTGAGAGGCAGGGAGTGTGTGTGTGTGTGTGTGTGTGTGTGTGTGTGTGTGTGTGTGTGTGTCTTTGGGTCTCTCTGTCTTCAGAGAGAACCTGCCAGGATTCAATCATGGGAGCTATGCTTCACTCTAACCTGGCCTCAACCTCTTTCCAAAGTTCCCAGCATGGAGACCACGGTGGCATCAAGTTTCTACCCTCTTCATTGCTCATAAGAAGGACTGAACATCAGCAAGATGGGGCAAATTTATTCAAAACAGAGCATAAGATTCACTAAACTTCACTAACCCTGTTAATCTCTTCAGTGAATTCTCAGTGTAATTTGCTTTTAGAAAATGATCTCTTTACTCAACCATAACGTGAATTATAATAATTACATAGTTTTAGGACTTAAGACCCCACTTTAGTCTGAGAGCTACAACAAGAACTTCCACACATTTTAAAGCACCTGAGACAGCTTTCACCTTCTTCTACTCAAGACATGCAATGATTTACTCACTTCAGTGTGTCTGAAAGCCCACTGGAGTTACACAGACTTGGGTAAAAATGTTGCTGTAGACACCATCAGGTCTACAGCAGATGTCTAGAAGCTGATGGGCTGATTTGGGTCATTTGAATCAAAAAATGGATTCGGCTAAGCAGCTAACTCTCATGTTTAATGAAGCAAACCATTCTTAGATGGATTCCTCACCATCACACAGTAACCCAACTTATAGGAAAAATGGTATCTGTGATTTCATCCTTGGTGTCTAGTCTCAGCAATACGGTACCATCTACTTGAGGCCTCCCCCCCAGCGCCTGCACCCATGCATACTCTACACATTTAAAAGTTATGTGGTCTGCTTCTCTGCTGCCATGATACACACCAGGACCAAAGGCAGCTTGGGAAAGGAAACAGCTTCTTTGACTTACAGGCTACAACCCATCACTGATGGAAGGCAAGACAAGAACTCAAGCAGGAACTGAAGCAGAGACTGCAGAGGATGCTGTTTGCTGGTTCACTCCAGACTCAGGATACAACCAGGACCACCCGTCGGGAGGGGGTTGTACCATCCACAGTGGGGGAGGGGGCCTCCTCCATCCATTAGCAACCAAGAAAGTACTGCACAGATATGTCTTCAGACTAACCTGATGGAAGCAGTTTTTGAGCTGAGGCTCCAGCTTCCCAGGCATCTGTAGTGATGTGTTGGGTTCCCAGCGCTAGCCCGGACAGAGGGTGACCTTCACCTGAACCTGATAACAGACAGTAAATAGATTTCTATTCCTTTGGTTTATTAAGAGCTATTCACAGTTGGAGCTCTTAAGCACTGTGAGAGTTCTGTTGCTGTGCTTTGGACCCAGGCTCTCCCAAAGGTTCATGTGTTGAGCTCATCTCTCTACTGAGAAGCCGCAGACTTTGAGAGGTGAGCCAAGAGAAGTTCCGGGTCCCTGCA
Organism: Pachyuromys duprasi; assembly: GCA_028658305.1. NCBI lineage: Eukaryota > Metazoa > Chordata > Mammalia > Rodentia > Muridae > Pachyuromys > Pachyuromys duprasi. The sequence goes on along the minus strand of CM053743.1, from coordinate 47,753,664 downwards.
GACATTTTCTCCAAAGGGAACCTCAGGAACCCTGATCCTTTCCTATTCGTGGTTCATTCCAGGCCATGAAATTAGTGAGCTCCCTTCAGCACACACTCCTGCCATTGTGACTGTCTCACCACAGGCCCTAAATCAACAACCATGGACTGAAACCCCCAAAGCTTTCAACCAGAATTAATAATCAACTGCGGATATGTGGTGACAGTGTGAAAAACTGTCTCAACCTGATGTGCAACCCAAAGAACCACCAGTGATGGCGTTAAACTAGTTTTTGTTTTCGTTTTGAGACAGGGTTTGTTTTTGTAGCCCTGGCTGTCCTGGACTTGCTCTGTAGACCAGGCTAGACTAGAACCCAGAGATCTACCTGCCTCTCTGCCCCCCAAGTGCTGGGATCAAAGGCATGCACCACCATCCCACCCACCATTTTTAAGATTTATTTATTTTTAATTTAGGGGTATGCCTATGTGAGGTTATGTGCGCCATGTGTATGCTTGGTGCCCAACAAACCAGGTTTTACAAATGGCTTCAAGTTGTCTCATGTGGGTGCTGGGAACTGAACTTGGGTCCTCTGCAAGAACAGTATTTATTCTTAGCCAAACAATTTTTAAAATAGTGACACAAAGTGATTCTCTTACACTACACAAAGAGAGGAAACACACTGTGGTGGATTGGATAAGAATGGCCCTCACAGGCTCACATCCTTAAGTGCTGAGTCGTCAGAGAGTGACACAATTTGAAAGGATTAGAGGAAGTGTGGAGGAAGTGTGTCACTGGGGGCGGGCTTTGAGGTTTCGAAAGCCCAGCCCAGGCCCTGTTCTCTCTCTCCCTGCTGCCTGCGGGTCAGGATATAGAACTTTCAGCTACTTCTCCAGCACCATTTTTCCTGTGTACCATCATGCTACCAAGCATGATGACAATGGACTAAGCCTCTGAAACTGTAAGGGAGCCCCCAACTAAGCACTTTCTTAGATCAGAGTTGCATGGTCCTAGCGTCTCTTCACAGCAATGGAGCGCTGTCTAAGACACACACATACCTGTTCCCAGTCACTTGCTGCTTCTGCAGAGACCTGACTTCAGTTTCCATCATCCACAAGAATGGCAACCACCTGTGACTCTAGCGGCAGGGAGACTCTGGCACCCTCTTCTGGCCTCTACAGACATCTGCACACATGTGGCAAACATTTGTACGTAAAAGCAAAGTATTTTAAGTATTTAAAAGCAAAATATAATTGAGTCCCATTTTCTCCTCACTTCTGGCAATGAGATGCCCACAATAACACTTCCCTTACCACCTCTGCAGCCCTGGGCACCAGAAGGGAGACTTCCAAGAGCACTGTCTTCTAAGATTCACTTTTTGGACAATAAAGTTTCCCCAGAAAAATCAAGGTAAACTTGAAGCACAATAACAGGCCCTTTTCTCACAGCTGACTGGGGAACCTGGAAAGTGACCAGGTTTGAATCACAAATTTAACTCCCTTCCCTTCACAGATAACGTGGGGAAAGCATTTTTGGGGATGCAGGAATGCTTTCTGCTGCATCATGAGAAGCCCAGGAATGCAGACCCATCTGCCGTGCCGCCAGCAGGAAGACATGTTCTCCCAAGTCCAGTTTGAAAAGAAGTTTGAAGCTTACCTCCAGATCTGTCTTGGGGGCATGGCGTGGCAGGATTTTGTTAGATTATTGAAAAAGCAGAGCTGAGTATCTGTTCAAAAATCATACTGTTCTATCTCTTTAAAAGCAGAAAGAAAGAGGGGAAGGGGAAGCCATGCTGATTTTTCAGCAGGAAGCCAGCCCACATGACAAATTAGTCAGGATGAAATGTGGTGGTTTGGCATTTCTGGAAATTCAATTCTCGGGTTTTGAAAAAAAAAAATCTGAGGAAAAACAAGACATCTTATTGTTAAAGTGGAATAAGTTAGCATAAGGCAGCAGCCTGCTTTTAAGAAAAGCTGGTTTGCAAACAGGAAAGAATATTTCAAAACAGAGGCGTTCTCTATGAAACAGCCATTTGAAATAACTACGAGATCACTTAGATGGGGCGAGAGCCAGGAACGAGCTGGGCCTGTGCTTTCTTTTCTCAAAAGTCGGGAGAAAGGGACATGTGATTCCTCAGAGTGGAAGTTGAGGCAGTGTTAGAACGTGAGCAGGGCCAGGGGCTCAGGGAAAAGAAGAGAACCCAGAATGGAAGTCCAAGGTTGGGACCAGAAGAGGCACAATTACCGAACTGCACCAAGAGCAGACACGCTCTAGGTCAGAGAGGATGGAGAACAACCACAGGGATGGCTCATTTGGTGAAAGCGGCCTGGGCCAAAGCAGCTGCGGAACCGGTAACATGGAACTGTGGGGATTTTCCCAGCAGAGCCCGAACAACAGAAGAAATGGCTTCGAAGCCATGAAAGCTCTGAGGTTCTAGTCAGAGAAACAGATGCTTCAGGGTTGTGTGTATGAGTGTCGTAAATATTGTGGGGGAAGACTGTGGGACATATGCCTATGTGGAGTACAGGAGGGTGTTCAGATGCATGTGCACATGTGTGTAAAGGCCAGGAATCAGCTTCAGGCACGGTTTCTCTAGAGACCTCATCTTGCTTTTTGTTTGTTTGTTTATAAGTGCACGGGATGAGGCTGGGGCCGAGAGAATCAATTAAAATACTTAGTGATTCATTCTGTGGGCCCATTTCCTTAGTGTGGCTCATTTTCCTCTCTGGGAATGGATAGCTTATTTTTTCAGAACCATGTGTCTATATGAGGGTAGTCCTTAAAACAGAATGAGCAAATATTTAAGATTTATGATAAAGAAGCGTGGGATAAGAAATCCCTGTGTTTATTTTTAAATTCGATTTATTTTCCGTGTCTGTATACAGGTGCATATGTATCACCTGCATGGTTGCTGTCCATGAAGGTCAGAAGGGAGTTTGGGGCTCCCTGGAATTGGAGTTACCTATGGCTGTGAGCCACCATGTGGGTGCTGGGAACTGAACCTGGGTCGCTGGAAGAATGACAGGCGCTCTTAACCACTGCTCCATCTCTCTGGCCCTGAGAAATTCCTGTCTTCTAAGTCATTGCATATTTACAGGAAACGGTCTCTGCCTGACTCCTCCATGCGTGACAGATAGCCAATAGCAGGTGCATTTCCCTCAGGAGTGTTGCATAGCTGAGAACACACACATGTGCCCTGAAAGTCAGCACACATGTGTCTGTAAGTGTCTGAGAGTACCTCCACCGAGTCTTGCCTTTTCTGATTCTCTCATTTGGCTCCTGTGGCATCTTGAGAAGGATGATAAGTATCATACCCACTAACAGGCAGGTCAAGAGTTATAAGCCACCATTTGAATCTGCGATCTCTGGCCACCTTGATGGTGGCTGGGAGCTCCTTCTGGTCCTGAGTCCCAGCAATGGCTCAACAGCCTTTGGTGGCTCAGCCACGGGACACGGTCGAGCTGTCTGCTTTTCAGTTTGCATTCTCCTCATGGCACAAATGCTGGGGCTCTTCCTGTGTGCTTGTGCCTGACGTTATCTGTGTCCTGATGCCACAGGAGTCAATAGTGAGAAATCGGTCTTACTTTGTCTTTATACCCAAAGCAATGGAACTGGTTTATGGAGAACGTACAACCTGCCCACTAAGTTTTAAGATCCGGTACCTAATTAGGACCTGACCAGCAAAGAGCCCCTGGCTCAAGCATGAGAACACGAGTTTGAGTCCCAGCACCCTTTCAAAAATATGTGCATGGTGGTGCATGCTTGTGATTGGAGATGGGAGGGACTAAGGGGGCAGCCAGTTTTCTGAATGTAAACCTTTCTATTCAGTGAGATACCGTGTCTATGGTGTACACCATAGGCTCTGCCATTTGGATGCTCAGTTCTCGGTTGGAGGGACTGTTTGGGGAGATCTGTCTGTGGCCTTGCTGGGAGGAGCATATCACTGGGTGTGGGTTTTGAGCTCTCAAAGCACGATGCCATTCCCAGTTTGCTCTCCTTGCTTTGTGCGTGAAGTTGGAAGACGTGAGCTCTTGGCTTCCTGCTCTGGCCACGGCGCCTCCACTCGGCCATCATGGACTCCTATCCCTCTGAAGCCATGAGCTCAAGGAAATCTTTCTTTCATAAGTTGCCTTGGCCACAGCGGCAGAAAAATAACTAATGCAGCAGATAAAGAGACTTGTTACTAAGCCCAATGACTTCGGTTTGAGCCCCTGTCCCACGCGGTGAAAAGAGAGGACAGACTCCCACAAGTTGCCCTTTGGCTTCTACATGCATGACATGGCATGTATAAAACAGCCCACACCCAGCTGCTTAAACTGCAAGGCTGTTTCTCACAGTCCTGGAGGCTAGGAAGGTGATCAAGGTGCCTGTGTGCTCAGTTCCAAGTTTGCAAACAGCCAGCCACCTTCTTACGGTGAGTTCCACCAGACTGTTCTCCAGTATGTACAGGCAAAGTAAGAGACAGACAGACACACAGGCAGAGTAAAAGACAGACAGGCATGCAGGCAGGCAGGCAGACAGATAAATAGACAGGCAGACAGGCAGACAGGAAGACAGGAAGACAGGCAGGCAGAGAGTGTTCTTTAAAGGCAAGCAGTCTCATCCAGCTCTCCTGACCTTACTTCCTAGAGGCTCCAACCCCAAACACTGTCATGTTGAGTGTTAGGGCATTCACACATGATTTTTGGCAGTCAGGAGCGCTCAATCCTATCAGGCAGTAATTTTTAAATGAAAAACCAGTGTTCCAACTAAGACTCATTCTATCAGCTTGGAAATTCTTCTTCAGCCCATTCTCTCAGGCGCCACAGCAAACCACTTCTCAGACTCCACACAGGAAGGATTGGATGTCCGCTCAGCCCTCCGTTAAAAGCACCCTTTTGTTCTACACAGGAGCAAAGATGGTCACAAACAGCACCAGACAAAGCTGGTAAGCATTCATTTAGTTCCCACAGTGGACTGAGTGCTCAGAAGATTACAACGTGGAACTCAAACCAATCTTTTTTACTTTGGTGGTTGTTCATCTTTTTCCCCCACGGACTCGGTTATATTTCTTGATGTTGTGACAAAAGACACAGCGAGAAGCAGCTTTAGGGTGGAAGCAGAGTCCATCGAGGCAGGAAAGCATAGGGCAGGGGTGGGCCAGTCCACAGCCACAACCAGGAAGCTGAGAAAGGGAACACCTATGCTTTCTCCCTTCTCCCTTTCTATCTACTCTGGAGCCATCATGTGGCGTGGTGCACCCACATTCACATTCCTTTCTCAGCTGAGCCATGCTGGGAACACCCTCAAAATATGCCTGAACCTGTGCCTCCTAGGTAATTCCAAATCTGTTCATGTTGACCATCAACCCTCTCTAATTCCAGCTAACCTCAGATTGAAAAAAAAAAAAATAGATGTCATGTGAGAGTGAATAAAACCCAAAATGTTTTATTTGGGCATGTCTAAATGGAAACGAATACACTCCTGAGCAAACTTCTGTCCCCCACTGCCAATCTCAAGCCCCCAAAGGATCTGTGTAACACACCCAGCCATCCAGTTCATCTTTAGAGAAGTGTTCTGGACTCGGGCTGGTCTGTGTGTTCTCTGTGCCTTGAATGCATGCTCACTCCATCCCAACCCACAGTGTGAAGATGTGTTTGCTGCTTCTTGGGTACAAATATTCCCATGTGGGCAAGGCATTGCACAATTGCCTCAAGGATGTAAGACTATTTCTTCTATTATATATATATATATAATATTATACATATATTTATATATATAATATTATATATATTTATATGTATATATATATATTCAACACTACAAATCGATGTTGCTCAACCGTGTTGATGAGAAAAGCTTGTTGGTTCAGCCATCTAGTCCATAAATACTCACTACAGTGGCATATCAGCTACTGTGACAAAATACTTGTCAGGCAGCAACTTAAGGAAGGAAGCGCTCTCTTGGCAGATGGCTGTAGCAGGCAAAGTGGTTCTAGATGTGGCAGCAGGAGAGTGAGAAGCTGTCTGCCTCATGTCCTCATCAGGAAACGGGGAGACGGATGCTGGCTCCCTGCTTGCTTTCGCCTTTCTGCTCCATCCAGGGACCCAGACCTTGAGGTGCTGAAGCCAACATCCAGGACTGGAGTCCAGCTGCAGCTGCCTTCTCTGGAAGCATCCTCACAAGCATGCCCTGAATTCCCTTTCCATGTTCCCAGGTCAAGTTGAAATGAAGATTAAGCACCGCAAGTGGCATGCTTTGAACTCTTTCCTTCTCGCTTTTGTGTGTCTAACTAAGGGTTTTAGTTCTGTGGTTACCACAAGGTTTACATAAAGCATCCTACTGGCTGGCTCAGACCTGAGTTGAACCTGCATAAATACACGTCTCCTGTGTCCCCACTCCTCCCTTATTTGCTTTGAGGTTTGTTGTTGTTTAGGTTTGGGTTGGGTTTTTTTGAGATAGGGTCTCATGTAGCTCAGGTTGGCCTCAAATTGTTTGGCTAAGAGTGGCCCTAAATTCTCACTCCCCACCCCACAGCCTCCACATCTCAGAGATTGTTTGGATAAGTGTTTGCCACCACACCCAGCTTGGGGTTTTGTTTTGCTCTGTGTGTATGCGTGTGTTGTATGTGTGTGTGTGTTGTATGTGTGTGTGTGTGTGTAAGTCTCTCTATGTAGCATAACCCAGTCTCAGACTTGTAATCCTTTAGCCAAAGGCTAGATCATAGGCTAATTACACATTGTGCATCATTTATGACCCTTAGGCACTGTAGCTATAATTGTTTTAAGTTGTTTTGTCTTTGCCTTTTCTCCCTCCCTCTTTCTCTCTCTCTCTCTTTCTCTCTTTCAGTACTGAGATTCAAACCTAAAAGCTCTTGTGCATGCTGGACTAGCACTCCACCATTAAACCCCACCCTCCACCCACGTTTATACTCAAGTATATATAGAGACAGATCTAATTAAGTTTCCCACATATGCCCCACATGTGACCCTGTTTAAAAAATAATAATAAATAAATAACCACATGGCCTCAAACTCAATCTGCCATCAGACAGGCCTTCAGCTTGCAGTCTCCTGCCTCAGTCTCCAGGAGCTGTGGTGAGAGCCTGTGCCACCATACCCAGCCTGTCTTTCTAGTAAAGACGTGGTTTATCTTCATATCACCATTAAAACGCACGGTTTTGAGTGCAACCACATACTATTTTGCCACCGAGTTTTATGTTCCTATTTCCACACTGCTACCTAACAGCCAGCCTTTCAAGGTGCTCCACTCACAGAACGGGTAATACATGGCCTGCTCTGAGTTTGGGTGCTAGTTTAGAGCAATGTTTTCTTCTTCTTTCTCTCTTTGATGCTTTTACAAGAATATTTAGACATGGTCCCAAATAGATTAGAACTATCTAATTAGATTAATGTAATTTAAATAGCAGTTACCAATTGGTGTTTGTTTGCTTGTTTGTTTGTTTTTTGAGATAGGGTCTCACCATGTTGCCCTGGCTAGCCTGGCACTCACAGAGACCCACCTGCCTTTGCCTCCTGAGTGCTAAGCACTGTTCATTTTTGAGAAGATTTTTTATTTCATGTGTATGAGTACACACAGGAAGCTCCAGGCCTGCCAGGTACCTAGTGAGACCTTGTCTCACAAACAAAACATGAAAGAAAAGATTTGAGGCCTAGAGAGATGGCTCAGAGGTTAGGAGCACTTGTTGATCTTCTAGAGGGCCCAAGTCCAGTTCCCAGGATCTACACTGGGTTCTCATGACCCCTTACCTCCTGCTTTAGGGATTCCAATGCCTTCTTCCCAGAACTTTGGAAAGTCATGACTGTCTTAGTCGATTTCCTCATTAACAGTGAGCTCTTCAGCAAATGAGACCCCACTCCTAGCTCCGTCTCCACAGGATAGAAAGTTCTCATTCATTTAACCTCCTCCTGCTGAAGAGACACCGGTGTGAGCCTTGCTTCATCTCTCCATGGACAGCAGAAGCCTTGAGCCTTTGTGCAATGAGGTCAGGGCACTACTGACTTTAATTCCCTGTCATACCTTCCCAGGAAAACATGAAGATAGTCACAAAAAGCAAGCAAATCCGGACGTACGTAAGTCTTTGCCATGTGAGGTTCATATTTTCCTTTCCTCTACAGGGGAGATGTCAAAAACAAATTAAGTAATTACGTGGCGTGAATGTGTGTGGCAACATTACAGTCCACGGCCATGGCTGGCGAATGGGTCTCTCCAGCCTAGATTGCAAAGCATTTATATTGGAAGGGATGTTGTCAGGGCATACGCAACTGTTGCCAAAAAAACAGGAAGTAAATGAAAATTATATCGATGACATGGCCCAGCTTTGCAATGGGTGTGTATATGTGTATGTTTGAAGACATGCATGATTATGGGTTTGAGTCTGTGTGTACACACATGCTTTTCTGTGCTTGCATATGTATGTGTGTTATCCTATGACATTAATGTTGGTTAATATTTTTTCTAATTTCTAGAAAAAATCCTATAAATATAGAAGCAGAATCTTTGCCAATTTTCAAATAAATAAATAGAATACTTTTCATTCCAAAAGAATCTACTGGCCACAATATTTTTTAAAATTACTAATCTTCATTGAAAAACTTTGTATAAACAAACAAAAGCCAATCATCCAAAGAAACAGCATCTTTGACAGCTGAGAATCCTGCAAGGTATGTTTGAATTTTGATGATGATCTTGTCTGATATATGTAGAAAAATATTAAAGCTTTTTAAAATTGATTTCTGTGTCTTGCAAACCATGGGTTCTTCAGCAATGGGGTCTAACCATGCAGATATAGTGAGCATCCAAGAGCAATGACAACAGTGTGTGTTGTTCTGGGTTCTCTGTGGCCCCCCAACCAACATCTCATAGGGAGCAATCTTGAATCTCAAATTAATTGGAAAATTTTCTCCCTGCTAGGCAGCTCTCATGGTGCCTATCTTAAGTCACTTGTGCTGGGACAAAACACCATGACCAAAGCAGTTTATTTGGGGCCCACAGTTCCAGGGTACTGGAGTCCATGACCGCCATGCTGAGGAGCCTAGCAACAGGCAGGCAGGTGTAGTGCTGGAGAAGCAAATGAGAGCTCACATTTCATCTACCAGTACAAAGCAGATAAAGTGAATTGGGGGTGGTGTGGACTTTTGCTTTGAGGTTTGTTGTTGTTTAGTTTTGGGTTGGGTTTTTTTTTTTTGAGTGACCTCTCCCAGTGAACCTTCCTAAAGACGTTCACCCACTGGGAACCAGGTTTTCAACTATATGAGCTTGTGAGGCCATTCTCATTCAAATAACCATAGTGCTGAGGTGTAGTTATGCAGGTTGCTGGGTGGACATAGAAAGACAGAAATGGTCTTACCCAGCACTGGACCCTACCTGCTGCAATATGAACCTGGCAAGTAACAAGCACTCACTGATGCAAAAGTTGCACAGATGTTCTGGGGTAACTAACCAGTCTCTAATTAGATTTGCGGTCCACCCACAGAAGGGAATTTCATGCCTGGTCAAAAACTCAAGGCTGAAGAACTCATAGGGCCTAGGGGTGGGGCCCACCATTGTTACTTTGCTAAATGGTCATGCTTCCAAATGTCCTTCTAAATACTAATGTTTATACCCATAGATCTGAGATTCTCTAATCTTGGTCACACAAGCTTCTACTTGCAGTGGGCAGCAATAAATGCAGAGACATGTAACTGGTCAAAGTATTGAGACTAAGAGATGGAGTGTTCAGCCTGTCTCTCCTCTCCTACCAAGGTTCAGGAACCACCACAGAGGTGAAGGCAGAAAGAATGTAAGGGCCAGAGGATGAGAGGAGTGCCATGAAATATTGCTCTTCTGGACATGATATGACTATCAAAATCATGAATTCATAGTAGTTTTGGCTACCTGTACAAGATCGATACAAGAGCAAGCCAGAAAGAATCCCAAACATAGATGGAGCAGGTGACCTTCTGGCCCCGCCCCTTACTGAGTCCCAGCCCTTACTGAGTAGCTATTGACAACTGATAATTTCTTGAAGAGGAAAAAGTGTTCTTTGGAGGGATATGGCCACTGCATTTTTCTCATGGTCAAGTGGATGGCCCCACATTCATAAATGTATATGTAGCACTAACTGGACTTAGTGTGTTATTAAAAATAACAATTTTTAAAGGTCAGGTATGGTAAGGCATGCCTTTAATGACAGCACTCTCTTCTAGCCTTCTTGAGCATTCCATACACATGGTACACATGTATACACAGGCAAACATTTATATACATAAGATTAAAACAAATAAATATTTTTAAAAGAAAGAGAAAATAGCAGAGGTACCACAAGACTGGTGAAAATGCTAGCAAGGAAGGTCTGGGGCATGGTAAAGCATGAATTTCCAAGAGATAAACGCAACAGCCCTATACAGGCCTGTGACCGGAACTGGGAATGCATGACAAACAGAATGGAAAGAGAGGCCCCTTCAAGCAGAAAGGCTGCTTTTCTGCTCAACCTATAAATCCCTGCACTTGGAAGGATGAATCTGGGAAAGAGTGAGTGAGATAGGATAGGATGGATGCTGGCTCTGCAGAGTCAGCAAGAGAAGCAGTGCCAGGCGGGAGGATACTGGAGAGCTGATGAGTCAGGGTGAAGAACGCATCCCTGTTCCCAGTCCATGGCCACATCAAAGGCTCGAAGATTAGCCAAAAAAAAAAAAAAAAAGTTCAACCCAACCCTTGCTCAAGCAATCTTGGACCCTGACCCTGAGAATCTAACCCAGTTGATGGGATAAACACCCAGGCCAGATTTTTGTGGACTTGGGATGAAATGCTCAGATGGCTTTTTCTAAGGGAGGTGAAACGAAAGGACATTGTTTAGGCTGCACCCTCACCACCCTCCCACTGTAATAAGGTAATTCTAGAACTCTGTGAATAACTTAACGGAAAATCATGACTTGCAAAAACCTAAATCATAGTCCCAGACTGTTTTGTCTCTAGAAGTCTGTGTTCTCCCGGGGGCATTCGAAGGGTGTGAGCCCTCTATCCACTTAAGAATCTGGTCCAGAAATCCAAGGGCAGGTGCGCTGCTCCCTCTAGTGGCAATGAGGTGAAAAAGGCGGCCACTCCAGTCTCAGGATACACCTTTTCCCTAAGGACCAAAAGGCAGCACACAGCTTTTGTTTGGTTTTTGTCGTGGTTGCTGTTCATTACTTTGAGAATTTGGAGAAGTTTTGGAGAAGCTTATTATTTTGTTTGGGACAAAGGGTCACTCTGTGGTTCTGGTTAGCCTGAACTTGGCTATTTGTGAGTCTTAAACCCACAAATGGTCTCCTAAATGGCTCAGGATATAGGTTCTCTCTTCCAGCTCTACAATTCCACTGATTTATTCAAACAAAGTCGTTCATCAGGGCAACACTCGAGTATTACCTAAGCATACTCAGTGTTTTGGGCCAGATTATAGGTGCTATGGAAACGGGGATAAGCTTAAGGCACTTTCACGGAGAAGCTAAGGAGGTGAACGCCCATTTGTTTTCGTTATATCTCTATGAGTATGTAGACGCTCACACATGCTAGTGTTCTCCCTCAAGAACTAACTCTCATAGTGTCAGCTGGCTGCCAAAGCGGGAAAGCAATCAATAGTCCTACCGAGCTGTAAAGCCCGTGAACCACAGCAATGATCAGCCCGGCAAGACAGCCGCAATGGTGCAACGGTGGCACTAATAGATCAGGAGTAACCAACAGCTGTCTCATTAGACGTAAGGCAAAAGGGAACCCATCCCGGCTCAGCAAACCTAGCTAGCGACCTGTAACTAGAGAGGACATAGACCCTACAGGAGAACCTACTGCTGACATTTTTCTAGATGAGTACAGCTTCTAACTGTGTTCTAAGTACTTATACACACAGGTAAGTCTCTCACCCCTCATCAAAGAAACTTCTTTTTTGCCTCAGATGGAGACCACTGCAGAGATCCACAACCAGTCAAAACGCTAAGAAGAAGTGACCTTTGGGTGGCCAGCTCCAACTGGTATCTGTACAGCACAACCCCTAAACCTGAGGCTGAGAGAACATCAAGGACGAGAGGGAGGAAAGGCTGCAAGAGCCAAGGACCAGAAAGCCCGCTGGGAGACACTGTCTTCTAGATATGGCAGGAATGTCGTGTCCATGAGACCACAACAATATGCTCATCTAAACAAGACCTGAACAACGGCTATGTACATATGTGGGAGACAGTCAGTGGCTGCTGAAAGAGGGACAAGACCCCTGACGGATTAGCCAGTCCTGAGCAGTAAGCTCTAAACATACGTACATACAAGCAACACCAAATGGACTCAACGTATATAGTTGTAGAAGAGGTCACAAGTCCAAGAGGGAGGGGGAGGAGGGATGGAGGTCATGTACATATAATAGTCAAGTATGCTGCTCTCAAAAGAATACAAATAATTTAAATTTAAAAAATTCAAATTCCATGAATTCTTCCTTAACTAACTGGGCCAATGGTCCAGCTTTGACCTTCCCAAACATCCTGTCATTAAGCTACTCTGTGTTTCCAACCTAGAGGCAAGGCACCTGTTATAACCTTGAATGCTTAAATACTTAAATATTTCACTCCCCTTTTGACTTTTTGCATGTATCTGTTTTCCCTTCAAATAAAGTAAGTAAAAATTTAGTCTAAGCAAAAAAAAAGCCTAAATTTGACATAATTACATACTAAATCCAGAAATAGTATAAAAATAAATCACGTTTAACAATTTGCCTCTTTTTTTTAATTATTTTTTGAGACGGGGTCTCACGTAGCTCAGGCTGTCCTCAGGTCTGCTCTGCAGTCAAGGATGACCCTGACTTTATGATCCTCCTGCCTCTACTGCTCCGAGGCTGGGGTTATAGGCGTGCGCCAGTCTCTGTGGATCAGCTTCAGGACTTCATGCACACTAAGCGAGAAAGTTCTTAAGCGAGCTGCTTTCCCCGCCCCTCTTCTTCTCTAAGCCAGGCCTGAGGAAGCATGCCTGTAAACCCCTGCCCTCGGGAGGATGACAAACTTGAGGTCGACCTTGGCTGCAAGATAACTCTCAAAACACACACAGTGTTCCTCCAAAATAGTACATTAACTGTCAGCAAAGCCTCATGTACCATGCAAACTTATCACTATTGGTTTTCATTCTAGATTGTCTTCTGTTAACCAATTCTGCTTTGTGTAATCTTCACAGAAGGTGCTAAGAAAATAACTCAAAAAATATATATATAGTAAACAAAAAAGGCTGGTGGGTAGGGCTCAGTTGCTAAAAGTTCTTGCCATGGAAGCATGGGCTTCTGCGCTCTGACCTGAGCATCCACGTACTGCAGGAAGGTGTAGACAGCCGGATCCCAGTGGCCAGCAAGTCTGGCAGAGCAGTAAGCCTCAGACTCAGTGATTGACTCTCTCAAAAATCAAGGTGGAGAACAACGGAGGAAATCACCTGCCACTACCTCAGCCTCACAACACACATGCGTACCCCCACATGAAAGTGTGCATACATCCCACAAACCCAAGGGAACAACAGCAAGAGAATTTAAATGGTCTGCTAAAAAAAAAAATCTACAAAACACAAAAGAAGGCAATAAAGAGGAAACAGAAAAACAAACAATAAAATGAAAAAAGGGCAGATATAACCCTACCTCACCAATATTTCATATATGAAGAAATAGATACACACATACTCTTATATATATATATAAAGAACTAGGTATAGACACATGTGTCTGGAAGTGTTGAAACAGGTCTTTTGTAGACCAGGCTAGCCTTAAACATGTTACGCAGTTGCAGATGGTCTTGAACTCCTGAGTCTTCTGCCTCTACATCCAGCATGGGATGTAGAGGCATGACCCACTACAAGTGGCTTTTGAACATGGAACTTGTTTGTTTATTTACTTACTTATTTACTTATTTATTTGCTTTTTGGGAGACAGGGTCTCATATAGCCCAGGCTAGCTTCAATGTAGCGGAGACTAAGCATGAACTGTTTGAGCCTCCTGAGTGCTGGGGTTACCAAGTGAGTCACCATACCTGGGCTTTTGAGTATGGGTTTTAGTTCTCTGCACTCAAGAAAGGGAAATAGAGAAAGACAGACGTGTAAATTAGCCATAGCTTGAAGATGACAGATGGACAGGCCACAAGGACGAGGTCTCAGCCACAATTAGAGACCATTACAGGAAAACCTCACAAGACAGGCAGGAATCGCAGATCACAGAAGGCTTTCTCTCCCAACATCATCAGGAGGTGCTGAATCAACTGGTGAGGGGAATCCCCCAAACTCTCTTCTAGAAAAGGGGCTTTTTTGCTTGCCTCTCTTGAGCCAGCTTGATGAGTGGTGGCATGTTCTAGTGGTCATTCACAGGCAAGGCACAGCTGTGCACCCAGCAGCTGTAGGAGTCATGACTTTCCTTAATAGACACAGAACTCAGCAAACCCCGTGCCCTTGCCTGCTCCCAGCATGCATCATTCCCACCTCAGGGCTAAAACAAGATGGCAACTCCCCGGGGGGGAGTCTCCTTGGCTACCCACAGAAGCAGCTGAGCAGAAGCCCTCATCAGAGGCGATTATGGGCCACAGGTCAATCTTGTGGTTCCCCCCTTTTTAACAGTGTGCATATCAAAGAAACCAGAAGTGCCCACACCACTTCAAGTTTTTTGGAAAACCCCAGCTGGCTAAGTGTCAGAGTGCATCAGGCCAGCCCTCGGTGCCTGGCTAACCACATCACCCTCTCCTGGAATCCAGCCCTTTGGCTGACACCGTTCTGTGGAGACAGAGTGTCCCTCTCTCGGCTCACACATGCCACTTAGGCCCTGGGTCTTTCGGCCTTCTATCCCATTCCCATCATCTCTTGGAAATGTGCTGTTTCCCCACTTGTTTGTTCTCTCCAAAATCACTTCAATTTCTTTTTTAATTTCTCTCTCTTCCCCTTCTCTGTCTCATTTCTAACTTGTTCTTGCCCTCAGACAAAAGCAAGTACATGAACTACACTGCATGTTTCATGGCCAGGATCCACACGTGGCCCTCTTTCTTTTGATTCATGGCTTTTTAGTTCTACTTCATTTTCTCTATCATTTGTTTTTAATATAATGAACCCGACAGCCACTGAAATAAAATCAGCATTCAGACAAGACTCTGCGGCCGTCCACTCGGTAACCCTGGCCATCACCAGTGGGCACTGCCCCCAATGGGAAGCCTGGGCATCATGCTTTCCTTCCTTCTTTCACACAGCCACACCCCACCAGCGCACTCTTTGCCAGCCTAGATTTTCACATTGGTGACAGAGTGTGATGCAAACTGCACATTGATTTCCTCTTTCATTTAGTCGTTTTATACTAGAACCACTTTTTTTCTTTTTATTTTAAAATAAGCTCAAACATAAAGGGGAAAAGAAAGCTTGTTTTTTCTCCTTTTACTGTGTATGTGTAGTACAGTAAGAGTGGGGAGAATTCAGCTCATGGGAACACACAGTAACCATTTCACCTACACTGGCTGGCCAATCAGTTCTTAGAATCTGTCTGTCTCTACCCTCAACACTGGGTCAAAGGCATGTACAACTATCCTGGGATTCATGTTCAGGATTTGAACTCAAGTCCTCACACTTGCAGACAAAGTATTCTTACCCACTGGCCATTTCATGAGCCCCAGAAAAAGGCTTTAATAGGACTTGTTATCTTGCATGCACAGCCCTAGGTTCAATCCCTAGTAGAATATAGATAAAAATAATAAATGAACAGGAAATACCTGCACTTGCCTAGAAGCCCAGCACTTGGGAGGTAGAGTCACTAGCTAGGGGACCACGCGAGACTTTGGCGCAATTACAGAGATACAGTAACTGAACAACTACCATGTTCCTCGCGCCTTGCTTGACGAGGTGGACGCATACAAAGTACAACTGCAAAGCGCTTACGAGCCAAAGACTGCTCACATGACACATTTGCCCTCAGACTTCAAGACACACGACATCTCTACTGCCCCCACCCCACCCGCGTGCCACCAGGTGCCTGCTGGTTCCTGGGCCCACTCTGAGCTGCTTTTGTTGTCACAGCCCTGGAAGGTGGCTACCGCCATCCTCACATCCCCAAGGCGCTTAACAGAGATTCAGAATCTTCTAAGACTTGGATTGAGTCACACAGCTGCTACAAGACAGTGAGCCATGACACCACGCTCAAAGAGAAAGCCCGGAGTGCCTCTGTGTGCCTGTGACCCAGCGCGGAAGGCAGAGACAGAGACAAGCAGACTCCAAGTGTAGTGTCAGTGAGGAGAGACCTGCTTAGGCTCAGACACCTCATTCCACTACAGTGGGGGAGGGGGAGCAGAAGGTGGAATAGAACAGAACTCCCATCGTGGTAGATGGAAGGGAGAGAGAACAAGGAGAGAAGGGAAGGAGGCAGGGAGGGCAAGAGAGAGGGAGGGAGGCCTGTGCTGGCTTATTTTCATCTTTTACCCACTGAGCACCTAGTCTCTGCTGCCTTTCAGATTACCCTCCCACTGAAGGTTTTTTGGTTTTTTTGTTGTTTTTATTTTTTTTTCAGTGCCGGTGAATTGAACCCCGGACCTTCAGCACTCGGAGCCCATGCACCACAACTGAGCTAGAGCCCAAATTCAGTACTACATTTTTAAATTTAGTAGTTGAATGGAAAAGGAAAGGAAAGGACATGGCTGCTCCTAGGTATGGTGGGGGAGAGCATAGCCAGAGATGGACACATCTGAGAGAGCCCAGACTGGTCATGAGAGCCACGTGAAACAGAGAGAGGGGAACCAAGTACAGCAGCCAGGAGGCCAAAGGTACGAAGGAGGGAGGGCAACCAAAATGTCTGGATTATATAGGGAAAAGCCTCTGTGGGGAGGGCAGCCCAGCCCCTGGACTGAAGAGTTCAGGGTAGAGGGTCCAGTATGCCAGCCTTATCCTGTAACCATAAGGACTGAGGAACGTTGGAGAATAGTGAGCCAGGTCTGCTTTGGTATGTTAAATAGACACCCTAGCCCATAGTCCGGGGTTTGAAACTTAACAGTAGTTTTCATTGTACCTCTTTCCAAATGGTCCGTGGATTGAAGCAAGGTCTCTCGTGCCTCAGACTGGCCTCAGTCCTCTTGCCACTACCTCTTGAGTTTTGGGGTGACAGGTGTATGCCACCAATTCTGGTTCATGCCATGCTGGGGATCTCATGTATGTCAGGCAAAGCACTCTGCCACGGAAGCTAAAGCCAGCAGCCCCAGGGCCCCCAGCAACCCCAGGGCCCCAGCAGCCCCCGACCTTTTATTACTAAGTTTTTCCATACTAAGCAAAGCACTTTTCTAAAATGTGCTAGAATCTTATCTCTGGGCTCTTGCTAAATCAAAATGGAATGTGTTGTTCCAACTGACTGCACAAAGCAGATTCAACATCATTGCATGCTGGGAGAGAGTCTGGCCAGCCTGTCCTCTCTCCACATGATGGCAGTGGAGGCAAACATGACATTACAGTGCAAACAAAACAAAGAAGAGCTTGAAGAACACAGGGTTTAAATAATCCTGGCGCTATGGGCCACAGGTCTCCCTTTTCAACACCCCAAACCTCATGTAACCATAATCACGCTTGGTGGTGGAGAATGTCAAAAACACTCCCCCCTAAGCCTTCCAGACTTAGTTACACCACAGCTAAATCAGGTGACTCCAACACATGCTTCACATCACACACACACACACACACACACACACAATGTTTACCAAAATAAGGCTTCCATCGAAGAGGGTATCCTGTTCTCAAAAATCCATTCAGAATTTCAGACCAGGTTTTTTTTGTTTAGTTTGACTTAACTGCTGTGTCTCTTTCTTCAAAAATAAAAGTCCACATGGACACACACAGTCTTCAATTCTAAGTCTCAGGGTTCAGACACACTATAAACACAATTTGTCTTAGTGTATGTAGGTCATGAGTCAAGTCTGTTACTACAGTGATGTATACATTTTTACTATGGAAATTTTTGGTCATGACAGAAGTGGTCCAAGAAATAATAACCAGCTATTAAGCACAAATCACCCAGATTCAAACATCGCTAGCCAGTTGGAGTGTGTCTCCCCGGTATGAGTGTGTGGCATTCACGAGGCCCAGAGCTGTATCCCCACTACAAAAGCAAAATTGTTGGATGTATTATAAATCACTTTAACTACAGCATCTGCCTTGTGTCCCAACATTTGTGGCAAAGAATACCACTGCCACCAGCATGTCCGTTGCCTGACCTGAAAACACACCACATTTCAACCTGAAATTCTCACAGGGGTCTTGGCTTAACGAAGTGGTGCGCAACCCTTGGATCCTGACCCTTTTGGAGGTCAAATGACCCTTTCACAGGGGTGGCATACCAGATATCCTGCATACCAGATACTTACATTACAATTTAGGACAGTGGCAAAATTACAGTTGTGAAGTAACAACAGAAATATCTTTATGCTTGGGAGTCACCACAACATGAGGAAGTGTTAAAGGGTCGCAGCCTTAGGAAGGTTGAGACCCACTGGCTTAAAGTGGCTTTCTTATGTCCCCTGAATGACAAAGTGGCTGTTAAATATTTCATGTCATGATTACTAAATTAAAATCTTAGTGCCAGGCATGAAATACCTCCTGTCTTATTTAGGGTTTCCATTGATGTAATAAAACACGTGACCAGAAACAATCTACGGATGAATGGGTTTATTTCATGGTCCTTGTAAGGTGTCATTCTGGGGAGCCAGGGAAGGAAGTCAAGGCAGGAACAAGAGGCAAGAGCTGATGCAGAGTCGTGGAGGATGCTGCTTACTGGCTTGCTCCCCATGGCTTGCTCAGCCTGCTTTCTTATAGCACCTACAACCACCAGCCCAGGGGTGGCCCTACCCACAGTAAGCTGGGCCCTCTAAAGTCAATAATCAGTCAAGAAAACACACCATAGGCTTTCCTATGAGCCAATCGAGGGGTGGAACATTTTCTCAATTGAGGTTCCCTTCCAAAATGATGCTAGCTTGGATCAACTTGACATAAAATTAGTCAGCATGCCTGTCTACCAGTCAGGGAGACCCCAGAGACACCCAAAACAACACAGGCTATTGCCGTTATTCTTGGTTGCCTACAACATAACACACTTTGGTTCTAGGACATAGAGAAATCAAGCTGGAGATAGCCTGAAAACCCTCCAAGCTGAAGGGTGCTGTGAAGGCTTCTGGCAGAGAAAGATCAGCAGCAGGCTGCTGATGGTGAACCTAATGCTGTGATACCATCCACCTGCCTGGCAAGATGTGTCCATGGCACAACTGTGCTAAAAGAGTTAAGGAATTAACCAACCACTTTCTACTTGAATCTGAGGGCTGCCTCAGAGAAAAGAATTTGTATATAGTACCTTAAACGTAGCCACAGCCCACAGCTCAGGAGGTCACAGGCCCTGCTAGAGGAGGGTTGCTTACAGTTCCACTAAACAGACAAACTGCTTTTGAACTATTTCTCTTCATAGCCACAGATCAGTGCCACTCTCAATCTTGGCCAGAGAAAGTTTCTCTCCACCTCAGACAGTGGTTAATGCAGAGGCTCCTGACTACTCAAGGTGCTGAGAATAAGTGAGCACTCAGCCCTAGATAGGACATCTGTACCAATCCTCCTCCACCCAAGGCTCAGAGAGCATCCTGGAAAAAGTGTAAAGCCAAACGCCGGAGGGGAGCCCTGAGAAGTGCTGCCTCCTGCACATGACACAGCCATTGCCCTCTCGAACTCACTGCAGGTACAGAGAGATGTCACACCTACTTTCCACACGCCGCTGCCATGTTAATGCGCTAGAGTGCTCCGCTGCGCAAGAGCTGTATTTTCCAGTCAGGAAGCATGCACTTCTCGTGCAGAAGCCCCGGGTTCAAATCCCAGCTCCCACAAGGTGGTGTACACTCATCTGTCACTCCAACTGTGCACTCTCATGCGCACATGTGCACCTACACACAAACACACACGGATATAAATAAAACACTTTTTAAAGCTTGTCTCTGTAATTTTGATCTACTGAAGCATTTCCTTCTTTAAAAATGATGGCGTGCTAAGGAGTGTGAGGAAAGCCATTTATTAACTGCTCGAGTGTGTGTCGGCTCTGGAGGGAGGAGAAGAAAAGGTGGTGGTGGGTAACACAGGAATGCCCAGCATGGCGGTTCAGTCTGAGACTAGCATTATCTCTGTAGGAGGATTGCTCCAGGGTAGCCTGGCCTACACAGGAAGACCTTGTCCCCACGGAACGCAACAGTTACTTCTGAAAACTATCCCATATCATTACTTTAAAACTTTATTTATTGTTAGAGTGTGTATGTGTTTGTGTGTGTGTGTATGGGTGTATATATGTATGTACGCATGTGTGACTGAGTGTATGTGCACTCTGTGTATGCAATGACCTCAGAGGTCAGAAAAGGAAGTCAGATACCCTGGAGCTGAAGTTCCAAGACAATGTGCCATTCCGGGGTGAGTTCTGGGGACCAAATTGAACCCTAAAAGAGCAGCCAGCACTTACAGGCACCCCAGCCCAGGATCTGTATCATAAAGTCCCAGTAAATTCATCGTCCTGGGAGGACAGAGTGACTAATGCAGATGACAAAATAGAGGGAAGGTTTTCATTGTAGTAACAGTATCCCTTATCTAAATAGACCGTCTGAGCTGACAACTCAGTGACAGTAAGTACAGGCACAATGCTCTGCCACCGTTATGGCTAATCACTTCCAGAACTTTCTCAGTCTCTCCAGCTAAAACATTAACCATTTTAAAAAATTAAAATTAAAAAAGCCCCCAGGGCTGGGGAGATGGCTCAATGGTTAAAATAGCACTGGCTGCTCTCCCAGAAGACCTGGGTTCAGTTCCCAGCACCCACATGGTGGACCACAGCCATCAACAGCTCAGGTTCCAGGAGATCTGGTGCCCTCTTCTGGTCTCTCCCAGGCACACAGACATGCAAGCAGACCAAACACTTGGTGGCACACGCCTTTAATCCCAGCACTTGGAAGGCAGAGGCTGGTAGATCTCTGTGAGTTCAAGGCCAGACTGATCTACAGAGCAAGTTCCAGGACAGCAAGATCCAGGCTACACAGAGAAACCCTGTCTTGAAAAAAACAAAAGAGAAAAGAAAAGATTATTCACTGAGGCAGTGGTGGCACTCACCTTTAATCCCAGCACTTGGGAGGTAGAGCCAGGTGGATCTCTGAATTGGAGGCCAGCCTGGTCTACAGAGAGAGGTCAGGGACAGCCAAGGCTACACAGAGAAGCCCTATCTCAGGGGGAAAAAAATAATTTGAAAACAAAACCACCTCTACATTCTCCCTTTCTTCAGCCATCAGTAACCTTCGTTCTTCTCTTTGTGTCCAGGGGCTTGTCTGGTTGAGGCTGCTCGTGCAGTAGGATCATACAGTGTTTGCTCTTTGGTGTCCAGCCCTTTCCCTCTCTAGGCTTGGAGTCCTGGTCCTTCTTAAGCCTTAAGGACCCAGGCGAGATACAACCCTAACGAGGTTTGCCAGGGGGCGTGCTTTGCTGCCACCTCGTGGCTGATGTAAGTAATGCTGTGGGCGGCACTTGCAAATAAATGTTTCTTTAGGGTTCTGCCTTCTGCCTATTGGGGTGGGGGTCTAGATCTAGAAACTGAATTACTAGAATACGTGATTACTCCATGTTTGGCTTTTTGAGGAACCATTAATTGGTTCTCTGAATAAAGATATTTGATAACAGATATTGTACATGAACAATTTGTTTCCTCCGTGTTCACAGGCTCTCACATAGTAACAAGCTGTGACCTGGCCATGGTTCCTGTCCGCCCGCCTGACTCCTGTCCCACATTCCATCTGGTGACATTGGCTGCTAGCTCATCTAACAGATCAGGCACATGTCCTCTGCCGCGAATCTTCCTCAGATTCGCACTGGGCCCACGTGGACCTCCGCAGGCCAGTGTCACTCACTGGCCTGGCAGACAAGAGGCTATTCCAAAGGACACTTGTCTCTCCAACTGTCAGACTACCGAAACTATGGAGCCCAAAGAAGTTCGAATTTCTCTTGGAGTCCCAGGCAGGGAGGAGGGAAAGGCACCAGAGAGGTGCCTAACCCGACTCCCAGAAACAGATTTCACACAGTTCCGAAAGTTTGTTAAACCGCCGCGCGGACTGACGCCCAGACCCTGGCGAGTTATGGGTGGGTAGGGTCGCAGCTTGACCATATCCACTCAGATTCACACCTCCTGGCTCTCTTTTAAACGTTGGTTCACCTCTGGACCCCGAAGATGGACATGAGGAATTTGCTGGATCTTTGTCCCTCTTCCCAACGAGGCCACATTTAATCAAGTTCCTTATCCTGCTTCTGGTAATAACTCTGAGTTTGACTCTTTTAGCTGCCTTGCTGGAACTGTGTGGCTAAACGCAGTTTGGGGCACAGGGTGTAACCCCCAAGTTCAATAACACCCTGACCACCCTACCTGAGGTAACCGTGAGAAAGCATGGGTCTTCCGGGTAAGCAAGCCCTGGGTTGATAAGGCTGCAAGCGGAATGGGGGAGGGGGGGAAGAGATTCACCCCTCCCTGCTGGGATTCAAGGTACTTTGACTGCAGTCACACATTAACCAGCCCCGCATCCCTATCCATGTGACCTCTGTCACACGGTCTGAATTACTACACCTCAGAGCACAGATCACACATGAACTAAGCCTCTGTTTCCTCAGGATGCAAGACCTTCCTACTCCCCTCCTCCCCGGAAGGGACCTCAGCAAGAGAGCACCTTGCTTTGACTCTTGGGCCTGAGACTCCTCATACCTACCGTGTGTGGCCAGTTATTAGAGACTTTCTACCTGAAAAGCACAACCTATCCCCCTCCCCCGGAACTCCAGCAGAACCCACAGTCCTCCTGCACTCACAGTCCGGCTTCCTACCTTAGTGTCTGTCCTTGTACAGAACAGGAATGGGGAAACCATCTACAATGCCCAGTGTCTTAGTGCCTGTCAGGAATCTCTCACTGAAGGGCAGCTCAGTAAGTATGTGCTTCCTCCCCTGGGCTTATCAATGGCCCACAGCTCAACATGTTTCCTTTGTCGTTTTTGTTTTGAAATTTAGGATCTTAACAATATTCCTTCTAAAATTCAAAACCCTCTAAAGAACTAGCTTCCTGAGAGTTACCATTCTCACATTAAAATGGCCTCTGAGACTTCAGTGATCTCAAATGAATCGGTTAAGTATCACCAGAAGGGGCAGGGATGCAAGGGAGTTCAACAGCAGAACTGTGCCTCACAGGTGCAATGCTCAATCCCCAGCACCACAAGGAGAAGAGAAAATGAGAACAATTAAAGCCAGCAGTTAACTTGAGGGTAATGATGAAGCAGTTTTGCCAGTCAAAAGTTAACATCAGGAGTTGGGCATAACTGTCCAACCTTATTAAACACCCACACAGAGGGCTTGCCAGCTAAGAATGCTTGCTGCTCTCGCAGAGGACCCAAGTTCAATTCCCAGCACTCACATCAGGTGGCTCACAGCTGCCTACAACTATAGTGATGGTGAATCTGGTAACCTTTTCACACTCCAAGGGCTAATGCATTCATTTGCACATACCCACACACACATAATTAAAAAGAATAAATCTTTTAAACACACAGTCAAAAAGATAATTTTTCTCCAAGAATAGGTGTGCCAAAATTAGCATATGACTTGTTCCAGTTGCTGTTTCATGGTAGAGTGGCATATTGTGTGGCCATTGTAATGTTGTTTTGTTTTAACTTTTTTGTGTGTGGGGTTTATTGATTCTTTGAAGAATTTCACATCATGTATCTCAATCCCACTCATCTTCCCATCCCTCCACACCTTCCCTCTGCCCGGGCAACCTCCCTACCACCACCATAAAAAAGAGAAAATAAAAATTAAAAATTAAAAACAAATCTCACTACGGAAGCTACAGTGTGTCGCAGTGTGCCACACACTTACACTTCTGGCTTCTGCTACACCATCAGTGCTGGATCCTCACCAGGACTCCTCTCTGACATCCTGCCATTGGCCTGTGACATAGAGATCCTCCAGCTTTGGATCTGCAGGACCGGCCCCTTCAGGTGCTCCAGCAGTTCATAGCTGGATGAGGCAGATATTGGAGTGGGCCAACTCAAAGCCCTGGATCTGTGTGTAGGAGGCAGCTGAGTTGGTTTGGTGATCTCACCGTTCACCTGCACCCACACTTCCAGGGCCAGCTCTCCTGTGCTGCCCAGGCTCTCCCAAGTGCAGCAGCTAGTGAGGGGCGGGGCCAGGTCTGTGCCATCCTTCCTCATCAACATGGCCCCAGACCAGGGACATCCACATGGTCTCTGGTGGTGACACAGAACAGAGATGACTTATGCTGCAAGGCCATGGGCAGAGACATGGTCCTTGTCAGCAGCATGGGCCAGACATCATCCTGCCTCTGCTGGCAGCGTGGGCCAGATACTTGCTTATCTTAGGATGCTCTGGCTTGTTCAGAGGCAGGCTTCTGGGTGCCTTCTGCCTGCCGGTGTCTCCTGTTTTGTTCAAAACAGGGTTTCTCTGTGTGACCCTGACTGTCCTGGAACTTACTCTGGAGAACAGGCTGGCCTGGAACTCAGAGATCTGCCTGCCTCTGAGTACTGGGCTTAAAGGTGTGCACCACCACACCTGGCTCTTTTCCTTTCCTTTTGAAACAGGCGGTCTCACATGCTCTGTAGCCATGATGGCCTTGGATTCCTAATCCTTCTGCCTCCACCCCAAAGTGAGTAACTATAGTGTATGTATATATATATATATATATATGTATATATATATATAATACTACATATAGTTATATACATATAGAGATAGATAGATAGATAGATAGATAGATAGATAGATAGATAGATAGATAGATAGATAGATAGATAGATAGATGTTCTTCTGGAACCCCATCCTCACTGCGGCATTGTGGGAAAGGTCGACAAATCCCTGTAGGAGTGTCTTTGAATGCTTTTATTGTTCTGCTCTGTTTTTATGTATTTTTATTCATTCTTTGATTAATATATTTTAATCACATTCACTGCCACTCCTCTCCCTAGCTTCTCCCCAACTTTATTTTTAATAATCCATGGAATCCAATTGTGCTGTTCATATATTGGTGTGGGGGGATCATCCACTAAAGCATAGTTGACCCTCCAGGGACAATCTCTTTCTCCAAAAATCCACCAATTGTCTATAAAGTCGCAGGGCTTCTCTGTCCGTGCTAGAATGCTGACTGGCTTGATCTTGTACAGGTCTCATGCAGGGAAACCACACCTGCTGTAAGCTCATGAGTGCAGAGGTCCCGTAACTTCCAGAAGACACTGTTTCACTCTGGTCTTTTCTAACCTCTTTTCATTTCCTCTTCCATGACAGGCCCTGAGCCTGGGTGTACAGGGTGGTAAGAGATGCTACACTTGTGGCCAAGCACTCCACAAATGCCCAGTCTCTGCACTTAACAAGTTAGGAGTTTCTGAGCAAAGAGACCCTTTTGGTGTGCAGAAAGAGTTAGCAGTTCTGAGAGCAGAACTAATCTATGGGTAGAAAGATGTTAATTTAGGGGGCATTTTGAGACTTTTGTTTGTTTAACAGAATAAACAGCTCTCCCTGGGTCTTTGAGCTTCCCTACCATGAGTTATTGGCCAGACTTACAGTATCAGACATGGGTTTTCTCCTATGGAGCAGGCAGGCCTCAAATCCAATAAGAAAATGGTTGGTTGCCCCCATACATTTGTGCCACTATTGCACCCACAAAACCATCTTACCATCCCAACCATTATTGAAGTTCCCAGGGCTCACAACTGGCTGATATCTCCCAGCACAACACCTTACAGTGCTATGAGAGCTAGCCCAGGATCTTCCTGCTCAGCACCAATGCGATTTCTACGCTTCCCATGATCTCTGTATGTGACGTCTTCAGCAATGTGATTTTGCCAATAAGTTCCGGTGAACAGGAAAGAGCAATGACAATAGTCTACATTGCTGGTCTCCATGACATTTTGGACCAACAACACCATGGAAGACACACCACACCTGGTACTGGGGCTTGTTGTTTGGTTGCCTATGGTTTCTGAAATAACTGTTGATGGACGGTTTTTGTCTTTTTATTCTACTACCACCTAGTGGACAAAAAACAATTTCTGAGTGCTGATTTTTAAAAAATAATAAGTGATTTGGTTGATCTGGAATGCGAAACTTGCACTTTACTTAAAAATAAACTCTGTATCTACCGTGTCTTCTTGCTTTGCTCCAAATTAAAATAGAATTTCTAATAAATATAATAAATTAATTAACTTTCTAATAAAACTTCAATATTTATGCCATATTTTTCTTATATTCCTATATTTCCTATATATCTCTAAATAGGAAAATATATTTCCTACATATTGATTATCCTGAAAACAATATAGAAAATAAGGTTTGGGCTTTCAGAGAGGCTCTTGCTGTATAATCAGAACTTGATCTACTTCCCAGTATGATCAGCAGGGAGAAGGAAGAACCAAAAAAAGCAGAAAGTAAAAGAAAGACAGAGAAGAAAGGGGAGGGAATGAATGGGAGACAGTGCAGGTAAAGGTGGATAAGAATAAAAGGTGGGAAAGCAGTACCATGACAGAAGCCCCCCACTTGTGTGCTGGAAGATGGGGGTAGAGGGCTTTAAGAGGAGACCATGAGATGTGGGGAACATTATTCCTGAAAGAGGTAAATGTATTTCTTAGATGAAATCAAGTCGTTAGAAAAATTGAAAATATGAGTCCTGAGTCCATCTAGCTTCCTTCATACCATGTGATTGCCCCTGCAGGTGGCTAATACCCTTTCTGTGTGTTCACATTTGTGGCACAGTCAAGAGCTCCTGGTGAAGACACCAATTCCATCCTGGTTACAGACTGAGGCCACAGAACAGTGAGTTAAAAGCACTGTTTTGTGTAACTCAGCCAAGGGCATTCAAGAAGTGACCCGGCCAGAAGTATTTTTTATACATAGCAATATATATAAATCAAAGGCCTGGAATATCAATTCTCAGGAGGCACAAGCAGCGGAATCAACAAAAGGCTTACATAATAAGTTCCAGATCAGCCTGGACTACAGAATGAGACCCTGTGTCAAAAATAAATAGACAGATAGATAGATAGATAGATAGATAGATAGATAGATAGATAGATAGATAGATAGATAGATAGATAGATAGATAGATAGAAGAGGGTCTGGAGAGATAGCCCAGCAGTCAAGAACACTGGCTGCTCTTCCAGGGTACTGGAGTTTGGTTCCCAGCATCCAGGGGGTAGATCACAACCACCTGTAACTCCAGTCTCTGGGGATCCGCTGCCCCCCAGCACTTCATACATATCATGTGCAGGCACAGTTGCAAGGGAAACACCCATACACATAAAAATAAATGTTTTTTTTAATTTGTAAAAAATAAAATAAAAATCTAAAGGTCCTAGGAATCTATAAGACAGAACTACAACCTGAGGTTACAGCTCAACTGTAGAGTGTCACTAAGATACATAAGGTCCCAAATTCCCCCAACATGAAAATAAACTTCAACTCTCCCCAACCCCATCTCCCATTCCACCCAAATTCCCCTATTCCACTTGACCCCTAACACTTAGAGTTGCGCCAATGCATAGATGATGCTGATACCAAGCCACCCCCTTTCCTAGGATAACTGGTTCATCATTATGCTTGCTCTTCCTTCTAGAATAGGAGTGCCGGAGGGCAGAGATTCTGGCCATTCTCGGTTCTCCCTTCCTGTTCTGCCCACTAGCAGAATAAATCTTGGCACAGATACAGTAAGTGCTTGGAAGGTATTTATGAGAACTGAAAACAAACTAGGTAAATGAAGGCATGGAGGAGTCCACTCTAGAATTGAGCAAGTGGGTGTTATTTGTGTGGTATGTTCTGTCTCGGGACTGACACCCTTTCTCATGGGCAGAACACATTTTCATCTGCAGATGTTCCCTGACCTTTGGCTCCTGCTGCTTGTCTGAAGAGACAGTGTGACTCCCTGAAACCATTGCCTATCTTTCCACTCTGCTTTTGTTTGCCCAAAACAGAGATATCACAGGAAGCACATAATGTCGGACACAGCATAGGTAAACAGTACTCAACATGGCCTGCGTGTCCAAGGCAAAGATACTGCTAGGTGTGACAGTACCTGCCTATAAGTCCAGCATGCCTGTAATTACAGTACTAGGGAGGCTGAGGCAGGAGGATTACAAGTTTTTTGGTTGGTTGGTTGGTTGGTTGGTTGGTTGGTTGGTTGGATGGTTGGTTTTGGTGTTTTGAGACAGGGTTTCTCTGGGTAGCCTTGGCTGTCCTGGACTCACTTTGTAGATCGGGCTGGCCTCAACCTCATAGCAATCCACCTGCCTCTGCCTCCCTGTGGGTTGGGATCACACATGTGCACCACTGCACCCAGCTGGATTGCACAATTGAACCCAGGCTGCCATGGTGAGATGCTTATTGCAAATGGGGAAAGCACAACGAGTGGCATATCCCCGAGGCACTCTGCGCCAGAAATGACCTTGTAATCAGCCCTGCCCAGTTCCCTTTTATTCATAAGGCTGCCAACAAATTCAGGTTTCTCTGGTTCACCTCCTTTGGTGTTGGTATACATTTATTAAAGTTATTTAAATTGACATTATCATATCTTCCTGAAGCTCACAGGCTCATTTTATGTCCTCCAAGGTTAGCATTAAGCCTCCATCAGATTCCTGTTTCTCCTTTGCTCCTTCTCCTGCCTGTATTTCTCCTCCTGCCTGCATTGCCCCACTACCTCCCTACCACCCATGTTCCTCCTCCCCACCACCCGTGTTCCTCCTCCCCACCACCCGTGTTCCTCTCCCTGCATTTCTATGCAAAGAGAGAAAGAGAACACACTCCATCACCAGCAGCTGGTGTATTTTTTCAGCCAGCCTGTCCTAGATTGTTCTAAAAAGAGAAGCAGCCGAGGAAGCGATAAGAACCGATGATTCTAAGACTCCCCGGATGCTGCCCCAGGCAGTTCAAGAACATCTGTATCCTCAGTCATTCCAGTTTCCTAGAAGGGAGAATACCCTCAGCCCTCCCTCCACTTGCCTAGACTCCTGTGGTCTGCAAGCTGGTTCAGAAATGGTCCACTCACGCCCTGTCTGATCTCACCTCACCTTCACACAGCTCAACATCATCTCTCGCTCACTCTAACTATTGGATGCTTGCTGCCTACGAGATTTTACATTTTTTATGCTTTTCCCCTGATGATTGAACCTACCATCTTGTGCTTGCTAGGCAGGGAAGCATTCTTCCACTGACCTGTGACACCACCCTTTGTCATGGTTGTTTTTAAGACATGGTCTTATGTAGCAGTGACTGGTTTCAAACTCATCATATACCCAAACATAATCTTAAACTCCTGACTGATGCAGGAGAATCTCAAGTTCAAAGCCAGCCTGGATACCTACTAAAATCTTGTCTCAAAATAAGACAGCAGGCCAAGCTTGGTGGTCAATCCCAGCACTTGGGAGATAGAGGCAGAAGGACCAGGAATTCAAGGTCAGCCTCAGCTACATGGTGAATACAAGGCCAGCGCGGGCTACATGAGACCCAGTATCAAAAAATAAAACAAAGAGCCGGAGATGGCTCAGCAGTTAAGAACACTGGCTGTTCCTCCAGAGGACCTTCATTTGGTTCCTAGCACCCACAGGGTAGCTCACAACCATCAGTAACTCCAGTTCCAGATGACCTGATACTTCTCTTGGCCTCCAAGGGTGCTTGATACAGGTGGCACACACACATGCATGCAAATAAAACACTTAAAACATAAAGAATAAATCTTTTAAAAAATTAACCCCACAAGGACCAATATATCTGGGCACAGGGGTCTTATATGAGACTGTTTCTCCAACCAAGGACCATGTATGGATATAACCTAGAACCTCTGCTCAGATGTAGCCCATGGTAGCTCAGTGTTCAAGTGGGTACCCTAGTAAGGGGAACAGGGACTATTTCTGACATAAACTCAATGGCTGGCTCTTTGACCTCCCCACCCTACAAGTGAGGAGCATCCCTGCTAGGCCACAGAGGAGGACTTTGCAGCCAGCCCTGAAGAGACCTGATAAACCAGGGTCAAATGAAAGGGGAGGAGGTCCTCCCCTCTCAGTGGCCTTGGAAAGGGGCAGAGAGTAGAGGGGAGGGAGGGTGGGATTGGGAGGGAATGAGGGAGCAGGATACACCTGGGATACAGAGTTAATAAAATGTAACTAATAATAAAAAAGAAAATTTTAAAAATTAAATAAAAAATAAGTCACACACCACACACACAGCCATGTAGAGTCTAGTTGAGCCACAGGAATTTAAGAACTTCACCTTTGAACTGAGCACAGTTGTGCCTGCAATTCACTCAAAAAAATATATTTTTTATTCCTTGTTTTCTATTATTTCATTTCCACCCTGGCGTGCATGCCTCATGATCGTTTTACTTTCATTTGCCCGGAGTGTGCATTTCTGTGCCCAGTTTACTGGGTAGCATTTTTTTTATTTTGTTTTCTTTTTTGTTTTTCAAGACAGGGTTTCTCTTGGCTGTCCTGGACTTGCTTTGTAGACTAAGCTGGCCTTGAACTCACAGAAATCCACCTGCCTTTGCATCCTAAGGGCTGGGATTACAGGCATGAGCCAGTGTGCCGGGCACCTGGGAGGCGTTCTTCACTGTTCTCTTCAGCCAGATCTCATCGACTTCCCTCTCATTCTTACCACTTCTTTCTCTCACCCTTATCCCTCCTCTTCATTCTTCTTAATTGAAAGTTTTCGTAGATTTAATGCTATCTAAAATCTATGGGCCCTAACGGGATGCCAACCTTCACTTCCCAGCCACTTCACCCACTTCAATTTTTTTTTTCCTTTTGAAAATGGATCCAATACTTAATCCTTACCCTTGCCTATCCTGCTTCCCACTCCTAACCTAATTACCTAATCTCATTATATAACATCTGAGTATACTATCCTTGGTGTTTATCCTCCAGCAGCTACTGCAGCTTTAGTTGGCCTGTGTGGCATTTGCACAGAGATTGTATGCAGCAGCTGGGGTTGCTCTCTCAGTTAGCATCACCCCAGGGGAATAACACAGCATTTACACTAGGCTCCCTGAGCCCCTGGACTGAGACATTATTTTCTTAACTATACATTCAACCCTACCACATCCAAGTCCGAATTCAACATTACAAATGCTGCACCTGAAAGGCTATAGCTAATGAAAGAAGTAAACAAAGCAAACAAATAACACCAGATACATAAATCTCAATGCAGAAACATAAGAAACACACACAAGACAACATAACTTCTCGAAAAATTACTAATCCCACAGTAATGGCATCCAGTGAGAGTGAGTCAGATGAAATACCAAAGAACTCAGCTAATGATTCTAAGTTCAAAGACACAAGCAAACAGTTGAACAAACTAAGGAAGCTGATAGGAGATAGGAACAAATAAATCAACAAAGAGATAGGAATACTGAAGAAAAGCTTATCTGAAATGCTGGAAATTAAAATTAAAAAAAAAAAAGCACAAACAAACTACAGTATTGAGGGCTGGGGTGGCTCAGTGGTCGAGAATGACTATTTCACTTCCAGAGGACCCAAGTTCAATTCCCAGCACTGCTCACAACTTCCTGAACTCCAGCTCCAGGAGTAACTCCATACCTGGCTTCTACAGACATCCACACACACACAAACTCTCTCTCTCTCTCTCTCTCTCTCTCTCTCTCTCTCTCTCTCTCTCTCTCTCTCTCTCTCTCTCTCTCTCTCTCTCACACACACACACACACACACACACACACACACACGACTAAAATGTTTAAATAAATCTTTTTTAAAAAATAGAAAATTAAACCAAAACCACTGCAGAAAATCTTGGGAGATAGAATGAGCTGTGTAGAGGAGAGAAGATCTGAGCATGAAGACAAAGTGGACAGGCACAATCCAACAACTGCAGAGGTGAAAAGTAAGATGATATCAATGGAATCCCAAGAGACCAGGTCTGTATGTCATAGTATAGGAGAAGGAGAAAAATCTGTGTATAAAGACATAGAAAACGTTTTCAACAGAAGAATCATGGAAATGTCAAGAGTTAGGAAGAGCTGTCAATCCAGATACAGGAGGTATTTAAGATACCAAACAGACAAGACCAGAAAGGCATCTCCTCTCATCATACTGTAATGAAAACCCTAGACATACAAAAGAAAGAAAACATGTCAAAAGTGACAAAAGCACCCGTTATGTGCTTGCACACAGCAGCTGTGAGTAAAAAGTTGCAGGTGACAGGGAGAAAAAAGGAAATGTTCAACAGCTCTGAGAAACATGGCTTAACCATGAAGACGCCAAGCATCAGGCCTTGCCAACTAATCCTGAAAATTAAAATGGCTGCCTCCACTTAATTTTGCCCGAGGGTCCTAACAGGACTGCTTGAATATGTAACCTC
>CM053743.1:47593588-47721205 GCA_028658305.1 Pachyuromys duprasi | reverse complement strand
CTCCACAAAGACCAAACTGAGCAGGGCACAGGGGTCTTGTATGAGACGGTTTCTACAATCAAGGACCATGTGTGGATGTGGCCTGGAACCCCCGCACAGATGGGGCCCATGATAGCTCGGTGTAGGACTGAAGACCCTAGTGAGGGAAACAGGGACTGTTTCAGTCAAGATCTTGATGGCTGACTCTTTGACCCTCCCCTATACAAGCCGGGGAGTGACAGACTGGCTAGATCCCAGGGGAGGACATTGCAGCCAGCTCTGAGGAGACAGGATGAGCTGGGGTTGGATGGAAGGGGAGGAGGTCCTCCCCTGTTGGTGGACTTGGAGGGGGTGGGGAGGAGGGAGATGAGGGAGGGAGTGGGAGGGGAGGAGGGAATGAGGGAGGAGGCTATGCCTGGGATTCAAAGTACCTAACCTGTGATTGAGATAAAAATAAATAAATTAAAAAAAAAAAGAAAGAAAATGTAACCTCATTTACTACTTACCCTGGAGTACAAGTGGCCTGAGAAAGAGGAGGCTGGAAAGTAGCCCAGGAGGATCCTGTGCCCTGGCCATGTAGGAGGAATGTGTCTCAGGGTCAAGAGGAAGTTGTTCTCAAGCGCGTCAGCCATGACAGTGTGCACTTAGGCTGCCTGCGGTTTACTATTTTTAAATAGTACAATTTTCAAATAGTTAACCAAAATGTATGTTCCCTGGAGACCTTCAAGTCCCCCATCGTCTTCACGGAGGGCATCAGCACTCACTGAAGTTTGTTTTCATTACAAAGTTCCCCTTTCCCACCATTGCCTTTAAACTCCCTAAGGTATCCTCTTCTCAACGTTTTCCTCTGCTCAACTTCCACCACTTTGGTGCAGGAGACAGCAACCAAAAGCCTACAGGTGATGGTGAGCTTGCATTGCATCCGGGAGGAAGAGTCACTGTGTTAACCCTGCCCGACCTCGTTGGCAACAACGCCCTGCCTGGGCTGGTTGGCACCTGTGTCCTCTCAAGGGTGTCTTGGCACAGCATGTTGGTTATATTGGGCCACCAACAGTGAGAGTGAAGACCTCCCCTCCTCCTCCATTTTAGATTTATTTGATGTGCATGAGTGTCTTACACGTATGTACTTAAGCACATCGTTTGCATGCCTACAGATACTTGGGAGCCATTGTGTGAGCACTGCAAAGCAAACCAGGGTTCTCTGCTAGAACAGCAAGCACTCTTTTTATTTTTATTATTAGTTACATTTTATTAACTCTGTATCCCAGGTGTATCCCGCTCCCTCATTCCCTCCTGTTCCCAACCTCCCTCCCTCATCTCCTCCCTGCCCCTTTCCAAGTCCACTGATAGAGGAGGACCTCCTCCCCTTTCATCTGGCTTATCAGGTCTCTTCAGGACTGGCTGCAAAGTCCTCCTCTGTGGCCTAGCAGGGATGCTCCTCACTTGCAGGATGGGGAAGTCAAAGAGCCTGCCATTGAGTTCATGTCAGAAATAGTCCCTGTTCCCCTTACTAGGGTACTCACTTGGACACTGAGCTACCATGGGCTACATCCGAGCAAAGATTCTAGGTTATATCCATACATGGTCCTTGGTTGGAGAAACAGTCACATATAAGACCCTTGTGCCCAGATATATTTGGTCCTTGTGGAGCTCCTGTCCTCTCCAGGTCATATTAACTCCCCCTTCTTTTATATGATTCCCTGCACTCTGCTGAAGATTTGATTATATGTCTCAGTATCTGCTTTGATACACTGCTAGGTATAGTCTTTCAGTGGCCCTCTGTAGTAGGACCCTGTCCTGTTACTTGTTTTCTCCTACATCCAATATCCATCCCATTTGTCTTTCTAAGTGAGGATTGATTATCTTACCCCAGGTCCTCTTTCTTGTTTATCTTCTTTAGGTGTACAGATTTCAGTATTTTTATCAAATCTTATAGGTCTAAGTAAGTGAGTACATACCATGTGTGTCTTTCTCCTTCTGGGATACCTCACTCAGAATGATCTTTTCTAGATCCCACAATTTGCCTGCAAATTTCATGATTTCCTCCTTTTTAATTGCTGAATAGTATTCCATTGTGTAAAAATACCACAATTTCTGTATCCATTCCTTCGTTGATGGTCATCTGGGTTGTTTCCAGGTTCTGGCTATTACAAATAAAGCTGCTACAAACATGGTTGAGCAAATGTCCTTGTTGTG
Organism: Pachyuromys duprasi; assembly: GCA_028658305.1. Taxonomy (NCBI): domain Eukaryota; kingdom Metazoa; phylum Chordata; class Mammalia; order Rodentia; family Muridae; genus Pachyuromys; species Pachyuromys duprasi. Next base: position 47,719,030 of record CM053743.1, on the reverse strand, counting down.
TACTTGAGCAACTTTTGGATATGTGCCTAGGAGTGGTATAGCTGGGTCTTGAGTAAGCGCTATTCTAATTGTCTGAGAAAGCGCCAGATTGATTTCTAACGTGGTTGTACCAGTTTGCATTCCCACCAGCAATGGAAGAGGGTTCCCCTTTCTCCACAACCTCTCTAGCATGTGTTGTCATTTGAGGTTTTGATCTTACCCATTTTGATGGGTGTAAGGTGAAATCTCAGGGTCATTTTGATTTGCATCTCCCTGATGGCTAAGGACGTTGAGCATCTCTTTAAGTGTTTCTCTGACACTCTATATTCCTCTACAGAGAATTCCCTATTTAGGTCTGTACCCCATTTTTTAATTGGATTGCTTGATTTATTGCTTTTTAACTTCTTTAGTTCTTTATATATTCTGGATATCAGCCCTCTGTCAGATATAGGGTTGGTGAAGATCCTTTCCTAGTCTGTAGGCTGTTGTTTTGTTCTGACAACAGTGTCTTTTGCATTACAGAAGCTTTTCAGTTTCATGAGGTCCCATTTATTGATTGTTGATCTTAGAGCCTGTGCTGTTGGTGTTCTGTTCAGGAAGTTGTCTCCTTTGCCAATGAGTTCTAGGCTCTTCTCCACTTTTTCTTCTAACCGATTTAGAGTATCTGGTTTTATGTTGAGGTCTTTGATCCACTTGGACTTTAGTTTTGTGCAGGGTGATAAATATGGATCTATTTTCATTTTTCTGCATGTAAACATCCAGTTGGACCAGCGCCATTTGTTGAAGATGCTCTCTTTTTTCCATTGAATGGTTTTGGTTTCTTTGTCAAAAATCAAGTATTCATAGGTATGTGTGTTTATTTCTCGGTCTTCTATTCAGTTCCATTGATCTTCCTTTCTGTTTCTATGCCAATACCATGTGGTCAGCAAGTACTCTTACCTGCTGAACCATCACTCCAAACCCTACATCACACCCTTAATTCCTCTCTCACCACTCAATCTCCCCCTCCTATTTTCTTATCATTCATAATGTCTCAGGATGGAGAGTCTCACTATTTGCTCCTGAGCATTTTCTCTTCTCTTGGGCTCAACTGTATCATCTTCAGAATAATTATTTAATGATTTATTTATTTCTACTTCACGTGCATGTGTGTTTTTTCCTCATGTGTATCTGTGCACTGCATACGTGTCTGGGCTATATTAGATGGGATTTCATGCCTTGCTTGAATTCCATGTATTTGTAAAGAAAACTAACATAACTGTGCATGGCAACATAGCTCACTCAGAGAAAGCCTGCACCTACAGCCCAGGCGCTAAGGAAAGTAGAAGACCAGGATTACTTGAGCTCAGATGCAACAGACTGAGACCCTGTTTCAAAAAACAAAGCAGCAAAAATAGAAGCCACAAGGTAAGCTTTCATTTTTAGCATCCATTTGAACTAATTAAAATAACATGAAATAATTTTAAATATAAAAACTTATCAAATGAGCTGGGGCTGCAGCCCCATGAAGAGTGTTTGCACAGTGTGGGAGCAGCCCTGAGTTTGAGCCCCAGCCCTACTGAAAGAAAAGGGAAACAAATGTCATCATCGTTAACCTGGAGCACTGACTTGTGGTGATCAGGAAGTACCTAAAAGCCATGTCTCTGGGCAATTCCAGAAAGGATCCTCTGAGGAGGGAAGACTCTTCCCTGTGTGGGCATCACATTCCAGCTGGTAGCCTGGAAGTGGTGACCTCCGAGGCAGACGCAGTGCGGCCAGCCTGTTGCCTCCACCGCTTGAGTCTCTCTCTCTCTGCTGCTTCCACTGCTGCCGCTGCCACACCGTCCTCTGGTGACATCAGACTCCAGCTTTTCAGTCTTCCAAAGTGGACTGAAGACCCACAACTCTCTAGGAGCCTTCCAAGTTTTGGATGCCACAGGTGGACTGCCAAGGCCTCCAGTTTCCTGGCCCGGGCAGCTCTGAGGCTACAGTGTTCCAGCCCTGAGCTCTCCCTCCCAGGACGGTGTCTAAAAGCCACTCCCCAGCCCTGCAGAGTGAGCCATTCTGCTCCATCCCCTATTGTGATATGTATAAGTTCTGCTCCTCCAGAGCCCGTGTTTTCCCTGGTTTTGACTTTCTCTCACAGCACATGTTTTTTTTTTTTTTTAATTTTCATGGTATTGTAATCTGCATCATGTTATTGAGAACAACAGAATACCTCCAAATGAAAATGTAAGACTTAAAAATTTGTTAAAACACATTAGCTGGGCCTGGTAACCCAGATCTGCAATCTTAACTACTCAATAGGCCAAGGCAGGGGAGCGGTTTAAAGCCTGCCTGAGCTTTAAAAGTGAGTTCAAGTCCAGCCTCAGCCATTAAGAGAGACCCTCCCTCTAAATAAAGTAAAACTGAGGTAAAAAGCAGGCCGGGGACATAGATGAGCGTTAGAACAATTACCTCCAGCAAGATGCTAAAGTCTTCCGACTGTTCGCTCAGCTTTGTGTGGAAGCTTCGTGGTTTTTTTAGATGGTGCTACCTGGTTTCAAAGTCTAAGGAGGCATTCTTCTGGCACGGCGCTGCTTGAGAGCTTGTCTTTGGAGCCCCATTCAGGGACAAATTTCACACACGGGTGCCAAGACAAATGCTGCCCGCATTACAGCATTCACTTTTCATTTCCATCATCTGAAGCAAATGACCTGGACAGTAAACACACCGTCTGTAAGCAGCCTCCCTCCACGGCACCTTTACACAGTGGGGTGCAGTACAGAACTCACGGTGGTGCCAGTAGAAGGCCACAAAGTCAAAAGTTCCAAGGTATATTTTAATCTTTTTTATAACATCATTTCAACGAAAAAATTTTTAAGAGACCGTAAAGAGAAAACAGAGGAAGAAGTAAAGAAATTAAAATCCAGAAGTACAATGTAATCTCAGTGGAAACATTTTCTTTCTACTTTAAAAGTGATACTACTTCCCCCTGGAACACCTGCTGCTCTTGCAGAAGGCTGGAGTTCAGGTCTGGGCACCCATGTAGGGCAACTTACAGCTGCCTGTAACTTCATCTGTAAGGAATCAGAGTCCCCTTTAGCCTTTGGGAACAACTGCATGCCGGTACATGTGTGCACAGAAGTGCACACAAACATAAATATGCATAAGATGAATATTAAGAAAAAAATACTCCAGTCCTGAACTCTCTTTCCCAGGACAGTGTGTAGCACTACAGGTCAAAGGCAAGGAGAGATTCCTAGCTTCTGGGGGTTGTGGTTATAAGGTTGTGAATGGCCTAGAGATGAGTCTAAACGCCTCCAGATGGGCCACAGGCATGAAACCTGAAATGGCTTTAGTCAGAAATGTGAAGGAACAGTGCGGACTCTGCACAGGACAGCCTGTGGACCCATGGAGAATTCAAATCCCTAACCAAGTGAAGATGAGGAGGCCTGAGCTGTCTGGCTCAGGAAAACCCTGGAGCAGGGCTGGCCAGGGAGAAGGCGAGGTCTGCTCTCAAAGGACGTAGAAATGAGAAGGTCATTCTCCCTGGGGACAATTTGAGAGGCACAAGAGTGTCATCTAAGACAAGGCTGCAGCTAGGTGTTTAGTTTACAGAGAAGTGGCTGAGACTTAGAAGCGAGTAGAGGCATGAAAGGCAGGGCGGTAGTCCCCAAGGCAATGGGAACAGAACATCCCACCAGTTGAAGCAGTAAGGGAACAGCCTGGACATGCGACCCCAGCTTGAAGACAGCAAGAGGAGACCATACAATAGTTTCAGAATTTTAAAAATAATTCTGAAGCTGTCTCTAGCACCGGGACTGGAAACTTCAGACAATTTGAGAATCCACATGTCCTCAGAAGACATCCAGGTGTTTCTACATTTTTCTTAGTATCAAGAAAGACCAACGGCAAAGTAGCCAGGAGTTGTCACAACTGAGGCAAAACAATGGCAACCATGCAGAAAATCACCTCTGAGCTGCAGCCGGACTCCAAGAGGGATGTTCAATGATGTTCTGTGAAGATTGAGCCCAGTCAGTAGCTGTAAACCACTGGAGTTGGACCAGCTTAGGCCCAGGTAGCAGATACCATAATACAAAGAGAGGCTGAAACTGAAAGACAAAAGTGGGGCTGCAGAGAGACGGCTCAGCTGAGAAGCAAACACACTGCTTTGCAGAGCACTGAGTTCAGTTCCCAACACCCGTGTCGGAAGGCTCTCAACCATTGCTAACTCCAGCTCCAGAGACTTGAGCCCACCCTTCTGGCCTCCCTGAGCACCTGCAGCCATGTGCATGAAAACATTCATGTATACACACAAACACTGGAGGTGGGGAGGGGAAAGAGACAGAACCAAATATGGTAATTCAAGCCTGCCTCTCTAGCACTCAGGAGGCCGAGCTAGAAGGATTGCAATGGGTTTGAAGTCAGCCTTGACTACATAGTGAGTTCCAGGCCAGCCTATACTATAAAATGAGACCCCCCATTCCTAAAACAAACAAAAACACCTCCAAATATATAAATGTAATAATAAAATATAAAGCCACAATGGTATGGCTTAACCATTTTAAGTGGCTTTATTTTTAGTTATTAAATTTCACAAAATTGAAAAAAAAAAAAAAAAGTTTCAGGGCTAGCAAGGCTGCCAGGCCCAACAACCTGGTTTCCATCCCCAGGACTCACATGAAGATGTGAATCCTGAGAGTTATCCACTGGTCTCTTCAAAGTCACTTTTAATAGGTTATCTCTCTTTTCATCAGTGAAATGAGCTAACTCAAGACATGTTGAAGCATTTAAATGCAGATTTATTGGGTTCACCAGGTCCCAAGGACCCACGCCAGGGAAGCTGCCATGGAGGAGAAGAGAAAGTGCTCTCACAGAGAGAGACAGAGAGAGAAAGGAAAGAGATAGACAGAGACAGACAAAGAAAGAATAGAGGAATGCAGAAAAAGAGGGGAGGAAACCAAAATGTCTGGATTATATAGTAGAGAGCCTCTGGGGGAGGGTAAGCCCCCCCCCGCACCCCTGGGCTGAAGAGTTCAGGGTAGAGGGTGGGGTATGGCAGCCACACACAGTAACAGGTAGGGACTGATGGATGCTGGGAGAACCTGGAGGCCAGGTCCACCTTGGTTTAAAAGGCACCTCAACTGCTTGTCCCAGGTCTGAAGCCCAACGTCTTTCTCTGCAAAGTGCAGACAGAACAGAAAGCTTTACAGATGTCTAGCATCCGGTCACCTGAGCATAGCTTTTTGTCTAGGAACTAGAGCAGAGGGGACCTCCATGACCACGCCATTTAAAACTGACCTGTTTTGGAAATTGGCTGTTATCTCTCATCCCGATTTATCCGAAGGTCAGGAAGACAGCAGTTTCAGTTTTGTGCAAAGGAACTCCAGCTGACTCCTTTTGATGTTCCTCCTGATGTCTGACTCCAGTGACCTCTTTAACACTCGCTTCTCTACAGAGACCACGGAGGCAAGAACGTCACTCGAAGTGCTGTATGTGTGTCTGTGTGTTTATGAATGTGTATCTGTATGTCTATCTGTGTATGTGTCGTCAGGGAATTTTCTTGCTAAATCTGAATACATATGATCACATCCCTAATTGCCATTCAAGAAAAGTGGAGGGGAACCTGAATGGGATGTTGAGAGACAGATATCTCAATGGAAAGAAAGGATTGGAGAGGCTGAAGTGATGGTTAAGTGGTTAAGAACAGTTGCTGCTCTCGTAGAGAACAGGTTCAGTTCCCAACATCCAATGTTAAGGCTCACAAGTGCCTGTAACTCCAGTTTCAGGGGGATCAGATGGCCTCTTTCAATCTTTGTGGTTACTAGGCACACATATGCTACACATACATATGCGAGCAAAATACTCATGCGCATAAAATGTAGCCCAGGCTAGCCTCAGATTTGTGATTCTCTTGCTCCAGACCCTCCCTGAATACTGGGGTTACAGATATTTTCTACTATACCCAACCCACAATAGAATTTTTCTTTATTTTCACACTCTACCCCTACTATCCAAGCGTGCACACGCACGCGCACACACACACACAGAGACACATATACATATACACACACATACACATATATACACACATACATACAAATACACACACACACACACACACACACACAAAGACAGGACTTCACTATGTAGTCCTGGATGTCCTAGACTGACTATGTAATCTGCCTGGCCTGAAACTCACGTGCTGGGACTAAAGGTGAGCGCTACTTATAAATCTAAATGAAAAAAAATGAAATGAAAGCAATGGCTGGGCGTGGTGATGCCGACTAGTAAAAACTGCATTTGGAAAGATGAATCATGAAAATAATGAGTTCAAAGTTGCCCTGGCTACAAGGAGACTCTGGGGCAAACGGCTACATATCTGAGTCTGGTGGCATGGGTCTGTTATATGGGGAGACAGACGTTCTGACAGTTTGAGGCCTGCTTAAGAAACTTGTAAAAAACATTCTGGATTTGCTGTTTGTTTTGAGTACAGAGGGCTAGCTTGGTGGTAGAGTGTTTGCTTGTCTCCAGTACTGAGAAAAGCAAGTAACAGAAGCCCTGTGCCTGTCGAAAACTCCAAACTGACTGTAGGGGTGAAGGGGGTAACTGTTTTCAGACTAAGGTTCCTAAATTCACTGGATTTTGTTGTTGTTTTGAAATAGAGTCTCGCTAAGTATCCCTTGCTGGCCTGGGACTCACAGTTATCAATCTGCAGTGCTGGAATTGGGATGTGGCACCATACTCAGCCCCTAAATCGACTTATATTCTGTTGTGATATTAGTTAGATCCTTGTGCTTTTATACCTTAACAGGGAGGAGAACCAGGAGTGCACGGGCACACCTCCAGAATTTGGAAGGTAGAAGCAGGAGGATCAGTAGTGCACATACACATAGCTACCTAGCCAGTCCAAAGCCAGCCTGGGCTATAGGAAACCCTGTCTCAAGAAAAAGAAAAGAAAAAGAAAAGGAGAGAGAGAAACCCGCCTTCCACAAAAAACAGAAGTGAAAGTAGTATTGAGAAGGTGAGAAGGGAGAGTCATTTGTGTCCAGATGTCAGAAACTCATCTAGGTAACTTAGGGAGACCCTATCTCAAAGAAAACCATTTTAAAAGGAACCAAATGTTCCTGAGGACCAGTGACCATAAACACAGTTGATGTCATGACCCAGCTAATATCCTAGGTCCTAAACAATGTAAATAAGCTAGACATGCCTCTAAACTTTCAAAAGCTATATTTGAACTGTGGTTGACACCTCCTGCTCAAACCTGCCAGAAGACCGCATAGGCTGCTCTCAGACCTTCCCCACTCTCTCTGTTACTCCAGACCCAATTCTCAGGGTCTTCCCTAGTGCTACAACAGAACACCAGCTGCAGCTTTCCTTCCCCACTGCACACACCTGCTGCCTTGCCCTTCATGCCTCATTGTTGTGTCCAGGCCCCAACCGGGGTAAACACCCCCTGCTCAACCACAGGCAACACCTGCCAGAGGCCAGGAAGGCTTCCCACAGACTTCCCGCACTCCATTACCCAGACCCAATTCTCGGGATCTTCCACAGCACTGCAGCAGAACACCAGGCGCAGCTTTTCTTAGCCCTTGTCCACACCTCCTGTGGGTCCCTAAAGCCATCTCCCTCTGAAATTCCCTTCCCCAGCCTCCAACACCAGCAAGCATCCCCCCCCCCCGTGAACACATCAGCCAAGCAGGCCAGTAAAACAGGCAACACTCAGCCAACACATCCTCTGAAAATACAGAGAGGAAACAGAAACCAAGGCACAAAACTCCCATCCAACCAAGACAAACCCAGAAATCATCACTTAACCTATAATCACCAAACCCAGATGCCTAGATGCCAGCATAAAAACACAATAATAGCCAGGGCAATATGTCACCAGCAGAGCTCAGACACCCTACCACAGCAGGTCCTGACTATTCCAACATAGCTGAAGCACAAGATAAAGACCTTAGAACCAACTGTCTGAAGATGGTTGATAGAAGACCCTTAAGGGGAAATTAATAAATCCCTCAAAGAAAGCCAAGAAAAAATAAACAAGCAATTGAATGAAACAAAACTGTTCAAGACCTGAAAACAGAAATTGAAGCAATAAAGAAAACAGAAGCTGAAGGGATCTTGGCAATGAAAACTTTAAGAATGCAAACAGGAACTACAGAGGCAAGCGTCACCAACAGGATGCAAGAAATGGAAGATAGACTCTCAAGAATTGAAGCTACAGTTGAAGAAATGAATACTTCTGTCAAAGAAAATGTTAAATCTAAAAAATTTCTGACACAGAACATGCAGGAAATCTGGGACACTTTGAAAAGATGAAACCTATAAATCGTAGGATTCGTGGAAGGAGAATATCAGTTCTAAGGCCCGGAAAATCTTTTCAACAAAATCATAGAAGAAATTTTTCCTAACCTAAAGAAGAAGGTGCCTACAAAGGTACAAAAGCTTACAGAACACCAAATAGATTGAACCAGGAAAGAAATTCCCCTCACCACACATAATCAAAACACTAAACATACAGAACAAATAAAGAATATTAAAAGCTGCAAGAGAAAAATACCAAGTAACATATAAAGGCAGACCCATTATAATTACACCTGATTTTTCAATGGAGACCCTAAAAGCCAGAAGGGTTTGGACAGATGTTCTGCAGATTCTAAGAGACCACAGATTTCAAAACAGATTATGATACCCAGAAACACTTTCAATAGTCATAAATGGAGAAAATAAGATATTTCATGATAATATCTATTTACAAATCCAGCCTTATAGGAAGTGCTGGAAAAATCCAAACCAAGAAGGCTAACTACACACATGAAAACACAGGAAATAAATATTCTCACACCAGCAAAACTAAAAGGAAACACACACACACTACCATTGCTACCACCACCAACAACAACAAAATAACAGGAACAATCATTGTTCATTGCTATCTCTCATTGTCAATGGCCTCAATTCCTCCAATAAAAACAGATTAACACACTCAACATGAAAACAGGACCCATCTTTATCCTGCATACAAGAAATATACCTCAACATCAAAAATAGACATTACCTCAGAATAAAGGGTTGGAAAAAGATATCCCAAGCAAATGGACCTAAAAAGTAAGCTGGTGGAGCAACTTTAATATCTAATTAAATAGATTTCAAACCAAAATCAATCAGAAAATATGTGGAAAGACACTATCATCAAAGGAAAAATCCACCAAGATGACATTTCAAATTTTAACATCTATGTCCTAAACACAGCAGCACCTACATTTGAAAGAGAAACACTATTACAGCTTAAATTATACATTGACCCACACACACTGGTGGGGGAGACTTTAATACCAAACTCTCACCAATAGACAGATTATCCAGAAAAAAGCTAACTGGAGAAATGCTGGCACTAACTGACATTATGAACCAAATGAACCTAACAGATACTTACGGAACATTCCACCCAAACACAAGAGAATACACCTGCTCCTTAGCACCTCACAGGCCTTTCTTCACCATTGATCACATCCTCAAACACAAAGCAAGTCTTAAAAAATACAAGAAAATTGAAATAACCCCCCTTGCATCCTCACAGACCAGCATGGATTAAAGCTGCATATCAACAACAACAGAAATAACAGAAAGCTTGCAAACGCATAGGAAGTGAACAGCTCTCTACTCGATGAATGCTGCAGCCAGACAGAAATTTTTTTTAAATTAAAGACTTTCTAGAATTTGAAAAAGTGAATACATACACACCATACCCAAACTTATGGGACATAATTATGTGCTGAGATGAAGGTTCATAACACTAAGTGCCCACATTAAAAAAATTTTGGAGCGATCTCATACTAGCAACCTAGGAGTGTACCTGAAAGCTCTACAACAAAAAGAAGTAAGCATAACCAAGACGAGGAGACAGGAAGACATTAACAACTTGAGCATTGAAATCAATAAAATAGAAACAAAGAAGAATCCAAAGAATCAATGAAACAAAGAGTTGGTTCTTGAAAGAAATCAACAAGATAGACAAACCCTTATCTAAACTAACTAAAAGACAGAAAGAGAATATCCACATAAATAAGGCCAGAAACAAAATGGGGGATATAACAACAGACACTGAGGAAATTCAGGAAAACATAAGGGCATACTTTGAAAACTTATACACTGCCAAATTGAAAAATCTAAAAGAATGGACAAGTTTCTCAGTAGATACCACTTCCTAAAATTAAGTCAAGATCAGATAAACAATTTAAATAGACATATAACCCCTAGTAAAATCCAAGCAGGTATTAAAAGTCTCCCAGCCCCCCACCCCCCCCAAAATATCCCAGGCCAGACGGTTTTAGCTCAGAATTCTACCAAACTTTCAAAGAAGAGCTAATACCAATATTCCTCAAATTATCCCAAAAATAGAAACAGAAGGAACACTGCCAAATTCATTTTATGAGGCCACAATCACCCTGATACCTAAGCCACACAGACTCATCAAAAAAGAGAGAGAGAATTACAGGCCAATTTCCCTGATGAACATTGATGCAAAAAAAAAAACTCAATAAAATACTCACAAACCAAATTCAAAAACATCAAAAAGATGATCCACCATGATCAAGTAGGCTTCATCCCAAAGATGCAGGGATGGTTTAACATATAAAAATTCATCAATAATATCCACCGTATAAGTAAACTGAAAGAAAAAAGAATATGATCATCTTTTTAGTTGCTGAAAACGCCTTTGACAAAATCCAACACCTCTTCATAATAAAGTCTGAAGATATTGGGCATACAAGGCACATACTTACATAATAAAGGCAATTTACAGCAAGTCGTTAGCCAACATCAAATTAAATGGAAAGAAACTCAAAGCAATTCCACTAAAACCAGGAACAAGACAAGGCTGTCCGCTTTTTTTTCATATCTATTTACTATAATACTTGAAATCTTAGCTGGAACAATAAGACAACTGGAGATCAAAGGGATACAAATTGGAAAGGGAAACGTCAAAGTTTGGTTATATGCAGGTAATATGATAGTATACATAAATGACCCTGAAAATTCTACTAGGGTACTCCTACAGTTGATAAACAGTTTCAGTAAAGTGGCTGGATACAAGATTAACTAAAAAAAAAAAAAAATTCAGCAGCCTTTCATATACAAATGACAAGCAGGGTGAGAAAGCAATCAGGGAAGCATAATAGTCACAAATAATATAAAATATCTTGAGGCAACTGTAACCAGGCAAGTGAAACACTTGCCTATCATTAGACTGTCTCAATTCACCGGCTCCCAAATAATGACACAAAGACTTACTATTTGTGATAGCTTAGGCCCTAGCTATTTCCCAACTAGCTCTTGTAACTTAATTAACCTGTTTACTCTATTACACATCTGCCATGTGGCTGTTACCTCTCATTTAGTCTCCATAAGTCCAACTTCCTCTGTGTCTGGCTGGTGAACCCCCCACACCTCATTCTTTCCTAGAGTTCCTATCTCTCCCTGGAAGTCCTACCTAACATCTCCTGCCTGGAAGGTGAGGAAGGTGAATGTTTACAAAATACTAAGGGAGGTGATGATCCAATAAAAATGACAATACCAAAATCTAGCCAGCACTCAGCTCTCAGCCAATACAGAAATAGAAATCAGTATTTGAATAATATAAAGTCAACTTTCACAAAAGTGCACAAAAAGATTATCCCAACACTTGTGTGATAAAAACTTCAAGTCTTTACAGAAAGAAATTTAAGAAAATATCAAAAGATGGAAAGATATTTCGTGCTCATGGATTGGTAGGATTAACAGAGTAAATACGGTCACCCTACCAAAAGCAGTCTGCAGATTCAATGCAATCTCCATCAAAATACCAACACAATTCTTTGCCAACCTTGAAAGAACAATTCTCAACTTCATATGAAACAAACAAAATTCCCAGGCTGGCTAAAACAATCCTGAACAATAAAAGACCTGCTGGAACTATCACCATCCCTGATTTCAAAATTGTACTACAAAGCTGTAGTAAAACTGTATAGTATTGACATAGAAACAAACATACTGATCAGTGGATATATGTTATGGCTGTGAGTGTGGTGTTCTTCTGAGATCCCTAACAATGAGAGTGGGTGTTTCTCTGACTCTTTGGCTTGTTCTTGGGACTTTTCCTCCTTTTGGGTTGCTTGGCCAGCCTTGATATGAAGGCTTTCGCCTTGAATTATTGTATCTTGTTTTGGCCTGTCTGGCTGTCATCGCTTGAAGATCTGCTTCTCTTTTCTAAAAAGAAAACAGAAGGTTGGATTGAGGTAAGAGGGGAGGTGTCAGAGAGCTAAGAGGATTGGAGGGATGGGAAACCGTGGTTGGGATGTATTGGATAAGAAAAGAATCTATTTTCAATTTTTAAAAGTTCCAAAAAAAAAAAAAACCTTATATTGCATTGGAGGAAGATGACAGCAAATAATTGTGACAACTAAGTGAAGAATCTGATAAGTTTACAGAGTGCTGCAAGACAGAACATCGTCGAGAGTGAGACAAAAGCAGCAGAGAAGGGAGAGCGCAGCTGACGGATAGGTCAGACTTGTCTCCCACGCCTAACACACTATAGGCTTGATCCTGTGCCCCAGTCTCAGCACTCAGGAGCCTGAGGCAGGAGGGTTCAGGGAATCTGAGGCCTCCATGGGCTACAATAGTGAGTCCCAGGCCAGACAGAGACAAAGTGAGACTGTCTCAAGACAAACAGTAACTGGGCTTGTGAGTGTAGCTAGGTGATAAGAACACTGGCCTACCTGAATTCTGCACATCAGGAGAGAGGGAGAGAGAGAGACAGAGACAAAGACAGAGGGACAGGGAGAGAGAATTTAAAAAGCGGTGTTGGGGGGGGGGATACAATTTACCATGACCTTTAAACAGAAATTTTCAAAAGGCCAAGAGGGTGTGAACTAGATCTCCAAAGAAATATTGAGATAGCAGAGAAATGGGAAATAGGAAAGAAACATCTTACTCGATAGCTGAAAGTCAATAACTTTAATGTAACTAACAAAGGAATAGTTGTGAATACCAATGAACCAGTTAAGATCAAAATGTATGACTTTTGCATTTAACACTTTTTTTTCTTCCTTATATAAATCTGTACTCTTCCTTGAACTTCACAAAAAACAAGATTATAAACCACATTTACGGTCAAACTTTTTTTTTAACTTTCTTTTCTTTTGAGCTAGGATTTTGCTGTATAGCTCTGGATATCCTGATACTTGCTATGCAGACCAAACTATCCTTTAATTTGTGGTAATCCTCCTGGCTCAAGTATTAGAATTACCTCGAATTACCTCTCTCTCTCTGTTTCTCTCTTTCTCTCTGTGTGTGTCCCAAGATGGCCTCAAACGCACAGAATTCTCCTGCCTCAGCTTCCTGAGAATATAGGAATGCACCATGAAACCTGACTTAAAACATCTTAATCCCCTTGTAGCCTACTTGTAATAAAAATCTTTTGACCTTTAAGATTTGTTTACATCTTGTTAGCATGTAAAGAAAAGCAAAACAAGAAAAAAAAAACCAAAGGAGAAATACATATCATGTTTTACATTTATGAAGGTAGTAAATGCACATCTGGAGGTGAACAGAGTCATGTGTACACTTTAAGAACTTGTGTTTACTCTTAGAAGCAACAAAAACTTAAGTGAAGTCTAACTCTCTGGAAGCTACTGACTGTGGCAAGTCAGCCAAGCCAGGCTGGTAATTGACAGCTAGCACCAAGTTGCACACTGGAGAGATGATAAAGAGTCACTGGACTTTGGACACGTTCATCTCTTTTTTGTTTGTTTGTTTTCTTTTCCTAGGTGTATTTAAAGGAAGAGTCAAAATAATTTGCCATCAAAGTGTACAAAAAAATTTGAAAGAAAGAGAAAACGAAAACGAAAAGAAAACCTAGCTGATAAAACTACGAAATCAATTGCTGTGCCGATTTTCTGACTCCTGGGACCTACGAGAACAAAGAACACTGAGTTTGTTACAAATGTATCATAGTAAACAGCTTCCATTCCCTACAGAAGATACATTGTAACATGAAGAGCAGCATCACGATTCTTAGAACAATCTGTTAACAATCTACTGTTTCCTGATCCCAAGTGTCTTCTCCAGGTTATTGAAGCAAAGCCACAAACGTTTTAAGAAACCCAGTCTTCCTCTTAAGGACTTCTAAGGAAATCCAAACCAAATGTTTCAACTGCATTTCCATAACCAATATAAATCTCCAATGTATTCTGACAGGTTTATTTTGCTGTTAGAAATTTATTTTATCAGTGCTGGGGAGGGAATCCAAAGCATTTTTCCAGCTGAGCTGCATCCTCAAATAAATGATGTTTTAAAGATTTTGTTTAATTTTTGTTGTATTCATGTATGTGCATGAGAGGGCAGAAGCATTGTGTCATTGTGAGCTGGCGTCACAGGTGGTTTTGAGCCACCCCAAACAGGTGACTGGAACTGAACTTGAGTCTTCTGCAAGAACTCTTAATCATGAATCACTTCTTCAGCCTCTGAAGGTGAATCTTTTTCAGATTTATTTTTTATATGTATGAGTGCTTTGCTCACATATATGTCAATACACATGTGTGTCTGGTGCCTCATTGAGGTCAGAAGAAGGTCGTGGAGCCCCTGGAACTGTAGTTAAGGACAATAGTGAACTCCCATGTGGGCTCCAGAGTAACAAATTCTCTTAACGACTTAACCATCTCTCCAGTACTCATCATGAATCGTAGAAGCACTTTTTAGAATAGGAAGACTACAGGTACCTACTGAAGAAAATGCAACTAAAAGTATTTTAAATCCTTAAAACAATGTGTGCTGTGTCCTTCCTCTAGGATTCTAGGAACAGGCGGCTGGCTTCCCTAGGCTCGGACTTTGGTACAGGGATTACTCACCCGGGTGTGGTGACGCTGCTGTGGCCCATAATGAATATAATGATGCATCACCCACTCCCTTTGGACTCTATGAAATGCCACTGCCAGGCAAACAGATTATTAGTTTGGCTCCCATGAATTTTCAGAATGAAAACATCTACATAAGAGACTATCACAATTTTTTGAGAGTGTGTTCCGGTTACACATGGCTTTGTAAGAGCATGCTCTTCCAGATGGTAAAGGTTTGTATCTCCGCCTGGTCTCCTTAAGGACTAGGCTTTGCCATCTCAAAATGGGGATAATTGTGTTTTCATAAAAGTAGTTTCTAATGTGCCTTCCTCCTTTCTAAAAGTTGCTCTTTATGTCTGTGTGAGGGCATGCAGGTGCTGGTGGAGCAAAAGAATGTCCACTCTACAAGTAGAGTTATAAGCAGTTGTGAGCAACCACCTTGGGTTATGGAAAGTGAACTTTGGTCCTCTGCACAAACAGCAAATGCTCTCATCCATTCCCTGAGCTCCCTCCTCCCCCAACCCCATCAGACAGGGTTTCTCTGTGTAACCTTGGCTGTCCTGGATTGGCTCTATAGACCAAGCTGGCCTCGAATTCACAGCGATCCGCCTGCCTCTGCCTCCCTGAGTGCTGGAGTATTAAAGGTGTGTGCCACCACGCCTAGCTCTCATTCTTTAAAGATATCTACAGAGGGATGTGGTACGTTGCTTGGTGGCCACATTCCGCTGGGTCTAACTTTTACTCCATGCGACAGGAACGCTCAATTTATGTTTAGTTGTGGGACGGTCGAGATGACTCGGTGCGTGAAGACTGCTGCAGAACCTCCAGACACCCACATGGTAGAAGGAGAAAACCAACTCTAACAAGTTATTTTTTTAACTGTCTATGTCTCTTTTGCTTTTAAAATTTCTATTGTATTCCTTTATTTCTGAATTAGGATTCAGTTTCAAAACAGTGTCTTGGAATAGCCAAGGCTGCATGCATTCACTGTAAGAGCAAAATAGATTTAAGTTTATATGTTCCAGACATAGAAATAAAAACAGCCTTATTTTTCCCAACACTTCCTATTTAATAGTTTCTTGATGCTTTCGAGACATTTGGAACACTTTAGATTAACAATGAACGTTCAATTAGAAAAAAAAAAAAAGAAAGAGGAGCAACTCCGTTTGTTTGCTAGCTAGTTCTTAGTCTGCTTTGGCGAGAAAAAAAAGAGGTTGCAGTTCTATCCCCAGGCCATCCTTTACCACTAGATGTAGTCTTTAGAATACCCTTCTACTTTTTTTTCGCCCTTGAGACAGGGTCTTTTTGTGTAGGAAAGAGGAGCGGTCCCCTTCAACATGAAAGCTGGGTAAGCGGAATTTAGGCCGCTAGACTTTGTTCAAGATCTGTAATGAAGCCCTCACTGAAGCCTTGAGTCACTTGGAATTATAAAAAGGCCCAGCACTTTGGTTCAGTTTCCCCAGAAGCCGCAGAAGGAACGTCAAGAAAACCCGAAAGCGCTTGGTGTCTGAACGCGCCGGTAGCAAACTACCCGGACCTCTCCGCCCGCACCCGCCGCGCGCTCCCGGCGCTGGGCGGAACCTGGGTGGCGCGCGCTTCCGGTGCGCGCTTCCGGCCAGCAGCGGAGCGCGGGGCGGGGGCATCGTCGGCTTCCAATCGCGCACAATGAGACGGCGCTGAGCGCCGGAAGTGGGGCCAAAGGAAAACACGGAGAGGAGCCGGGCCCGGACAGGAAGCGGCGGGGGACCGCAGCGGCGCTGGTGAGTGCTCCGGGGCGCCGTCTCGTCGCGTCCCTCCCGGACTCGCCTCCGGGCTGGGCCCGTGGGTTCCCCCGGCCCCGAGGAGCGTATCTGCCCGGCCCCGAGGTACGTTGGCGCCGTCCTACTCGGGCCGCCTCGGCCGGGCTGCGCGCCCGGAGCCCTCGGGTTCGAGTCCGTGTCTTCAATTTGTGTCAGGGCTCCGGCCCTGGCCGGGGGAACCCCGGAACCCTGTCAATGGCCGGGCGCTTCCTGCTTCCTAGTCCCCACGGCGGCTTCGTGGCCAGTAGTGCGGGGCCGCCGCCTCCTCCGCCTGGGGACTCCGCTTGTGGAAACTGAGGCATACAGGGGTGGGGCATCCGAATGGGGAAGGAAAAGGAGTATCATTCTGCGGAGGATTGTGGTTGGTGACGAAACTGGACAAGTCTGGGGCTGGGGACTAAGAAATCGGGTAAGTCAGCTGGTGATGTCCCTTGGTCGGAAGCCCGGCCCCTTAGAGTAATTCCTTGGTGGGAAGCGCTGCCCCTTCGCCCAGCGGTCGCGCCGGGTAGAAAAGTAAAGCAAAGAGTGGGGTTGATCGAAACTGAAGTCTGTTCACATAGTTTCGGCTACTTTGACACTTAAAAGTAATTGCCAACTTTTAAAAAAAAATAGATTTGGGGAATTTTGTAACAGTGTTGACTTAGGATGTTTACTTTGAAGAGAGGTGCTTTGTTACATAGAAGTTACTATAGTTTTTTGCGGTTATAAAAGCTTCAGATTTAGTCTTCATGTTACACAAGGACTACTTTTGAAAAACTGTAGGACTAAGCCTCCTAACTTCTGGAATGTACTGATTATTAGGAAAGTGATAACAATTTAATTTTTAAATGGGGAAAAGTAAAGGCTTCAGGGCATCAGTGTGTTACTTTAGGTGTTTGGTATGATACTATTTTACAGGTTTTTGTTGTTATTGTTTCCCCAAAAATGCCTTCTTTCAGGTACAAAGTAAGAAAGTTGAAGTCAAAGACCATGGGAGATACAGCAAAACCTTACTTTGTGAAGCGCTCGAAAGACCATGGAATTATTGATGATGATGATTTCAGAAGGGGCCATCCCCAACAAGATTATTTAATAATGGATGATTATGCTAAAGGCCATAGCAGTAAAATGGAAAAGGGCCTTCCAAAAAAAAAGATAGCACCCGGGAACTATGGGAACACCCCCAGGAAAGGACCATATGCGGTTTCCAGCAATCCGTATGCATTTAAAAACCCAATTTACAGTCAGCCTGCTTGGATGAATGATAACCACAAAGATCAAAATAAGAAATGGCTATCTGATGAACTTGCTGGTAATGCAGATAGCTGGAGAGAGTTCAAGCCTGGACCTAGGATCCCTGTCATAAGCCGGTCAAGGAAAGAATCCTTTCAAGAAAGTGAAGATGGCTACAGGTGGCAGGATGGGAGAGGCTGCAGAGCAGTCAGAAGGCTGTTTCAGAAAGACCTCAGCAGCCTAGAAGCCATGTCAGAAATGGAAGCAGGAAGCCCGGGTATGCTTCAGGTCTCTGGGTTATGTTTCTTTTTTTTTTTTTTTTTAATCCAAATGTTATTTTCAGTAATGAGCTCTTTAATGTGATTAAGTTAGTATTTATAGTACTATAGTTGGGCAGCTTCAACATATTTTATACATTGGACCATCACAACCTCAAAGCCAGACTGGGCGGCAGAGTGGAGTACTGTTTCCATAAAAACAAAACAAAAAAGTGAGGCTCATTTTACACTAATAAACACCTTATGGAAGAGGAAGAGGGAGGTCACTATAACCTTGGAGATCATACTCTAGTTTCTGAGTAATGTGTATGTGTAATTTTAAAATATGTTCATAATAGTATGTATTATGATAGTATAAAGTATAATACATAATAGTATAAAGCTGAAGTATGTACTCTTAGAGTAAAGGCTGCATATATTACAAACGGAGGGAGGGAGGAAGGAAGGAAAATGGGTAGTGGAAGGGAAAGAGGAAGTATGAGGGGAAAAGGAGAACTCATGTTACTGTTTAACCAAGCTCACACAGGACCAGAGAAATTGACACATAAGCTTGACAACAGAATTTGGGAAATAGAAATTTAGATATCCAAAATACAGATAAAAACAGTGCTGTTCCCTTTCAGAAGAATCGAAATCTGTTGTTTTTTCTGAGACATGTAGCTAAGGCTAGCCTAATCTATTCTCTTGTCTACACCTTCCAAGTTCTAAACTTCATTTCTAAGTAACTTCACGTTTTATAATAATTATACAAAGTGATTGCTTTTTTTCTGAAAGGTGCAAGTAGATGTTGTAGAGCAATTATTTCTAAAACAAAGTTATTTCTGTCTAATCACTTTAATTACTGAAGTGAAATAAAGTTGTGAATTGGATGCAAAATGTGAAAACTGTGTATAGTATGAAACTGCACTTAGAAAAGTTGCCCTTATGGTGGGGAGACAATGTCTTAATGTGGGGTGCTGACTAGCCTCACAGTGATCTTCCTGCTTCTTCCCAAATTAAGGCTTACAAGGATCCTATCTCAAAATAAAAAATAAAATCTGAACTGGGCAGACTAGAAAGGCTGTTTTGTGGGATGCTGGAATAATGTGGAACCATGGTTCTATGCACTGGGCAGCTGCAGTTTGAAGAGGTTGAGGTTGTCCAGACTTGTTTATGCAGTGCTGGGTGGAAAAATAGAACTCGAATCGAAACAGAAATTGGGGATTCATCCTGTCACGCTGGCCATTACCTCGGTCGTGTAGGACTTGGAGTCCTGACAAAGAAACTGAATGTTTATTGGTGATTTCTGGCCTTTTTGATTTGTTTGTTGCTTTTTAAACTTTTGTGCATATCTTGGGTGTTCCTATTATGGTGTTCCTGTAAGTGTGGACACTAAATTACCTATATTGGTCTTATGAAAATTAAAATACTCAGAGATGTGTATATTACATGGCTGCAACCCAGAACTAAGGAGGATGAGGTTGGAGGATGGAGAATTTGCAGTCAGCCTGGACTACACATCAAGACATTTGGGAGGCGGAGGCAGAAGGATCTGGAGTTGAGTATCAACCTCGGCTCCCTAGTGAGTTCCAGGCCAGTCTAGGTTTCATGAACAAAACAAAACAAACTTGGAAAGAAGAGGGAAAGAATTTTTAAGAGTTTCATGCTGTACTGACTGGTTGGGCTACCTTAAAAGGCAGTTTTAAGATAAGGTTTAAGTCAGCCTGAGTGGCACACACCGTTAGTCCCAGAGTGCAAGAGGCAGAGGCTGGCAGACCTGTAAATCAGAGACCAGCCTTATCTACACAGTGATTTCCAGGTTAACCAAGGCTACGTAGTGAGACCCAAGCTAAATTCACTACTATTGCTACTAGTAATAATGATTTATAGATCAATGTTTTTGTAGCAAGAAATATTAAAGTGACCAATTGCAGACCAAAACCCATGTTCATATTCAGTTTTAGAACCAACTAGGAAGGTGGCTCTCAAGTGTGAGCAGGGAGTGCATGGTCCCTATGTTTGTGAGATGCTCACTTACATTTTTCTGTAGTAAGTACACACATGAGTTTCAGGTTGCCAAAAGAAGAAATTGATGGTTTTCCTTGAAAATCTTTATAAATGAAACATTAAGGTTTTGTATAAGATTAATACAATAGTGAGGAGTTTAAATTGATTAGAGTAGAAATGACCCTAGGAAAAAATCATTAAAGGGAATAAAATGTCTTAGATTTTTTTTTTTTTCCTTTTTGAGACAGGTTCTCACTGTGTAGCTCCGGTGGGCCTGGAACTCTATGTAGATAAGACCACCTCAAACTTAGAATTTTCTCTGCTTCTGCCTTTCTTGTTCTGGGATTAAAGGGGTGGCCTGCAGTAATAAGGACAAATCAAACTGTGAGAAAAATGTGATAAAAGTATATTAAAGTTGATTTTTAAAACTTTTTAAGTACTGGTTATGTTTTGTTGACTTAGGGTTTTTTTTGTTGTTGTTTTTAGTTCCAATTCCACATTATTGTCCCTCGTTCAGCCTTCAAATATCCTAGATTGGCAATATAAAGTATTTGGGGCAATGTCATTAATAGGCTGGCTGGAAACATCCATTCAAATAAAACCCTCTGTGACTGGAGTGATGTTCCATATGCAAATAAGATGTGAGGGACTTGGAATGCTCATAGATGGCTGGGGTTGTGACAGCCCAAGAAACCTGAAATCTTCCTCTCAGTTGTTATGGGGCTTTTAGGCGGGGGGGGGGAGCTATTTTGCTGTCCAAGAGTGCTCTGGGAGCTTTTCTCACAGTTTGTACCTGCAGGCCTAGGTAGTCCTGTTAATTCTGTCTGTTCTTAATGTGGAATGGTATGTACCACAGGGCTTTGTAGGGATAACAAGGCTGATTTCCACCATATTTTAAACTGCATTTTAGATGTTTGTTTTGCCTTGGTCCTGTGTCCTTATCCAAGTCATTCAGTTCTCTGAGACTGCTGTCTTGCCATCTGTAGAATGGGGCTATCCTCAGCATTGACGTGGGGATTACCACAGGGCTCAGAGGAGATGGGGCACATAAAAGCACTTGCTTTCCTTCTGCTGTAATGGGATAGTGATGCTTGCTGTTGGCATCACTCAGCACTCTCTTCAGCTCTCCCTCGCTGGAAGTCAGGGTCTCATTTCTCTTGCCTCCATGCCCCAGTACTGTAGCAGAAATGCAGTACTCATCACGCTGCCATTGATTGTTACTATTTGATGATTGTTTTCACCAGGCTAAGGATTGATTTTAGTGTCAGTGTGCATGTTGGGCAAATATTGAGCCATTTAGCTAGGTTCCGAATCTGACAATGGCATTCTTTATATTCATTCATTTATTTATTTATTTATTGTGTGTGTGTGTGTGTGTGTGTGTGTGTGTGTGTGTGTGTGTGTGTGTGTGTGCCTGCATGGATGTTTATGCAGAAGCCTGTGCAGTAGCCTGCGGTGGCTAGAAGAGGGCATCAGAATCTCTGGAACTAAAGTTACAGATGGCTATGAGCCTTTTTAACTGCTGAGCCTTCTCACTAGTCCGTACTAGTAGTAGTAGTCTTTAAAATTGAAAGTCCTGTACTTCCTTTTATAACCAGATTTCTTTTCTGCAATTAGTCAATGCATTGCAATTGCTACACCAGTAATGAGCTCCTCTGACATCTGGAGAGAGATTATCTGATGCAAGACTTTTCCAAGCATTAATTTATGGAAACAAAATGAAAATGATTCTGTCTGTTTAATCAGGATTTGTTAAAAGTTTTGTTATTTTAATTTATGTGGGCATATGTGGGTGCCTGCAGAGGCTACATGGGTGCTAGGAACAGAACCCCAGTCCTTTGCAAGAGCTCTTGCCACTGAGCCATCTCTCCAGCCCCTTAACCAGAACGTTAGCTTGGAAATAGATATCATTTTAACCTCATGTTATGATTAGTGTTCATTGTCTTTCAGAACCTGATAGGTATCTCAAGGCTGCCTACCACAGTTTTTAAAGTTCAGTCTCACAATTTTATATGCTTCACAGGTTGAAAAGTTGTTATCTTGAATTTATTTAGTCATTCGAAGGATTGTAGAATTAACAAAGCATTCATAACACATTTTATTTAGGGTAAACTTTGATTTTTAACTGCCACTTGCTTTTCCCCCTTTGGCATGTGATCACCCTGTCAATGTACATTAAAAAAAAAAAAAAGTAAAGTGTGAACTGTGTGTTCTCAGTAAAAATTTGGCTTGAATTATTTTTTCCTTTTAATGAAGGAACTCAATTATGATTGCAGGCTGAATTTGTAGCTAAATGATTTTTTTTAAATCCTATAAGAAAATGATCACACTTTCTGAGTTCTTCAGGTACATGCACTATTATCCATTTCCACTCCTTGGATTCTTCACTTAAAAAAAAAAATTAACCCTGCAGTAGAGCACAACTGTAATCCCAGCACTCACGAAGGCAAAGGCAGGTGGATTGTTGTTAGTTCGAGGCTGTCCTACTCTACAAAGCTGTCCAGGACAGCCAGAGCTACACAAAGAAACCCTGTCTCAAACAAACAAACAAACAAACAAAAATCAAAGTAGCTATGAATACTTTTTATTAAAACACAGATGTCTTTACAGTTTGGTTGAAAACATTTTGTATGTACCTTAAACATTAAGTGTATTAGCATTACAGTTATATCTGCCTTGGTAGGAGATTTTTACTGTTGTATGAGTCCTCAGAAGTGTAATGTGGAAAGAGATAAAATCAAATTATATGGAAATGACAATCCTTGAATTGCAGTGGATTGTGTGGATTGATGGATGTGGAGAGCCACTTTCAACATTCAGGCATCACTCACTGTATTGTAGCAATAAGTTCATGTGGGCTTAAGGTAAAGCTGGGGTGTAGCATTTGCCAGTATGTGTGAGGACCTAGGTTCAATCCCTAGTGTTGTATGTAAGTAAAAAAATTTAAAGGAAGAAAGTTCTACTTACTCAAAGAGTGACAGTATTCAACATTGCCAATATTGCCCCCTAACTCAAGAAAACAAGAAACAGCGGTCCAGACCTCGGAAGCCACGGAGGACTAGAACCGAGGAAAGTGAGCAGGATGGAGAGCTGGAAGGTCCTGTGATTGACGAGTCTGTGCTTTCAACAAAGGAGCTACTGGGCCTACAGCAGGCTGAGGAGCGGCTAAAGAGAGACTGCATTGACAGGCTGAAAAGGGTAACATTCTTATACATACATTCACTAGGTCAGATCTCTAATTTCACTTAACAATGTGAGTAATTGCCATATTTCCCTCAGTGAACTAGGCTTTCCACTTCCTCATCAGTGTGTAAGTCTGTATGTTAAAGGGATATTTATTAAGACTTAAGAAAATCAAGGACTACTGTCATTATATTTAAATAAAAATGACTGTCAGTTTTGAAAGTGATGGGGAAAACCCTTATTCTGGCTAATTTTCTCTAAATGTTTGGAGATATATCTTTCTGTTAATCTTTTCAAACTGTAGCGACCACGAAATTGCCCTACAGCAAAGTATACCTGCAAACTGTGTGATGCTTTGATCGATTCCATCCCTGTTGCTCATAAACACATCAAGGAGAAAAGGCACAAGAAGAACCTCAAGGTGAGTCTCTGGTGATTGAGACAAATGTCAACTGTCTTGTTTGTGATTTCCTTATACCCACTGTAGATACTAAAAGCAAACAATTTACTACATTTATTTATTCTAGCCAGAATGTGTCTCCATTAGTCAGAGGTGTCTGCTGGGTGGTCCCTGTGAGTTTCCCCAAGTCAGTACAAAGGAAGCCATTTGGTGGGACCTGGGTGTTCTTGTGCAGATAACAGGCACTAATGTCTGTTGTTGCTATCCGTGCTCTTTTCTCCTTATTCCCACCTGCTCCTTATTACCGATACTAAGTACGGAGAGTTGTGTGTGTGTTTGATAGGGTGAAGACCACCATATCTAAGATAAGGAATGCTACAAAGATTCCAGAAAATTCTATAGGGTACTCTCAGTGAAGTGAAAGGTAACAACTACATATGAGCCACTTTTAATCTTACTATTGATCTTACAAGGAAAAGCAGGAGGAAGAATTGCTCAACACATTGCCCCCACCAGCGCCCTCCCAGATACATGCAGTTGGCAGCGCCATTGACAGAGTGGTGCAGGAGTTTGGTTTACACAATGAAAACTTGGATCAGAGGCTAGAAATTAAACATGTCATGGAAAGTGTGTTCCAGCACAAACTACCAGGTATTTTCTAGATTTGTTTTTCTATTTAGCATCTAAAAGTACCTCGTAGTTCAAGTTTACTTTTACCTAATAAACATTAACTGATGGCCTAAGCACAGGGCTGCTGCCTAGAATACCAGCTTTCGGAGGCTGAGGTAGGGGGTCCCAAGCTTGAGGCCAGTCTGGGCTATAGCAGGTCCTGTCTCAAGACATAAGGCATCGCAAGATTTTTTTTTCCTACATCTGAAAATGCCTGTTTTTAGTGGTTTGGTGGTAGTGGGTTTTTGTTGGGAGTGGGGTGAGTTAATTTTGTTTTGTTTCCCATCTTTCTTCCAGTAAGCTAGGCTGATCTGAATTTTGCTGTATAATCTAGGGTGACCTTGAACTCAATCTCTTCCCTTAGTTTTTTGTGTGCTCGAATTACAGGCATGTACCACCACATCCAGCTTTAGTGGTGTGTGTGTCTGTGTGTGTGTTTCTGGCTTTCCTCAACATAACAAAAAACTTACATGCACTATAATTATACATCTCTTTTCATTATACATTTCATTGTGTGACTAACTAATATCCCATATTATTGAGACACTGTAAGGTTCTTGTGTGTGTTTAGTTACTCTTTAATGTGAGTTAATGTGGGGGTGTTGTTGCTGTTTATTTGTTTTGAGGTACTGAGCGCACACCCAGAGCGCCCTGTGCATGTTGGATAAGTACTCTGCTTTAAGGCCAACCACATCCCCAGCTCTTTTTTCTTTAAACTAGCCTTATTTATTAGACTTTTTGTTTAATTTTGTTTTGGCATTTTTTGAGAATGGTCTCTCTGTGTAGCCTTGGCTGTCCTGGAACTCACTCTATAGACCAGGATGACCTCAAACTCACAGAGATCTGCCTGCCTCTGTCTCCCAAGTGCTGGGATTAAAGGTGTGCTCCACCATGTCTGGCTTACACTATTTTTTATAGTGCTAGAGATTGAATCTAGGACCTTGTACGTACCAGGAAATTGCTCTGCTACTGAACCCTAGTTAAATGGGTATCCTGGGATAAATTTTGTTTTATATGTGTCAAAATAAAATTTCATTTAAATGTACATAAAAGAATTGTGTAGAAACTAAGTTTTGGAGCCTCTTACATATTATGTGCTGTTGTTTTGTTTACTCTTGGAATGATTCCATCTGTCTTTTGCCTCTTTCTAAGTTTAGATCCATCCGGTTGCGGGATAACTTTCTAGGGCACACTGTTTACATTTAAGGCCGATATTGCCAGGCAGCCACAGTCAGTCCTGCACAGCCCACATGCGCTGGCTGGGCTTCTGTAGGCCTATGGCTGAGAGAGTTTAATCTGGTTTTCAGGCTTCATGTGAAGCAGGAGTATCCTGAGGGTCAAGGTGACTGAGGGTTATGTAGTGAGATGTAAGGGGGTAGCCAAGGGAGGGAAAGAGGGACAGTTGGAGTCATTACTCTAAACTCATGCAGAAAGTCATTCACATGGTGTCCGGTGACAAGCAACCAAAATATAAAGCACTGAAGCATGGCCTCTTTTCTGTTCTTTTCTTTTCTCACCCCCTGGAGACAAGGTCTCACTGTATAGTCCTGGTTGGATTAAAACTCATTATGTAGACCAGGCTGGCCTCAAACTTAAAGAGATCTGCCTACTTCTTCCTCCCAGGTGCTGAGAGTAAGGGCATGCACACCACATGCCCTTGGCAGCTCTCTCTTTAAGCAAGATGTGGGTACAGATGTGTGTCCTGTGTGTATTTATGGTGTCCAGTCTCAGTGCTTACTTTCATTGTGCCAAAAAGACCTTTACCATCAAGGTAGCTTTTTCCTTGATTTAAGTGACTTCTTAGGTTTTAACAGTTTTCTATAACAAAGTATATTCAATTTTACAAGCAAAATCCACAAAAAGGACAAGTGACTGAGAAACACCTTTATAAGGAAATGAATAGCTTCTGTCTCTTTCTTCATGGGAGACCTCATCAGCCTTAAAGGGTGGGGCCCTGGGTGTGAGACTCAGCATATCCAGCTTGTCCTATTTTAAATTACACTGTAATGCTTTTCTAGAGTTGTGTAATGTTAAGGGCTTTTTGTTCATGCTGTGGTCAGTCCTGTTAAAAAGTAACTTTAGAGCCTCACACCTCAATTCTAGTACTAGGAGGTGGAGGCAGGGCATCCAGAGTTCACAGTTATCCTCAGCTCTATAGGGAGTTAGGACCCAGCATGGCTGATTGAGACCTTGCCTCAAAGACTTGTCCCCTCACAAAAAATGGTAATGCTAGCTGGGTGGGGTACATATACCTATAAGTCCAACTTTTGGGACAACAAGGCAATATGATTGACCCAGGATCAAAGCCAACCTGAACAACAGCAAGAACCCTTACTTTTGAGTGAAACCTACTCTGTATATTCAGTTAGAGCTACAGGTATGTTCTGACATTAGAAAGAAATGCTTGCATTAGCTTATACTATACAGTAGGTTTTAAAACCAGGTGTCCTTTTCAACATTCAGCATCAGAATTTTTAAAATCATGACAGAATTTTCTACACAAAATATGAGCATGAGCATGTAGGAGTCTTTTTGTATTTCATAGCTCAGTTAAGTCCGGTGAAAAGCTAAGCAAATTTGGCCTTGTGAGTGTCTGGTCTCAGTATGGTCTTCCTTCTGGGCACCGTGTTGATTGATGATTTTGTGTTTTAAGTAGCAGTGTTTTATTACAACTTTTGAGAGATCTTACTGTTTGTGACTTCATGTGCTTGCTTATTTCTAGACTGTTCTCTTAGGCTGTACGGATCTTCCTGTAGCAGACTTGGCTTCAGGGACTCGGATGTGAACATTGATGTTCAGTTTCCAGCTATCGTAAGTACAAAATGATGTGCTGGACTTGGCAGTCACATAGAATTATTTTCTTTATTTAGCTTTTATGAAAAATTATATTTACGTGCTGTGTGAACTTATATGCCCTTGCTACTGTGGGTGTGGGTGTGCCAACTATGTGTAGGTGCCCATGAAGACCAGAGAGGGTATCAGATCCCCTGGAGCTTGTAAGCCACCTGATGTGGGTGCTGGGATCTGAACTCTGGTCATCTGGAAGAGCAAGTGTTCTTGAATCCTGAGCCCTGACTTTATTTAAAAGAAGCTGATTTTATTGTTTGAGTACATGGGCACATTTGTTGTGCATATTTTCAGTCAGCCAAGCAGTCCTGCTTGTCATAGACTCTCCAGCCAGTTGGTGATTCAGCTCCATATCAGAAGCACACAGATCTCGGTATCATTATTTTCTCTGTTCCTCTCAGAACGGACATGGCAGCCACCTGCTTCTCAGTGCGAGAGGCCCTCAGGGAGGTCAGGGCAAGGCTGTTAGGTTGGAGAATGCTTAGCATTTAATTGCTGATCAGCAAACACACTTTGCCATGTGAGGGCCTCAGGGTCACATGAACTGGAGGAAGTCAAGCCCTTGCTACCAGTATGTCACTGCCTCCTTTCTGAGGACTTCAGCTCTCCCTGTGGGCTGGTCTGGAATCAGCCTGCTGTGGTTCCCATGGGCACAGGCTTTTCCAGGGAGCATGCTTGAGACTGGTGGCTGTCTGGCGTCAAAAAGCAGGAATTCGTTTGAATGTGACTAGCTGTGAGTAGATTTTGATCTTTATAGTGTGGCAGTGACAGATCTCCCTGAGAATTTTCATTTTTATATCTTCTGTCTGGTTTCAGCTTTAGAATTTAATTTTTTTTCTTTAAAATTTTTTTTTCTTTTTTTTTTTCTTTAAAATTTTACATACTTATTTTGTGACAGATCTTTCCACTTATTTGTACTGCTGGTTTTCTAAGCATCTGAATCTGTGATGATTCTATGTGTCTTTCAGTGTCTTTGAATTCAGAAAGTTTAATTCTCTTCATAAAATCAACTTTCCTATGACAGCAAAGAAAGGCAAATGCTCAAATAGTATATATTTGTTAACATTCATAATCTGAAAACCTAATTAGCTCCCGAGTTCCCCTTTTATATAGCAGTAAATGATGATGATGATGATGATGATAGTGACGGGCCACAGAGATGGCTCCGTGGAGAAAGACGCTAGCCTTCAAGCCTGATGACTTGAGTTCAGTCACAAACTGTCCTCTAGCCATAGGTACGCCCCACACATACAATGAATAAATGAATTTAAAAATAACTACACTTTAAAAAGCAACCACAACTAACCTCAAATGATGGAACACGCCTATAACCCCACTACTAGAGAGCTGGAGTCAGGAAGAACAGGACTTCAAGGCTAGCCTTAAACAAAGCAAGCTTGGGGCACACACAGAGACCAACTATATACTCCTATATTTTGGTGAACTACAATTCCCAAAGACAGGAGTGAGTCAGAGCTTTAAAGCTAGAAGAAAGCTAGATTATCCGTTTACCTGCTCTGTTTCCCACTGTTTTCCTTTATAGTTGGTCTATGCTCAGTTTAGTTGTTTGTTATAGATATAAATTCTGAGACCAGGCATGATGGCATATACTTTTGATGTGAGATGCAGGTGGGTCTCTCTGAGTTTGAAGCCAGCCTGGTCTACATAGTGAAGTTCCAGGTCAGGCAGGACTACATAGTGAGATACTGTCTGTGAAACAACCACCAGATTCTGAGGTTGGATTCCTTAATGATCTTGTTCATAGCCTCTCATTCCTTGCTGTGCTTGATTCTATAGCTGCCTGGTTAGGTAACCCATAGATTTTACAGGTTTTAAAGAATTTAAATTTAAGTGTGTGTGTGTGTGTGTGTGTGTGTGTGTGTGTGTTTTCATGTGGGTGCAGGTATGCCTTCAGAATTCAGAGGCCTTAGATTCTCTTCAGAAGCTAGAGTTACAAGTAGTTGTGAAATGCCCTTGTGGGCTCTGGTGCTCTTGACAGCTGAGCCATCTCCAGTCCCAATCTTAATATTCTTTTAAATTTCAAGTTCTGATAAGTGATTTGCCATAGTAAATCTACATCCATAGCAGTTATTTTGATTTTCACTAAGCCCCTGCTGTATGTAGGCACTGTATTCGGTTGTAAAGGGCCTGGCACTATACGACACTTGCACGTTGTCTCCTCTGTTGTTAATTATAGTGACAGTTATGCAGAGAAGCAAGCTCCGGGCATAGACTTAGCTTCCTCAAAGAGCATATATTTCCACAGGGATCTGTTTAGGACATGGAGGCCTGGGTTAGTTGTACAGGCTCATGAAGGCTCTGCAGT
Organism: Pachyuromys duprasi; assembly: GCA_028658305.1. NCBI lineage: Eukaryota > Metazoa > Chordata > Mammalia > Rodentia > Muridae > Pachyuromys > Pachyuromys duprasi. The sequence goes on along the minus strand of CM053743.1, from coordinate 47,689,505 downwards.
AAGAATTTTACTTTGACCCAGCAGCAGTATGCTACCAGCAAGAATTTTAAAAGACCACTGAATTGGGAGAGTGGCTCACGCCTATAATAGCAGTATTTGGGAAGCAGTGGTAGGAGGATTACTGTTAGTGTGAGGTCAGTCTGGGCTGTAAAACAAGACCATGTATCAAAAATCAAAAGGCTGGAATAATGGCTCAACGGTTAAGTGTGCTTGGTGCTTTTGCAGAGGACCTGAGTTTGACTTCTAGCTCGCACATCATGTAGATCAGGTAGTTTACAACTGCCTGCAACTCCTGTTCTGGAATTTTGACACTTCCTCTGGTCTCTTTAGAAACACACACAAACACACACAAATCTGTAAATAAAATATCTCAAACCAATAACAAAGGAAATATACTTAAGCATCCATTTTAAAAGGTCCAATGTAGAACAGAAGGGCAATATTAAAGTTGTGTGTTGCTACAGTGTTTCAGAGTGAGAGGAACATTGTTGCAAAAGAGCACCTTCCAACCACCATTGAGACAGCTAAGGGGGTCACTACCTCAAGAATGAGTTTGTACAGTTACTTTGTATTGAGTCCTTTACCCACACATGCATCCTCATGTGTTCTTCGTTGGCTTCACACAGGCTAATGACTACTTTCTTCACCTATAGCAATGTGCATTTCTTATTTGGAAAGCAATTTGGGGAACTTCAAACTGTATTATACCAGGAAAACAAAAGTGCTTAGGGATTATTTCATGTATTCATTCATTTATTTCCTAGATGTCTCAGCCAGATGTCCTCTTACTTGTTCAAGAATGTTTAAAGAACAGTGGTAAGGCCAAATTCTTCCACATTTTGCTTCTGATTTTGTCTTCTGTCTATAAATTTTAATATATCTTACTACCAAAATGAAATAGAAACTTCACTTTTTAAAATTACTTATGGGTAAAATCCAAAGCAAAAATAAAGTAACTGCCCTTGAATTATTAAAGAGTCTAGCTAACACTCAAACCTCCAGTCAGACAGCTGTTAGTTTGACAGCATTCAGGATTAATGAGCCCTAGACTATGAGTGAAAAATGCAAAATATGTTGTTACTCTTGGGAGTAAATTCATAGTACTCTTTTTTATTGAATGATTTAGATCAGTGTTATAAGTGGTAAATAAATATGGCCCACCCTGATTAATGAACTCAAAGACAGTTTGGGCTCATCAGTTTTCTTTTCCAATACAGTGTCTCCCTTGGGGCTTATGGCTTTCTCTCAGTAGCTAGACCTCATCAAATTGCCCCTTCCCTTGAGTTAGACATTCTTATTCTTTCTCTTTTGGTATAAGAAACATTTAGACATTCATCTTGTTTCAGTGGCTACATATTTGACACTATCATTTAGTAACTTTTGCATTGATTTGTCTTTAGTCTCCTGTGCACATTTCTAATTCTGTTGTCCACATAGCACTTAAATGCTACATCAGCACTGCACTCATTTCTGATCAGACACTAGCTTTGAAAGAGTAGGACTTTGTCTGTGGTGATGTGTTTCTTGGACACAGTGTTCTTTCCTTCTAAGTCACCTGAGGGCTGGTTGTGGTAGCGGCCTCTCAGACCCACACTGCACTTAGGCTTTCCTGGGTCTGCTTTTCAAAGGTTTTAATTAACCTATTTGATTGTTTTTTTCCCCTTTCCTCAGACTCCTTTTCTGATGTTGACGCTGATTTCCATGCCCGGGTGCCCGTGGTGGTGTGCAGAGATAAACAAAGGTTTCTGTGTCTTTAAGCTGCTGTTTTATATGATTTATTGGGGGGGGGGTGGTTAGATAACATCTAACTATGTACAACCCAAGATGCCCTTGAATTTACCATGTTGCCCAGTAGAGAAGGAAAATAAAGTCTTGGTGGAATCTTAAGACATTTCAACTAAACTAAAAACAGCCTGATGGAATAGTTGCTTTCTGTAAGCACCTTTGCTGTTGTTTTCTGCAGCATCTGTGGCATCTGAGATAGTGGTCAGTGGCTCCTCATGGGCAGCTAGCTCTCTTCCCATGGAAAGCACTGCTGCTACTGCTATGGGAGCTTTGTAGACTGCTGACTCTACATTGAGCAAATCACTTTGATTCAGGAGAAAACTTTGTACCCTTAAGATGACCAGAGCAGGCTTTTGATGATATTTTTCTATTCCTGCACTCTTTCCTAAATATTTTTAATATTTGAAAACCTACAGTCATAGTTCTGAAATAATAAGTCTACTCAAAAATAGCTGCCATCTTTTTTTTTTTTAATCCAGTTTCAGGGCTAGAATAATACTCAGAGGTGAAGAGCACTTGCTGCTCTTTCTGAGGAGCTGGGTTTGATTCCCAGCATCTATTTAGTGCCTCACAATCACCCAGGTCTCCGGTTCCAGAGATTAGGCACCCTGTTCTGACCTTCTAGGGGACCATGCATGTACATGGCACACAGTATATTTAGGCAAAACAGTCACACACATAAATAAGTCTTTTTTAAAATCCAGCATTTTATGTGAAGATGCATTTTATGTTGAGTTTAAGCTCTTTCTGTCTAGGTTTTTTTTACTGGTACACTCTTGGTGATGTAGAAGACTACTCTGTATTTAACACATTCTTTTTCTCTCTCTTCCCATCCTTCCCCTTTCCCTTCCCCCACTAGTGGTCTTTTTTGTAAAGTAAGTGCAGGAAATGAAAACGCTTGTCTGACCACAAAGCACTTAACGGCTCTTGGAGAACTAGAGCCAAGGCTGATTCCTCTGGTGACCGCGTTTAGACACTGGGCAAAGGTAGGGCTGAGTGTTGTAGTTGTTGTTGTTGTTGTTGTTGTTGTTGTTGTTGTTGTTCTTCTTCTTCTTCTTCTTCTTCTTCCTCCTCCTCCTCCTCCTCCTCCTCCTCTTCTGCTTTTTGTGTTTCTGCTGCTTCTGCTTCTGTTTCTCCTTCTGTGCTTTGTTTTGTTTTTTGTTTGTTTGTTTGTTTGGATTTTGTTGGCTTTTTTGTTTTGTTTTGTTTTGACAACCCTGGCTAGCCTGGCACTCACTCCATAGAGCAGGCTGCCGCTATCTTCCCGCCTTTGCCTCCTGCATGTTGAGATTACAGATGTGTGCCACCATGCCTTGCTTCAGATATGTATTTATAGCATCAAGAGTGTGGGTGTCAGAATATTGGGCTAGAAACTAATCTACACAGAAGGGAAGCTCAGAGTTTGTATTTCAGAAAATAAAATGAGTTACCATGCTTATTAAAAATCAAATTTGGGTCAAATCTTGTAGAATATGACCTAAGAAGTTCTATTTTCATTTCTTTGGCTTTTCTGAGGCATGGTAATGTTTGAGATAAGGCTTTTTTCAGTGGCATATGCAGAGACTCCAAAAAGACAAAAAGGACCATGATGTCTCTCAGTTCCATAGTGCTCTAGATAAGTTGTTGTGTTGCAGTGTCAGAGTAAGCAGTCTCAAATGAAGATTGCTTCCTGATAAGACTGGCAACTGGCCAAGTGTTGGTACACATTGGTAATCCCAGCACTGAGGAGACTAAGACAGCAAAACTCTCAGGCTGTTGTTCCAAGACAGCCTAAACTACTACATACCAAGACCCTGTCTTTAAGAATAAAACATCCAGCTAAAAACAGAGGGTTTCATAAGCGAAAGCTTTTACTGATCAGGTACAGCTATGCTAGAAACCTCCATCCACTTCTGGGATCTGGGATGAACAGGATTCCCTGGTTTTAACTCGATATATCAGAATAACCTCCAAGAGCTAGGAGTATAGCTCCCTGGCAGAGGGTTTGATAGTACAAATGAGGCTGTGGTTTTAGTATCCAGCAACCCCCAAACTAATGTCTTTAATGTGGTTTTGGTTTTCTGTAGCTTTGTAGCATTGATCGCCCTGAAGAAGGAGGCCTGCCACCATACGTGTTTGCTCTGATGGCTGTTTTTTTTCTCCAGCAAAGAAAAGAACCTCTCTTGCCAGTGTATCTAGGATCATGGGTATGGTACTTTCTGCTTATATCTGATAGTTATTTTATTAAATTCCTTATGCAAATATCTAGCACTTCCCCAGACCTGAAGTATTTATTTATTCTACCATACTGTCATTACTAAAACATTAGTGTTTGATTACAATATGTTACCCTGTACCCTGCATAGGGCTAATAACTGTTTTTAAACAGTAACTAATTTTAGTTTTGAAACAACTCTGAGTTGAGTTTGAATTCTTTATTGAGCTTAGTTTTCTGATTTGATTTTATTTAGCATCTCTATGTCTTATTTGTATTATTTGTTGATTTGTTTTTGAAACTGAGTTACACTGTTGCCATGCTACCTCAAATACCTGGGTTCTACATAGCCTCCCGTCTCAGACTTCTGAGTATGTCGGCCTATCCACTTTGTATCTCTGGTTTCCCCTGTAACCTAGAAAACCAAAAGAAACAGAAATGGATAATTGCCTGCACCATGAGATGCAGAGCTTTGCAGTCACTCCTTCAGTGATATTTTGAGTCACCTTTATGGTGATCATCGTCAGCAATAGAACACTTCTGTCTGACCTGGTAAAGGTCTGTTATCCCAGCTATGCGGGCGGCTGACGCAGGAGGACCTCAAGGTCAAAGCTTATGTTCAAAACCAGTTACCATAGGCAATTTAACTAGATCCTGTCTTAAAAAATAGTTTAAAAAAATAAAAAGGTGAAGCTGAGGATGTAGTTGAAATGTTGAGCATTTGCCTAATGAATCCCTATGTTCACACATTGAATAGGGACTGAGGCAAAAAGACCTTCTCCAAGCTACTTGTGATGGTACATACCTGTAATCCTAACACTCTGGAGGCTGAGGCAAGAGAATAGTGAATTCAAGGATAGCCTATACCCTCTCCCTCAAAAAAAAAAGGGGGGGGGGGGCTTTAAGTTATTTCATGAAGGTGTCTGCTAATTACAAACCAAATTACCTGATAAAACAGACAAAACAGTCAACATTTGTTAAAGCATAAAGCCCCCAAAATTTTCACAATATACAACGGTATTTATAGTGTCTTGAATGTAATTTTTAAAAAAAGCCAAGAAGCCTGAACCAAATGCAAGTTCCTATGTGTGAGTTGGCTTTTGCCTGCTGCACAGAGGTCAGCTTACCAGAAACATGCTTTTTTAATTTTTAATTTTTTTTTTTTTTTTTGGTCTGGATTTCATTCTGTGCTGTCTTGGCTCAGTTGCTTTGGCCTTTAGTAGCCCTATGTGTACATCATTGCAGTAGGAGCCCTTAGTTCCTACTGTTCACCTCACAGTGGCTACAAGCAGAGAGAAAGAGATACTGTAGAGATGCTGCATAAGGACCCAACTCAGATCTGTAAAACACATGGAAAAACACAGGCATTGTGATGTGTATTTGTAATCCCAGTGCTGGTTAAACCAACACAGATGGGTCCCTGGAGCAGTCTGGCCAGCCAACCTACACTAATTTGGTGGGTGTCAGATCAAGGGAGAGACTCTCTCTAAAATCAGTGTAGACACCTCCAGAGGAACACCACCCAAGGCAGTCCTCTGGCTTCCATATGTATGTAGGTATAGCCCCACACCATTACAAGCACACATGTATGCCCCAGTAGCCCAATTTCTTCTCATGAGGCTATGCTTTCCAAATGTTTTACCACCTCGCAGAAGCACCATAGATTGCCAGCCTTTGGGGGATGTGTAAGTTCCAGACTATAACATTGACTCCAAAGCAACCCAGAGGTGACTCTCAAAGACTTGAGTCCAGCTTTGATAACTTCGCTTCTGGAAATAAGAAGAATACACTTAGAATAAATGGAAGACAAGAGACACCTGCTCAAGAAAAAGAAAGTATAAAGAGTGAGCTAACGTAGAATCAGTGATGGTAATAATGATCTTAAATATGAGCAGGTTGTTGGACACTCCAGTTATAAAAGGCCAATATAGACGAGGTACACATTTGTAATCCCAGCAATCAGGAGGCTGAAGCAAGGAAATTGAGGGGGCTGGAGAGATGGCTCAATCATTAAAAGCACTGGCTGCTTTGTGGCCTTGGCTGACCTGGAGTTGGCTATGTAAGAGCAGATTGACCTCAGACTCATGGAGAGCCACCTGCCTGTCTCCTGAGTGCTGTGGTTAAAGGCATGTTGGCTGTATAGCCAACAGCCTTGTTTTTACTAAAGAAGTTGAATTTGAAATAATAAGGCTTCAAGACCAAAGACAGAAGGAAACTTCCTTAGCCTGACAGTAAATATCTGTGGAAAATATTTACAGCTAACTTCTCATGCTTTCTTTTTTGACACATAAAAATGTCTTTATTTAAAGGTTCGGGAAAAACAGATATATGTAACTGACGTAGGTGCTGATTGCTGGCAGGTCTTGATTGCCGGCAGCTGTGTCAGCATTCAACACAAAACTGTCCTGGTATGTAGTAGGCTGCAGGCACCTGACCAGGTTCTGCTTTTCCTTCTCATAAGAAACTCCAGCCACCACTGATACGAACATACGCTCAAATTAATGTCCATTAAACTATTACACCTTAAAAAATTAGCATGCTGACAGAATTTTGGAGAGGCCACCTTCAATTAAATTAATGACACAAAGAGTGGCTGTGTTGTGCCTGGTCCCTTCCCCAGGTATCCATTTTGTTTTCTGCTGTGATACCATGACTTTTGTATTAGCTGCTTTTCTACATAAAATATAGAAAATTCTATATAAAATTCTGTTATAAAATACCATCTCTTACTTTCTGTTTCTATTTCTTTTTTAAATTAATTTATTTTTTAAATTAATTACAAGTTATTCACTTTGTATCCCAGCTGTAGCCCCCTCCTTGTCCCTTCCTAATCTCACTCTCTCTCCCTCATCTCCTCCCATGCCCCTCCCCAGGTCCATTGATAAGAGCGGTCCTCCTCCCCTTCCATCTGACCCTAGCCTATCAGGTCTCATCAGAACTGTCTGCATTGTCTTCCTCTGTGGTCTAGTAAGGCTGCTCCTCCCACAGGGAGGTGATCAAAGAGCCAGCCACTGAATTCCTGTCAGAGACAGCCCTTGTTCCCCTTACTAGGGAATCAACTTGGACACTGAGCTACCATGGGCTACATATGTGCAAAAATTCTACGTTATCTCCATGCATGGTCCTTGGTTGGAGTATCTGTCTTAGAAAAGACCCCTGTGCCCAAATGTTTTGGTTCTGTTGCTCTCCTTGTGGAGCTCCTGTCCCCTCCAGGTCTTTCATCTCCCCCTTTCATAAGATTCTCTACATTCTGCCCGAAGTTTGGCTATGAGTCTCAGCATCTGCTTCAATACCCATCCCAGAAGCAGAAAGACACATGGTATATACTCATTTATAAGTGGATATTAGACATGTAATATAGGATAAACATACTAAAATCTGTACACCTAAAGAAGCTAGGCAAGGAGGAGGACCCTGGGTAAGATAATCAATCCTCACTCAGAAAAGCAAATGGGATGGACATCAGAAGAGGGAGAAAACAGGGAATAGGTCAGGGGCCTACCACAGAGGGCCTCTGAAAGGCTCAGGTTCTATTTCAATAAAATTCCATGACCAAAAAGTAAGTTGACAAGGAATAGGTTTATTTTACCTTACAGCTTATAAGTCCATCACTGCAGGAACTAAGGGCAGGAACCTGGAGTTAAAAGGCCATGGAGAAGTGCTACTTACTAGCTTGTTCTCCATGGGTTATTCTGCCTGTTTTCTTATAGTACCAGGACTACTTTCCCAGGGATGGCACTGCCCATAGTGAGCTGGACCTTCCTATATCAATCACCAATCAAGAAAATGTACCACGGGCCAACATGGGGGTAGGGAACATTTTCTAAGTTAAGGTTCCCTCTTCCCAAAATGATTCTAGCTTATGTCAAGTTGACATAAAGCTAGTCAGGACATACCATGACAAAGGCAGCTTCTAGAAGGAAGAGTTTATTTGGGACTTACAGTTCTAGAGGTATAGGAGTCTATTCAGCATCTTAGCAGGGAACATGACAGCAGGCAGGCAGGCAGGCACTGAAGGAGCAGCTAAGAGCTCCTATCTTGATCCAGAAGCAGAAGGCAATGAAACACTTCCTCCAACAAGGTCACACTTCCTAGTCCTTCCCAAACAGTTCCACCACTTTGGGAGGGTAATTGTAATGGAAGATATGCACACTTTCCAACTGAGTACTAGAGGGCATTGCTGAGGAACTTTATTATTATTATTATTATTATTATTATTATTATTATATATACAGTGTTCTGCCTGCATGTATGCCTACACACCAGAAGAGGGCATCAGATCTCACCAGATGGTTGTGAGCCACTATGTGGTTGCTGGGAATTGAACTCAGGACCTTTGGAAGAACAGCCAGTGTTCTTAGCCTCTGAACCATTTCTCCAGCCCAGCTGAGGGACTCTTAATATAGGCAGCCAGATACATTGGCACAGACCTACAAGCCTGCTACTGTGAAGGTGCAGGCAATAGGATTACAAGTTCAATGACAACCTGGGCTACATAATGAGTTCTGGCTACATAGTGAGACCTTGTTTCATAAACTATGCGTACATGTGTGCACACATGCACGCACACAAAGTAAAACATGTTAACAGGTAAATGATAATACACGGTTTACCTGTTAACAGTTTTGATGAAGGTGTCTAAGCAAAATTTTGAGGAAAAGAGAAGTCTTTTTAAGAAATGCTAAGAAAAACCGAATATCCATGGGGAAAAAGCAAACATTTAACCTTTATAACTCAGAATGGGTCAGAGACCTACATATGAAAGCCAAAACTGGAATTCTCAGAAGTGAAGTCTTCATAGCAATGGTTTCTTAGAAAGCTAAAATTAAAAGGTATATCAGGTTTTAAGATTAAACATTTTTAAGTTCTAAAATTTTTGTCATTCAAAAATCATTAAGGACTGAGGACTAGTCAGTGTGGCAGAGCCCCTTCCCACAAAAAAGAAGAAAAATGACAGTCAGAAATACAGCACTGACTTCAAGAACACTAAATACATGCATCTAACAAAGAAACGTTATTGCTCCCTGTCTTCCAAAGTGTCTTTGAGAGAATTGTTAGGGAACACTGTCCTCTCCAGCCATTATGCATGCTGTGTTAGAACAACAAACCAAGCAAAATGCATGTTCTAAATGTGTGTCCCAACCAGGGAGAGGTCCTTCTCACGTTAGCGCATATACACCGAGCTGTGGTGGTTGAGAGAAGGAGAAGGGAGACAATGGAAAGCATATGGATAAAAGGCGCGCAGCCTGCGCTACACTGGGAGGTAGGGCGGCCCTGGGAAAGACTGGCAGGGGGGCTGCAAGCTCCTGTACATGTACATTTGGGAGCCTATTCCCCAACTCAGTATGTTCATTAACTTGCTGAGTTACATATAATGGATTTGTTGTCAACGTGACAGAGTCGAGAATCACCTGGGAGACAAGCCTCTAGGCATGCTTTTGAGGTTATCTTCATCATATTGAGGTGGGTTAAAGGAGAAAGCTGCCTTCCCTTCCCTGTCACAATGGACTGTGAGCTAAAATAAACATTTTTGTCCCTCATATTGCTTCATACAGCAACAGAGAACGTAGCCAAGGCACTAAGGCTGATGAGCCCTGTCATGTGGGGAGGGGACTGTCTAGCACTATATAGTGCTTCTCAAAGCTTAGCTCCCTAAACCTTTGCTTCTGCAAGGCACTGATGTCTTCATTAATAATGTGAAGCATATACCTAATAAGAATTCATGGTATCTAATGTTTTGTGGGGTAGTGATTCCAGGAATTAGACTAAGGGTTCCAAATGTGTCCACAAATTCTCTACCACAGAGCTGCATTGTTAGCCTTCTCCTAACCTCTGCTCTGTGTGTGTATGTGTGTGTTAGATTATTTTTAATTATGTGTTTGTGTGTATGTTAGGGGTATATGTATGTGAATGCAGATGAATATAGAGGCCATCAGCATCAGATGCCCTGGAACTGGAGTTAGAGGTGTTTATGAGCTATTGTGTGGATGCTGGGAATCAAACCCACATCCTGTGGAAGAAGCCAGTGCTTTTAGCTGCTGAGCCATCTCTCCAGCCCTGTTTTACTTTAAGACAGTCTTGCCAAGTTGGCCAGACTTTCCTTGAATTTTTCAGCCTTCTGCTTCCTCCTCCTGAGAAGCTGAGGTTATGGTGTACACCCCGACTCCCCCTGAAAAGCTGTGAGGGTCTAGATGACAGTTGGGTATCTTCACAGTGCTGATAGGCATCCTTTGACCATTTCTAAACACTATGTGCCATGAGCAGATAAACCATAGTCCCAACGCTATCAAAGAAGCCCTAGTGGTACTCCATGGGATGCTGAAGCCTAGAGAAGTGCCCCAGACTCTCAAGGGGCACAAGGCTTACATGCCACTCAGTTCTACTCTAGAACCAACAATTTCAGATGCTTAGTAAACTATTGCTTTCCTTTAGGGTTTGGTTGGGGGCAGGGTGTATGTATGTGTGTTTTGTGAAGGGTCTCAGACATGTCAGGCAAGTACTCTAGAGCTAAGCTTCATTGCAGGATACTGAAATTTTACTTTGCAGAGTCACCATAGTTTTTGCAAATCAGAACTCTGCCTTTTAGCCTGAAACGAGACTTTAATTACCAAATCTCAAAGGTGACTGGTGAGCTGTCTGTGTTCTTACTGTAATTTTAATCATTATTGTGTATGGCCGAGTGCACATGTTACAACACATGTGTGGCGGTCAGAGAACAGCTTTAGGAGTCCACTTGATTGTACCTTGGGTTGCTGGTGCGTCTGCCACTGTCAGCCATCCTCTCTTTCATATCTTCAGTGAAAAATAGCATTTGCTGTTTTTATACCTACCAACATTTTTTTTTCTTTTTGGTTTTTTGAGACTGAATTTTTATTTATTATTTATTTATTTTGTAGCTCTGACTGTCCTGGAACTTTCTCTGTATTCCAGGCTGGCCTCAAACTCACAGAGATCCACCTGCCTCACCTTGCAAACACTGGGATTTAAGGAGTGTACCACCACCTCCTGGCTCCTAACAACACTTTAATACTCTCTGATTGTCACATAATTGTTCATACTTTATAATAAGATATGTCTGATTTTTTTTTCTAGATTGAAGACTTCTCATTAAGTAACTTAGGAAATTTCAGCCTTAAAGGCATTGAGGAAGACTGTGTGGTCTGGGAGTACACTGACAATGCCGTAGGGGACACCAGCATGACAAAAGAGGAGGCGCCCAAGGAGACTCCAGCAAAGAAGGGGCAGGTCTGTTCTCTCCTTTCAGCTTATATGATCTTCATTTTTCCTCTCATCTTCCTTGTGGTGTTTATGCATTAGATCTGTCTCCTTGTCTTTATCTTCATTACCCTCTGGTTTATGTTGGTTTACTTTGTTTCCCAGGCCCGCCCTGGAGCTTACTAGCCCACAGTGGTCTGGAACCATCCCCTGGAAGACCTGGGATTGTGGGCATGAGCTACCTGCTTTACTTTAACTGTTCAAGATGTATTATAAGTTAATTGTATAAAGGAATGTTTCTCATTTCATACAGCATTTCTCTGCGTGACTGTAATATGCTTTGACCTTGTCCATTCCTCTGTTACCCTTTCTTGGTCCACCTGTCCTGTACCCATTTTTCTTGGCCCTGTTCCTAATAGTCCCTTTTTTACTATCTTACCTTATTTTGATCTTCCATTCTATATTTGAGACAAAATACGGTATGATCATATTTGTGAGACTGACATTTTAATGTGGTAATCTCTAGTTCTATATGTTTTCATGCAAGCAACATAACTTCCCTTTTTATGGACAAATAAAATTTCATTTTACATATAGAGACCATATATTTTTCATCAGTGTACTTAGGCTGATTCCATAGCGTGACTGATATGAGCGCTGGATTGATAAATGTAGTATGCAGGCTGCTCTCGAGTAAGCTGACTTTTGAGTATAGAGCTGGGTCATATGGTTGTCCCAGCTTATTTCTTAAGGAGTTCACAGACTGATAGACTAGCTCATGACTAGTTCCTTTTCTGTGCAACCTCTTAAAGAAACAACAGAAAAGGATGAAAATTGACATCACTAATCCATTTATTTGTGTGGCTTCTTCTATGTGCAGAGGCCTTTTACAGATACTGAGTAGAGTCCTTTGGTGTAGGATAACTAGTAGCCATAAAATTCTTCTGAGACTGGGGCACATGGGTCCAAGCCCAGTGTACACTAACACGTTATGTTGCTCCTCTGTGCATGCCTCAAATGAGACAGTGGTGAACTATGGCCTCCAGTTTCCTGGAACTGGAGAGGACAGGGAGACACCCTGACCCTGCTGTCCCTAAGCAGCACCATTCTGTTTTCTGTGGGGTTTGCTCTTGGGCAGGAACCTCAGGCTCTTGAGACAGTGTGTGTATTTCTGTCCCAGCTCTGACCTTGTAGCTGTGTGTCCTTGGGCAGGTCACTTCCTCTGCCCAGCTTCCTTTCCACAGATAGTCTTGGTGTCCTCTCCTAGCATGATTATTCCCAGAGAGTTTAAATCGGTACCAGGCGTGAGCTGAGCACTGAGTCCACACTAACTGCTCTTCTTACTGTGCTGGAAAAGTGTCTCTATGGGAGAGGAAAGACCATGGCCAGTGGCGTTTAAGGTTCTGAAGGCCCCTGCCATGACTCTTTGAAGGCATTTCAGTGAGAGACTTAAAAGTCCTTCATAAGACTGCAAAGACCTGTGGATAAAGAGGTGAAATCAGTAAGATTCTCAGGATTTCCTATGTTGTCGGTTAGGAACGTGTGGGCCTACACATTGTCCATTCCAGTCAGAATCCTCAGCACTGCCTTGTAGTCCCACCAGGTGACTTTCATGACTAGCAGAATCCATGTGCCTGAGATCTATTAATTAGTGAAGTATCACACCATCTATTTTGAAGTGTGGTATTAAAGTGTGATTGTAGACAAATTTATATACTTTAGATGGAAAATGTTTTATTCATTGTGAATCAGAGAATAATGTGATGAAAAAGTCATTCCTATGTGTCCATTTAATGCTTTATTTTAAAATTGTTATTTAGAGAGGTTAAGCAACCTCTAGAACATACTTAAATTATGAGTGCTGTGGCACTTAACCTCTCCTGCCTCTTCCTGCTGAGCACTGACGAATCACAAAAAGTGCTCAGACTTTCAGTTCCTTCTTGTAGCACATAGGAGTTGAACTGAATCTAAGAAGCATCTTACAGGTGTGACGTTGTGTTTCCGTGATGTTTGCATTTCTTGAAAAGATAGAAAAAGTACAGAGAGCAACCACATCTGCCAGCTGCTTTCCCTTGCTTCTATTTAATCCTCATCACTGTCCTGTGTTATAGGTGTACCATCCCTACTCTGCAGATAATGATAGCGACCATTTTTTGAACACTGTCTGCCAGGCACTGTGCTAAGCACTTTACAGACACTATCTCACTCAGTCCTCCCAACAGCCCTATGAGGTGGGTACTGTTATCCCCATTTTTCAGATGAGGAATCCAAGTCTTAGGTTATAGACCACGACCAAGCTCCTCACACCTAGAACCTGGCAGAGTGTGGATCTAAACTAAGCTTGTCACACAGCCGGTTCTCTTGGCCATTATCCTGCCTGTGCTGCCAGGAGGAACTAAGCTGCACAGTAGCAAAGAGCTGTGAGCTGGCAGTCACAAAGGGACCCTTTCCCTGTTCGCTTCTATCTTAAGTCCTAGGTACTTTGAGTATGTCACCTATATTGTTTGAACTTGTCAAAAGTCCGATCAACAAACTAGTATCAATTTCTGACTTCAAGTATTATTTGACTTTAAAATTCAGTACCACTTGGCAGGTATAGTGTGTTGGGGCAGCGAAAGTGAGTCTCTCTCTCCTCCCTGCCTTAGCAGTGCTGGTCTCTGGATATCCACACCTGTGACACTGCCTGCCAGCAGCAGCGACGCCTCAGGTTTTCCTGAGCACATCTGCAGCCTTCGCAGGGGCCTCTCCACCTGCTAGGACTTCACAGTTAGCTGTGATGTCTGGCGACACGACACCAGTCCTGACTCTTCCTGTGGTGAAAATCCTGGGATAATGGCTAAGTGTTAACATGCTCGGATCCCAGGGTGCAGTGCAATGTTGTTCACCTCTGACCAGTAGAAGCTACAATTAGATTATCTATATGGATTGTCAAGTTTATGATTTTCCAAAGTCTTCAGTTTTTTCATTTAGATTGACTGATCTCTAACTTCTCAGGCTGTGCTGGCATCTGAATTAACCTCTCTGTTCCTTGTCATTCTTAGGTGCCATTGGCATTTAATATAAAACACCAGCCTTCAGTGACAGTCGGGCAACTCTGGGTGGAATTGCTGCGGTTCTATGCTTTAGAATTTAATCTGGCTGATTTAGTGATCAGTATTCGTGTCAAAGAATTGATATCCCGGGAATCAAAGGACTGGCCCAAAAAGCGCATCGCGATTGAAGGTAATAATGTTCAATTACTCTCACACGGTGCCAATCTAAAAGCCCATTTTTATCACAGTCTCTTTACAGTTCCTACCAGAGGTAGGCCTGGTCTGAAGGTAAAATAAACACTAGAGGCCTGCATGCAGTGCATTGGGTGTAAGGGACTGAGGGCCTATCCCTAAGGCACAGTGTCTAAATTGTCAAGTGACTGGTTATGGGCCCCTGAGTCCCTGCTTTGTAAGTTGCTTAGATGCTTTCACAGTTGCCCTGTGAGCTGTAAGTTCTTACACTTTTCTCCTTATTGTCCTCACTTTCGTGTTTTGGAATTCTACCCTGTCAGGAATTCCTCTTGAGGTTTAGTTTTGCAAAGGTGAGTGAAGTTCTTTTTCTTGTGAGAAACACTGTTCTTAAGGTCGGTTGACTCCAGTAGAGGGGACAGAGTTATTTTTAAAGCAGAAAGCAATAACTTCCTCATAGAAAAACACTTCGTAGTGAAGGCTGTCACTTTGCAGAGTCAACTGTCAGATACTGGCGGCCCTGTTGGTGTCACTGAATGGATGAGCTCCTCTCAGCTTTGCAAAGTCCGGAGGTTGGAACCTTCTAGAAATCTTAGCTCTCCTCCTTTAACTTAAGAACAGCAGCAAAACTCCTACATGGAAATCTTGGTTTTGCTTGATTTTTTTTTCAAGCGTTATGTTGCGTAAGATTATTTTTTTTCTTTTTGCATAAATTCTGTGTGCAGTCATGGGGAATCTCACACTTTTAAACCCTCCCCTGCAGTTTCTCTGGCTCAGCTCTTCTGGCCAATTGCCTACCTTGCTGGAGTTCTAGGGGAGGAGAAAAGATTGAGAGAAGTGGTGTCTCCTCCTGGTGCCTCCCTCTCGCCCCTGAAACTCAGGCCAGCCACTTCAGTGATGGGGCCTCCCAGGGCGGAAGAGTGGAGGTAAGCTTGACACACTGCAGGGCTGGCTGCGTGGGGTGCAGAGCACTCAGCACAGAGCCTGCCAGAGAGCCCTGCGTTCCCCAGGGCCGAGAGCCATACTGACAGTATCTTTCCTACCTCCAGTCACTGAGCAGCTAGGGAAGGGTGTCAGTCCCCATGGGTGCTCTTTAGAGAGCAGGCCACTCAGAAGCATTGCTTCCAGCTCTTAAACTGCTGCCTTCCTGCATGTCAGAGGCATGGTCCAGGTGACTGCTGTTTGTTACCTGCTTCATCTGTGAAAGTCTAGTTTAAAGCATGATGAAATAAAAGTGTTTGAAGTGTGGCTTTCTTTTCTCTCTCTTTTGTTACAGACCCCTATTCTGTTAAAAGAAATGTGGCAAGGACCCTGAATAACCAACCTGTGTTTGAGTATATACTTCATTGTTTGAGGACAACATATAAATATTTCGCTCTTCCACACAAAGCTACAAAACCCAACCTCGCAAAGCCTCCTAGCTCAATTACCTCTGTTTCAGACCCTTATAAAGAAGCAAGAAACTGTGGCCCAGAGCTCCATGTGACAGACATTGATAAATTGGAACATGCAACTGTGGCTCAAGGTCCTGGTGCTCAAACCTCAGGTGCCTGCAGGGCACAACCGCTCACTCTTAAACATACCACTGAGAAATCAGGAAGCCCACCGAAGGAGGACACAGGAGGTATGCACATGCAGATCCCTCAGGAAAGCTCTGGCTGCATCCAGGTGGAGGTCAGTTGTGAGGGTTATGAGGGTGCCACAGCAGAGCATCAAGAAACGGGAAGTGACAGCGAGAAAGTCAGAAGGAAGGTCAGGCATCCTTTGAGCACTGATGATCAGGGTTTAAGCGGCAGCAAGCACCCAGAACTTCAGAACTGTGGCAGCCTTTGCGGTCTCCAGGCAGACAGCACTCTGGAGTTAGTAGGGCTCCGGAATCCTGAAGCAGAAGAGTGTGACAGCTGCGCCTCTTTGGATGACAAGGCTGATGTCAATGAAGAAAGCACAGAAGGTGCTGATGAAGTGGAAGAAGCTCTGAATTACTTTTCCCCTTTAGTCCAGGGCCAGACATCAGCAATCATGCACTTTGATGATGAGGATGATTATGATGATGATGAGGAGGAGCCCAGGCTCAGCATTAACCTCACAAAAGATGAGGAGGGGGTTGCTAATGAACATCAGGTAGACAGCAGATACACTGGATCAGGTGAGGAGGCCCTTTCTGAAGATGATGACTTGGCTGAGCCTGCAAAGGATGAAGATCTGGAAAAATGTAGAGAACACGTGGGTGGGGCTCTGCTCATAGACCTAAATAGGATAAGTCTTAAAGAAGAAAGCTTTCCCGAGGAAAATTCACCTGCCGACCAGTCTGAGTTCTTCTATGAATTTAGAAAGCTGACCTTCACCAAAGGCAAGGTAATGGTTGCTGATGGACTTAGATCTGGGGGACTCTAATTCTAATGGGTATTGTTTCTGGTTTTCCTTTATTACATGTATCTGTTTATCACCTGTGAAGAATAGGCATGTGTGAAAGTCTGAGGCCAACTTTCGGGAAATCAGCTCTCTTCTTTTACTATGTGGGTCCCAGGTATTAAACTCAGATTGCTAGGCTTAGCAGCAAGTGCTGTTTAGCAGCAGAGCTATTTGTCAGCCCTGATTTCAGTTTCTATGTGCTAGAACAGCAGCTCCCCAGTCGGTGGTGGTCTAACACATTGCAGTTTTATACCACTCGATCCCCACCCCTCCTTGAGACTAAATGGGGCTGTGCATACAGCTGTCCACGTCTCTGTTCTCGTGTCATCACCATCGGCATATTCCATCACTCGGGCTTTGAGCTAGGGTATATATGTAGATAATTTTTTCAGGACCCTTTATTAAGCGAAGATTCACATTTTACTCTTGTTTTGGCTCACATATCCCTGCAGTCTCCCACAGTGGTGTGCGGCTTGTGTAAGCGAGAAGGCCATCTAAAGAAGGACTGCCCCGAGGACTTCAGGAGAATCCAGCTGGAGCCTCTGCCGCCGCTGACACCCAAGTTCTCAACTACCTTAGACCAAGTGTGCATCCAGTGCTACAGTGAGTCCTCTGTGTCGGCCTCACAGCGCACAGCGTGCTGTGCTCATGGTCCTGCCGCCCTCCCTCCAGCTCCTCCCCTACCTGTGCCCACTTCTCATGCAGTTCCACTTCACGCCCTCTTTTTAATAACCGCGGCTTCCAGTTTGCGCTTCCCACACACTTCTGGCTGTGGGGCCATCAACTAGAGCCATATCCTTAAAAAAACAAACCCTAACTCTTTTTTTCCCCAAGAAGCCATCAGCTGTAGGAGGTCCTCAGCAGGGTGTGAGGGCTCCTTAACCCTTCCATGTTAGAACATTGACTGGCTTGAGCTTATATAGTTACCTCAGCTACTGTGAGCTCATGAGCGCAGTGGTCCTGTCATGTCCAGAAGGCACTGTTTGGGTCTGATGTTCCTTAACCTTGGGCTCTCATGATCTTTTTGCCTTCTTTTCCTGCAATGTTTTCTGAGCCTTGAGGGGAAAGAATCCTTTTCAGTGAACACTAATTAATAGCCCACATATAAGTTCTTTCAGGGGCATCCATTTGGAAAAGCATTGGTGATGAGAGAAGTTTCAGTATCCATTTCCGGAAGAAGTCTGCTGCTGCTTAGAATGGATGCTGACTCAGTGTTCCACATTGACTGTTATCTTAAAAAGCTGTCCCTCGGCCCTGGCGGGCTCTATTCCTTTCTGCAGTGAAGCTGCCACTGAAATTGCTATCATCCTGCCTTTGCTTCCTGGATGCTAGGATTATAAGCAGGCACTGTCATGTCCAACTTAATCCCTCCTCTCTTTCTGATAGGGTCTCACTGTGATATGGAATTCTTGGGTTCAAGGGATCATTCTCTACCTCAGCCTCCCAAATATCCAGAATTGTAAACATGTATTACCATGGCCAGCTACCGTTGACATTTTTTGTTTTGTTAAAAGTTTTCAGATGTTAAAAAAAAAAACTGGCCTTCCAATTAAAAACAAAACAACCACAGACACTTGTGTTTGCATTCTAGAGGATTTTATCGACCCAGGTTTAGAGGCCTTGTCCCAGTTAGCTTCTATTTCAAGAGCAGTTCTTGGACTTAGACTCCCTCTGAGGCAGGCCTTCCTCATGTGCCTCTGGCTGGCTTGGACCTACCAGGGCTGAGTTAACATCTGTGTATGCAGGACTGAACCATGCTAATTGCTATATTGCTAATGCTGTCTATTGAGAAGGCATAAATATCTGGTTTTTGAAGCTTCTAAGTTTTCTTTTTCTTAAAAATATATTTTTAACATTTTCTAGAATATCAGTTATTTTTTTTAAACCTTTTTCCTACTCACTGTATCTATTTGTTTTAAAAACAGAGGATTTTTCTCCAACTATTGTAGAAGATCAGGCTCGCGAACATATCCGGCAAAACCTAGAAAGTTTCATAAAACAGGACTTTCCAGGTAAGTAATTCTTTTTATCTTTAGGAAAAGAAAGGTAACGAACGAACACATGTATTGCAGGCATGTTAACTTTAGCAGCAATTCGAAAACCTTGTGAGTAGGATCAGCATTGAGGTGGTTTATTATCTGGGATAGGCGTTCGTCCACATCAGTTTACTAACAGAAAGATGACTGTGTAGCATCACCCAGCACAGGAGAGGTGGATCCACTTGGAATTACAGAGAGTCACAACTATTTATAGGAGCTAGAGAAATGGCTTAGCAGTTAAGAGTGCACACTATCCTTGCAGACCAAATGCAGGGGATCTGACACCTCTGGCCTCAGTGGGAGTGTGCACTCATGTATTTGGACACACACATAAGGAAAAACCAACCTTTTATAGTACATAGAGGGCAGTGTTCTCACAGTATTAAATGTCCTGGATGGTCCACAGTTGTTCTTGAAACATTTGGTATAAAGTGAGATCCACTATTCTTCCATGTCATATGCAGCTTGTGTTCTTAAGTAAACTAAGGGAAGCATTAAGAATAAATGTGCAGTTAAAAAGATGTTGGGCCTGGCAAAATAAATAACCTTGCTTCCAAGCCTGATGACCTGTGTCCAGGACCCATATGATGGAAGGGAAAAAACCAACTCCTGCATGTTCATCTTCTCCTTTGACCTCCATATGCACACAGACACAATAAATAAATAAGTAAATAATTGTAAGAAAGGTATTTTAAAGAGCACAATTATGAGACAGGATAGCTAGCAGTTGCTATTTTGGATTCATGAAAGGGCCATTTTTAAAATAAAAAAAAAATTAAATGTACTCAGGTAATGAGCTATTACTTGTCATCTGTCCCTAACAGGAACTAAATTGAGCTTGTTTGGCTCCTCCAAAAATGGATTTGGGTTCAAACAGAGTGACCTTGACGTCTGTATGACAATTAACGGACATGAGACTGCTGAGGTACGGTTGCCACGTGAACACACATGTGCTGTGAGCATGTGGTTAGCGCCGTCCTCATTGGCAGAACTGCGAGGCATCTGGAATGTGCCGGGCATTCCACATGCAGTGCACCAGGAAGCACAGCCTCTGGCACCTGCGCTGACAATCTTGGAGGGGATGTGAAGAGTAGAAAGCTCTGGCTGGGTGTGGGTGGTACATACCTGTGATCCCAGCACCTGGGAGCCTAATAAAGGAGGATTGCTAGAAGTTCAAGGCCAACCTGGGCTACATAGCAAGGTCTTAGCTCACAAAAAAACAAAAATAAAATAAAATAAAAGCACAAAGCACGCATATAGACTAAACAGCTTTGCAGGGCCTTGCCAGTGTAGCACAAACTGGGCTGGATTCTGTGAAACCAGATCACCTTCACCAGTGCCCGTTGGCTTGGCCACTAGACCACTACACCTACACACACACACACACACACCAGTTATCTGTGATGTTGGTTTGCTTGTACATGGTGAATATTAGCTTTATAGTTCAAGACCTGGATTTAAGACAAGCTTGGTCTTATCACCAAAACATGTAGATAATAAAAATAATAATTTCTGTTCCTTATTCCTTTGGGAAGTTCTGTCTTGGATGGCTTGGATTGTGTGTGTCAGGAGATAGCAAAGTACTACCTTATGCTGAAATGCCCCTCCGGCCCTGGTTTGTTGTTGTTGTTTTGACTTTTTTCCCCTCTCCTTAAAGCCGGGGTCTGCTGTATAGTCCAGGCTAGTCAGAACTCCTGATCCTCTTGCGTCAGAATGAGTCCTGAGATCATGACATGTGCCATACGCCACTCTAACAGCCTGTTTTCAGTTTTACTAGCATAGTGCCACACCCAATCCTGTATGAGTTCGCTGTGGCTGCTTTCTCTCTGATAACAGAGTAAGTCTGAACTGAGCTGTTCACGGAGTCAGTGCCTTCTGCATGTCAGGCGGGGCCCATACTTAGAGCCACACCTGTCCCTAAGGGGTGCTTTTCAGAAGTGATGGTGGGGTAGATGCCAGTGATCTGATGACTACAGTGCCATTGCTCAGGAGCTCTGTAGTTTTTCTGTGAATCTGCATTCTGAGTGTATTTCTGACTTCAGGAGAATATGGAGGAAAAAAAAGAAAAGATCTACCTAGAATTTGGTGAATGATACAGGGTGAGATTAGGTCTATCATATGGAATGACCCACTATATCTCCACAAGGTTGAGTCTCATGAATGTGGCTTATAAACTACTTTTGACAGTATTTTTTTATTTCAGTTTATTTACTTCACACCCCAAGGGTGCACCGTCCCTCCTCGCCTCCCATTCCCTCCTTTCCTTTTCCTCCCTCCCTTTCCCCACAGACAAAGGGAGCCTCCTCCCACATATCAGTGTTCCCCGTCACATCAGAACTGAGCATATCCTCATCCCCTGAGGCCAAGCAAGGCAGCCCTACCAGGGGAAAGTGATCCAAAAGAACAGAGTCCATGTTAGAAACAGCCCCCCACACACACACACACTCACCAGGCTCCCCATATGAAGACCAGGCCTCCCATCAGCCACATGTGTGCAGAGGTTGACAGTATTTCTAACATAAAATTATAAATATGTCGTAAGGTCTGTATAGCCTGCAGAAGGATTTGAGCCAGTTTGGCTCACAAACATGTCTACATACCAAGGCTGTATGCTGTGTGCTTGTTTCCCAAACCTCAGGAGGCAAGAGGGCCTGAACTCTGAGGTCAGCCTGGGCAGCACAGAGAGACTTTGGTCTAGAAACAACAAAAATATAAAGTGCCATTTGCCCAAAATACCATTTCTGATTGCTGTATGACTTTAATTTTAGCTAGTCCTACCAGGAAGTAAACTGAGTTAGCTGTCTCTCCACAGCAACTCATCAGTTCTTAGTTAAACTGCAGATCTGCCCAGCATAAATGAGGCAGAACACAGAAACCCTTGTGCGTACCCATGTGAAGGTATTCTTCCAAGTGAGGAACTACACAGAGGGAGAAAGGGCAAGTCCTCATGGCCCATAGACCTTTTTGGAAGCTCTGATTTTGGCTTTTTGTACATGCAAAAGGAATTAAGACACATTTAGAGGTTTACATATCTTTAGGGCGTTTCCCTTTCTCAACTGAAAGGGAAATAAAAACTATCTGAAGTTGGGATGATGAGACAGCACAGCAGGTAAAAGTGCTTGCAGGGAGACCTAATGACTGCAGTTCATCAGGCTCTATCACTGACCTACAACTCCAGCCTGAATCCCACAGTGGAAGAAAACCTGACGTGTGTGTGTCTGCACACAGCGCCCCCTCTCTATCTCTCTCACACATACACACACAAATAAAAGAAAATCTCTGAAGGCGCTAGGAGGAATCACAGTTTAGGACTCTGCCTCCTGTTGTTGCCTTGTTTCGGTCAGAGCAGAACCTCCCACAGGCCAGGCAGGCGTTTCAGCACTGAGATGCATCCCCAGCCCTTGTCCTTAGTTTCACTAAGCTACCCAAGCTGGCTTTGAACTTACTCTGCAGCCCAGGACAGCCCTTTAATTGGTGACTGTCTTACCTCAGTCTCCTGAGTAGCTAAGATTACAGGTATGTACCAACAGACCCAGCTTGTTTTCTGATTTAGCTTCCTTTATTTGTGCCTTTGCTGCAGGGGTTGGACTGCGTAAGAACTATTGAGGAACTGGCAAAGGTCCTAAGAAAGCATTCAGGTATCTCTATATATTCTTTAAAATTGTTTCTACTTTTTCTTTAGTGTTTTATATACTTAGAATTTCTTCATGCCAATAAGGAAGTGTGTTGACTTCTTTATAAATATGTGCAGTACTGGTATCATTAAAATGTTTTGTGCTCTAATATGGAAGAGAATTGGTAGTAATGCCTGTGTATGTTGGTGCTAGCTATTTTGTTTTGGTACAAAGCA
This sequence comes from Pachyuromys duprasi, assembly GCA_028658305.1. Classification (NCBI taxonomy): domain Eukaryota; kingdom Metazoa; phylum Chordata; class Mammalia; order Rodentia; family Muridae; genus Pachyuromys; species Pachyuromys duprasi. The sequence continues at coordinate 47,666,789 of CM053743.1, read as the reverse complement.
TGTTCAAAGCAGGTGAGAGATTTAAGTCATTTTTTGCTTCACACATGAATCCACTGTGGGCATTGCTGAAAGCCTGTGACATCGTAAAGAGCATCCAAACCTGGTGAACTGTGTTTGCAGCCCTTCTGTTCAACAAACTGTGAGCCATAAACAAGATGCCTGATTTAGCTTGGTCTCTTCTTATCACAAACCTAGAAGACTGTTCTAGGTGCTTTCTGAAGTATTTAGAGCTGGAAACTATGTCAGTCCTGCAAATGGTGTGCAGACCTCTTGGGGTGGCTGGTGATGTAAATAGTGAAAGTGAGTGCTTGCTTGCCTGTCTGTTGTTGGGGTAGTCTGAGGCCTCGCACATCAGAGGCAAGTGCTCTACCACTAGACTGCAACCCCAGCTCCGTCTTGGGTAGCCTCAGACCCACTCTAAATGAGGCACATCTTGATCTGCCTGCCTCTACCTCAGTTTCCAGAAGTAGAGATGTGCATCATCGTGTCTAGCTGTTTGCTGGAGGGTTGGTTAATTGATTAATTGGTTGGTTTTGGAGGGGTTTGTTTGTTGGGAGTTTTGTTTTTTTCAGACAGGGTCTCATGAAGCCCAAGCTGGTCTTAAATTCACAACTCTTGCCTCAGCCTCCTGAGTACCTAGGATTGTGTGTGCAAGCCACCACACTTGACAAAGTACTTTCTTTAAATATTAGTTTCAAGCCAAGTGCTGTGGTGCACCCCTATAATCCCAGTACTTGTTTGGGTCTCTGTGAGTTCAAGTGCAAGACAGCAAAGGCTACACAGAGAAATCCTGTCTTGAAAAAACAAAAAAAATTATAAATATATGTAATGTGTTTATATATAAATTATATATAAGTTATATATAATATATTAATATAATAAAATTATATGTAATAATTATATATAAATTATATATCTATAATTTCTTAAACTTCTGTATTGAAAACAAAGTGTAAAGGTAAGCAACATGACTCCCTTTCTTGTAGACACACTTATGGGTGCACACACACAATGGTGCGATTTCCTTTGCATGTTGAGAAGCTATTTTCCTCAAGTGAGAGTCCATCTCTAAAGAAAAGTTTTCGTGGATTCCCAGGTTATGTACAGAAAGTGAAGTTCTTAGAGTTGATAGTGTTTAGTTTTTAGTACTGAGCTGGACTTTGACATTTACTGTAACTTACTCTTGCTTGCTCTGGGTCTCTTTCTGGATCACTTGAGTTGAGACATACTGTTCCTTTCCTTGGCATCATCAATGTATATTTTATAAGGACAAACCATGCTCACTGGTTGTTTTTAGAACAGAAAGACTCTGTGTAGTCATTTATGTAGAGAATTATATAATAGAAATAGAACATAGATCGCACACAAAAAAGAATTTAATAGCAGCTAGACGGCTGCTTCAAACCTTTAGAAGCAGTCTCTCCAGCTAGGTATGGTACTGGGTGCCTGCTATGTAATTAGCAGGGTTGGTTATTTAAGGTCAGCAGAAAAGTGAAAAGGCCTGTGTCTCTCCCTTTATTGCAGTAGGTAGAAACAGAAGCCTTTGGAGTTATGAAGTAGAACCAGGGTGCTATGCAAAGGATAGGTCTTCAAGATCAGGCTTGTGAGTGTCAAATTATATCTGCAATGGCAGACTCCCTAATGAGAAAGGAGTGAAGCAAATTGTGGAGGTTCTAGATCCCAGACTTCCCACTGGTTCTGCGTCCTGTGAATTCGGGCTTGTTTTGTTTTGCTTGTTTGTTTTACATTTCCCTTTTGCTTCCTCTACCTGCTCTAAATCTAACTCTTGTCTAGACTTCAGCACTGGCATCTGTGGAATCAGCAAATAGGCAGATGGCTTGCTAGCTTGACACATTCACAGGCCAGTGAAGGGGAAGCTGCTCAGGCTTCTGTCTGAGACCCAGCTCCACAGCTTACTACCTGCATGTTCCTGAGTGACACCTGAGGTCTCTGCCTGAGGTCTCTGTTCCCCATGTGCAAGGTGAAGTCTGGTTGTGAAGGGTCCTCTGTAAGTCCCCATCAATGTAGGACCACAGGAATGGAGAGCACCTATTCCCATTCATCTAAAGAGTGTGTGTTCCTTCCTCTCAAGCCCAGGTATTCTTCAAGCCCAGGTCAGAGTGGCTGACCACCCTGCTTTTATCTCTGTGCCTTTGGCCTACTGTTAGCCAGGAGCATGGGTCAACTCTCTGGTTCATGATTCTCCAGTACTTATGCCAACTCATTGGCTTCTTTGTCCTCAAGGAATAATTCTGTTTCTCTCCTGTTTCTTATAAGTCCATTCTTTTTTTTCCCCTCCATTGCTTCTAGCTCTGTGGCGACTACTGTGTCAAACATCGAGACCATGGCTCCATAGGCCATTAGTCAGATGGGAAGGGCAGTGGAACTCATGTGCAAGCCCCAGTGGTTCCTCTGTAGAAACAGCACCCTTGCCCACACTTTCAGATTTTCATTAGCCAGTTGGTTTGTGGAAGACAGTGGACTTTTTGGTTCTTGTGATTCAAATATTGGTGTGTTTGCCAGGTGTCTTCCTAGTTATTTAATAACAGAATTCTCTGATTATTTGTAATGAATACAGTGAGACAACCAAAGTTAGGCTTTGTTTATTATGGAACATTAGCATGAGAACCATCTCTTCCAAGCTGTTGTGTTTATTCATGCATCTTCTTTCCTCATAGGGCTGAGGAACATCCTGCCTATCACAACAGCAAAGGTGCCCATCGTGAAGTTCTTCCATCTAAGAAGTGGTCTAGAGGTGGACATCAGCCTGTATAACACACTGGTAAGATTTCCTAGGGTTGGGCAGCCCATCTTTCTTTCTTCCATCTTTTTTTTAAGAGTCAATGAGGAGCCTTGCCCAATCTAGCCTCTCGCTTGCCATGTTGTGAATCTCCCATTTTGATTTCTTGAATGCTTTTTCCCCCTCTGTTTGCATGCTTCCTTCCATTCCTTCTCCCACCTAGTCTTTTTTGCTAGGGAGTGTGGGTTGAGACAAGATTTCATGTTTTACTTACTCTTTGAGAATTCTCTCAGTGCTTGGTGTGTGCCTTGTAGTGTTCTGAGGCTGGGGCTATAGGGAATTCAGTAGCTATTCATATCCATGTGGGCTAAGAATGTAGCTTCGTGGTAATGTATTTGCCTACCATTCCATCCCCAGTTCATTTCAAGTCAGTAAGTTGGGAAATAAATACAAAGCTCTGCAGTTTAAGTGAGAGAGAGAGTGTGTGTGTGTGTATACACGTAAAAGAGAGGGGTTGTGTATGTGTGTGCACGCGCATGCATACATGAGCCCTTATCACTTTTTTTATGCACCTTTCTCACATCAGGTAATGTCAGCAGCAGGTTTGCCTGCCTGCCTTGAACCTGGCTGTAATTTGGTCTGTGTGCTACGTCCCTTCTTTTTGGCTTCTTACCTGACTGTTTCGAGGCCCAATGGGACCTGAGAGCATTTTACACAAATGAAGCCACAGTGAAAGGGGAAGAGTCTTACATCTGCTTGACGGAAACTGCTTATTTCATTTCGTTTCGTTTCACTGTCTGGTTTTTGAGACGGGACCTCTCACACCGGGAGTGACCTTAATTCCTTTCTTCTGCCTCCACTTCCCAAGTGTTAGGATAACAGACCTATGTCACCACACCTAAGTAGCACGCTTGTTTATTTTAATGGTCTTTTTCCAATTTGTTAATGATTTGTTAATGAAATAAAAAATTACATATATTGTCATTATCTCTTAGATTAACACAGTTTATTTAAGAAAGAAAAAAAGAAATCTAAACCATATTGCAGTACAAACCTTTCCAGGTCACGTGGTTCCACATACGTGACAGCTTCGTGGCACACTTTTCTTTTCAATAGGCTCTTCATAACACAAGGCTGCTTTCTGCGTACTCGGCCATTGACCCCAGAGTGAAATACCTGTGCTACACCATGAAAGTGTTCACAAAGGTGGGTACACTGCTGCTGGTGACTTATCTGGAAATTGTTCTTCATTTGCAAACCTTTTTGAGAGCATAAATGTGACATTACCACCCTGCACACGCAGTGCAATAGCTTGGAACTTGCTGTGTAGACCAGGATGGCCTCAAACTCACAGATATCCTTTTGCCTCTGCCTCCAAGTGCTGGGATTAAAGGTGTGCACCACTATGTATGACCATGGTGTCTTTTAATTTTTCATGATACTCTGATGTGATTAAGAGTCTACTACTTTCTCAAGTTCAGTTTGATTTAGGTTGGGTTGGTTGCCTTTTGTTGACGTATTTTCATTTTGGAAAATGTCATTATCGTGTTAGTTCTTCAGTCAGGTAGTAGTAATAGGGTGACTGCAAGCTGAGTAGAAATGGTCTTCAGAGTGATGTCTCTCCTCCCTCTAGATGTGTGACATCGGGGACGCGTCCAGAGGCAGCTTGTCATCCTATGCGTACACTCTTATGGTGCTATATTTTCTTCAGCAAAGGTCTCCGCCTGTCATCCCTGTGCTTCAAGAGGTAGGCCGCAGGGGACTGTGTCTTCTGCAGAGCTGGGCTGCGCCTGAGCATCCGCCTCTGCTAACGATCAGCAGTTAAATCTTTAACTTTTCCTGGATGCTTTTGTATCGACATGTTAATTTTTCACTGTATAATAATACTTTTAAAATTAATTTCAGATATACAAAGGTGAAAAGAAGCCAGAAATACTTGTTGATGGCTGGAATATTTACTTTTTCGATCAAATAAATGAACTGGTGCGTATTTTAAGAATAAAGATTTTCCTAAACCTTGGCTAAAAGTTGTCCTGTTTTGTGCTGAAGATGGTCGTGACATAGAGTTGTCTACTGTGACCATGCATACTGGCATTCACAAGTGTCCTCTCTTTAATCTGGGTGCATTTACAGGCACTTTACCAGGGTTTCATCCCTGTCAACTGGTTCCTAGTAGTTAGTCACTATCCCAAGGGAACATGCTTTTGTTATGTGGTTCCTACAAAGACTTTGTGCACATGTATACTGACTTAAGTTGAGCTCTTCAGTTTCTACAGATTCCTCCACCATCATGTTCTGAGATATATCATTGAAAATTCTGAATTGTCTCTACCTTCAAGTCTTAGAGTAGAGATGAAATGACTCATATAAATGCTTTTTAAAAACTTGGAATAAAACTTAAACAAGGACGTTTTGTGTCTATAAGCCAACTCCTGAGGTGCTCTTAACTGTTAAGGTATTACTATTAACACTTTATGATAAAGTGCCATCTCTTGTTCCCTTCTATCTGTAGCCCACTTATTGGCCAGAATATGGAAAAAATACAGAATCTGTTGGGCAGCTGTGGTTGGGACTTCTGCGCTTCTACACAGAGGAGTTTGACTTTAAAGAACACGTAATCAGCATCAGAAGAAAAAGTCTGCTTACGACTTTTAAGAAACAGTGGACCTCAAAATACATTGTCATTGAAGGTATGAATAAAGTCCGATTAGTGTGTGTGAGGGGTAATGTGCAGAGCCTTTTAACTTGAACATTGAGTGTAGACTGTGACTCCTGGCTCTTTCCCCAGCAAATCTCTGGTGTGGCGGTCACTGCACTGCTCTCTGCAGTGTGGGCATAGCGGCCCCGCTGTAGCCACGCCACCCTACAGGTTCATTTTAAAGCACTAATGGCTCTGGGTGGAGCCTTGCATGGGTCCAAAGTCTTCATGGAGCGGGATAGACTTCCGCCGGACAATAGGACCACAGCAGAGAGGAGACAGCTTCAAGACAGTGGGATGTTTAAAGCCCGAAGAGAACTGTTCTTCCGCTCTTATTCTGTCTTGATATTTTTTCTTTTGGGTCATGGGTAAGGGCATAAAACATTTCATACTAAATCTACTTATTATGAAGTTCCACAGCTCCCGATTCAAACACCTATTCTGCATGCTTAGAACTTTATTGAGTTGGATAAACTGGTCTAGTTAATTTTGTTGTGTGATATTTTTATGTATTTTCAAGGGTTTTTTTATAATAAAGTTTAAAATTCTTTTAAACTCAAACTAAAATATCTTTGCTGAAGATTGGAGAATGCCACTAGAAAAGAATTTTTAAGACTGTTCCTTACTGTTGAGAAAAGGATTTTCCTGTGATGATTTTTCAGTGTTGATCAAAGGGGGGAAGGCCTTTTCTAGCAGGGCGCCCAGAGCTGTGCCTCCTGGGAGGCTGAGGCAGTTGAATCAGGTCTCCCTGTGGAATTCAAGGATCCATTGGAACCACTGATAGTTATAGTTAGTTGTTTCTACATGATAGAAATTTAATTTTTAAGAAGACAAAATGAAGGTTAAATGCTGTAAAATAAGCTAGGAAGGGGCTGAGGAAATATCCCCTTGGTCTCATAGGACCCTTGTTCTTACCATCTCTAGTATCTAGATGGTGTGTGGACTTTATGATACTTCCTTACCTTGGGTAGTATTGGATATGGTGCTCAGCCTGGGCTATATGAGACAGGGTTTTTTTTGTTTTGTTGGTTTTTGTGTTTTTTGGAGGGGGGAGGTGGGGAGAGGGTTTGAGACAGGCTTTCTCTGTGTAGTCCTGGCTGTCCTGAACTTGGTTGTAGACCATACTGGCCTCGAACTCAACAGAGATCTGCCTGCCTCTGCCTCCCTGAATGCTGGGATTAAGGGCATGCACTACCACACCAGCTGGGACTTGTGTTTTAGACATTCCTGTCAAAAACAGGAATTAGTGGGGAAGGGGGGCTTCTCATATTATCATGCCTTTTGTTGGTGGTCAACATAATTGAACTTAAAAAACAAACAAAAAGACAGATTTGAGGTGTGGGAGGTGGCCACATCCATATTCACAGCACTGAGAAGCTACTCTGAAACCTGAAGCAGTCCTGCCTTAGCTTCTCAAGTGCTGGGGTTGCAGGCATGCAGGACCAGGTCTGGCTTAGCTACAATCCTGTAACTGGATTTAACGAATGTACAGCCTGTCTTGTATAACCAAGCAAACAACCAGTATACAGCACATGCACACATAGCAGGAGAAGAGGGCACACCAGTTAGAACTGGTCATCATACTTGTTACCAGGGAGACCAAAGGAAGGGGTCTGTGCCCCACATGACTGTGATGTCTTACGTCATGTTACCCAGCTCAGTGCTTGCCTACTAGAAGCATAGTCGGCAGAATCATGGTGCCTGCTTTACTCAACTGTCTTCTCCTGTGTTGCTACACATATGCAGTCCATTTCATGCCCTTGGAGGGCTCTAAATAGAGGCATCCTGGTTTTTCCCTTTGCCTTTTTCAGTACTGTCTGAGGAAGAAAATTATATCTCTCTTCATATGATGACCAAATCAAGTCCCGTGTATACTCTTTTGTCATCTGTAAAATAATACTTGGGTTTAGAAGCAGTGCTTAATAGTAATGGCTCACTTACAGCCGCCTCTGTCACACCTGCTTCCTTTTGGAGGTCCTTCCGCTGCATCTGGCTCCTCATGGTTCTTAGGATTCAACCTGAGGTCTTAGCAAGTGTGCAACAAGCAAACACTTTACACACTAAACTGTCTCCTCGGCTGTTGATAGTCAATGTTTACCATCACAGTGTCACTCCGTAGCTCAGATTGCCCTGGGATTTGATTATATAGCCCAAGCCAGCCTGCAGTTTCTAGTCTTCCGGCTTCTGCCTCCCATGTGCTGAGATTATAGGCATGACATGTACTGCCACTCCTGGTTTATCTATTTGTGACTTCTATTGTGAACACAACATGGATGTCATTAAGTCACCTGCTTAATGAGTCTTCCTCAATAATTTTCCAGAAGTAGCCAGCCTGTATAATATGAAAAACTTTATAAAGTTTATAAAGATTGTCAAGGTGACAATCTTTTCAAGATGACAATAGTGCTCTTTTCTGAGTAATGCCTTTGGGAGATATTGCCTTACATGCAGGTTTGTCTGTTGCTCAGCTGTGTGTAACTCTTACTAATAAGCAGAGTAAATAACACTTTTGTTATATGTACCTAGGTTATGGAATGAATGGTAGCATTTCCTACTTTATTATTTTATATGTCTCTTCAATTTTCTTTACTCAGATCCCTTTGATTTAAATCATAATCTTGGTGCTGGATTATCAAGGAAAAGTAAGTTACTCTTACTTGTAAATTTGGTGCAATCTCTTGTTCTCTTAATGCATGTGATTGAATTCTTACTGTTTTCTTTATAGTGACAAATTTTATAATGAAAGCTTTTATCAATGGAAGAAGAGTATTTGGAATTCCAGTCAAAGGACTTCCAAAGGACTACCCCTCAAAACTGGTGAGTTTTTGTTAGACATGGCAGAAAGCAATTAAGATGCACATTTTAAGCAGCAAATAAGTATGCAATATGAAAGAGCTGAATCAAGCTGACTGGTGCAGTTATCTTCCAGTATGGCATTGAAATATATGCAGTTACTTTATCCTGTCTTAATGCTGTAGGCACTACATTACAGTAGATCTCTCCAGACACGTGCCTTCTCTCTGTCCAGAACTTTGTCCTATTTGAACAGCAGCTTCCACTCCCTTCCTCTAGCCAGGAAGACTTTGATGCAGTTTCTTCATGTGTGCATGTAGGTACTTTAGCAAGTCATTATTGGGCTCTTGCCAGGTATTGCTCTGGACATTTATAGTGGTGCTTCTCATGCTTGAGCTCCTTGGTCTGCACAGTTGTTAAGATGAGTCCTTTCCTCAGTAGGTGTGCAGGTAGGATGCAGCATCCCACAGACTCCCGCAGCAGATGCTGAGGCAGCCCTTCTATTGCTTTTCCTTATGAAGCCACACACAGTACGAACATGTAGCTCCTTACTTTGCTTGAATATAGAATTTGTACAGCGTACATCATGTTGTTTTTCAGTTCACTGCAGTTTAGCTAATTTGTTCTGACACCCTCAGCTTTTCCTGTTGTGTTGAAGCCACTTGTATGTGTTACTTGCCAGTGTCCTCCAGCTTGAGGAAATAAAGAAACAGGGCTTAGGTCAGTCTGTATCAGCTGTGCCTCTCATTATGTCAAGTCTTGTTTGGGATGAGTGATACAGATACACAAATACCAACCTGTTCCCACGCTGGTTTTGTGGTGTGTTGTGGTCTTGTTTGCAGTTCCTTTTATACAGCTATGTTCTTGTAGGCATACTTTTTTGATCCAGATGTCCTAACTGAGGGAGAACTGGCTCCAAATGACAGGTGCTGCCGAATTTGTGGAAAAATTGGACACTTCATGAAGGACTGTCCCATGAGGAGAAAGTAAGCACATGCTCCAAAGCGGGGCTTGTCTTTATTTCTTGACTGGTTTCTAAATGTGGGTCTGCTTCTACAGAGAAAATGAGCCTGTGGAATCAAGCAGTTTTCAGATAACCTTAAATGAGCTATCTGTGGCTGCGGTACAGATGTGGAGGGGTGCCTCCTATAAAGGTGACTGTCTTCCAGGCCAGGCCTTCTTCCTAGTTTGGGGTGTGGCATATAGTGTTAAATTAGTTTAATCCTTAGTGATTACTCTCAGGAGGACAGTTCCTGGGCACCTGGCTTCCTCCTGATGATGTTAGTGAGAGGCCTGGGGATACTTTTATGGTCTGCTTGGGTCATTGTTGTCCAGGCTGGCCATGGCATTGTTTTTAACTAAACAGTGCCATTCTCATTTCAAAACACACTTAAGCAAAGTAGATCACAGTCTAGACTTGAAGGAATAGTTAGTGATCAGCAGGACCAAATATGGTGCTGTTTACTATTACTTTCTGTACTGGGAGGCTGAGGCAAGGGAATCATGAGCTCAAGGCCAGCCTCAGCTACAAAGGGAATATGAAGCTAGCCTGACTACATGTGACTCATCTCAAACGAGAAACCAGTGGAGCTGAAGAGCTGGCTCAGTAATTAAGAGCACTTAGTGCTCATGCACAGGACCCAGGTTCCATTCCTAGCACCTGCATTTGGTGGCTCACAACCACCTGGAACTCTATTCCAGAGTCTCCATGTATATGTGCATTCTTTACATGTATATGTGCACACATTCTTGAAGATAAACCCCTTTAAAACCATTGTGAATTTTTTTTCTGTGAAATTCAAGTCTTAAAAAGCAAATGCATCAGAAAGGCTGATCAGCACCCCACGGCATGTCTGATTGAGTTTCATCACACAGATATCAAAGCAGGCATTAAGGTCAAGAGTCTCACCAATAAACACTGGCTTGAAGCACTGGTGATAGCTCTGTGTCAAGACTTTCACATTTGCAATTTTGGCCAACTCCAGAGTAGGTCGTTTGGAAATTAGTGCACTAGTTTGAAAATATACAGACTTGGTTTTCTTGTTATCCCCAGCACAGTGCAGTGTGGCTGTGGGAGGGTGTGCAGGGTTATGCATATAGCATACCATTTTCTGTAAGGGTTGGACAGCTGTGGGTTTGGGTTTCTGAGCAGCCCCCTGCTACCCACCCCCTGTAGACGCTGAAGGACAGCAATCTCAATAGAGGAGCCAGACTGTCAGAGTCGAGATTTCCTTTTCACACTGTGTGGCCCTGCTTATCTCTACATTGGACATGTCTCGATATTTTGTTAAGTTTTTGTTGATACTTTTCCTATTAGTATTTTATCTTCAATAGAGTGAGGCGACGGCGAGACCAGGACGATACCCCAAACCAAAGATACTCTGAGAGCAAAGAAAAACGAAGCAAAGAAGACAGAGAAATTCAGAACAAGTGCACAGAAAAGGAAGTGTCAACAAAAGAAGATAAGCCCACACAGTGTACAGCTCCGAAAGCAAAGCCAGCGAGGGGAGCTGTCGACCTGGGACGGGAAAAGGTTCTCAGGACACCAGCAGAAAAGTGGAAGAGACAGGATGACAGGGACTTAAGAGAAAAACGGTGTTTCATTTGTGGAAGAGAAGGACACATTAAAAAAGAATGCCCACAGTTCAAAGGCTCTCCAGGTACAGATACCTCTCCAGAAACCTTGATGTTCATGTCCAAGGGTTGTTAAAGCTTTAGAGTTTTTTACATTTTGTATTTATTTTTTAAGGAATATATTTATTCAGAGAAGATTTTGTAAGGAAGTGATACACACCCCCTTCACACACACCTTAAATAATCATCCTCTGTATGACTTATTCCTGGGTTTAGTCTTATGTAAGCCTAAGATTATCAATGAAATGACAGTCTGCTCATCTCCAGTCTGTATAAACAGCCTCAGTAGCAAGTAAACAAGTCACAAAGAGAGGCATGCCGCTTACTGTGTCTATCTGATCAACAAAGTGCTGCCTAGACCCAGGTGAGATGGTAGCTGAGGGAATCTCAAGATACTGATACTGCCATGTACAAATGAGCATGTTTTCATTCATGTACTCTAAGCAGGCGAGCGGGAAAGAGAATCGAAGGATAGTAACAGTGTGCAAACTGGGGTTTTAGCCCTTAGCCCACCGTTCAGTCAACCACACATCTTCTGGATGCAGTGGTCCACATGTAAAGTCAAAGCTACTTAAGAGGCTGAAGCAGGAATGGCATCTTAGCCAGGGACAGTGAGACCAGCCTGAGCAACATAGTGTGCTTTCTCTTGAGCAGAAAACCAAATCACCCCGAATATTAACCCTATGTTGCTGGATATGAGTTGGTCCTTTTTACTGAATAGGTTAAGCGTCCAGGATGGGTACCTTTTTAATGGACTGTTAAGAATCTGAGTACCTTTAACCTGTGTAAGTTATGGTCTTCAAAAGAATGTGTATACTATACTGATTCGTAGCATAAGCCTGGGTGAAATTGAATGATCATAGACAAGGAACACTAGAGAGTAATTGTCACTGCTCATTTGCTAAGGGTGTTAGTAAGGACATCTCTGTAGTTCTTCCCTCCAGAGACCTCCGTGCTGGGAGCACTGGAACACTCTTCCATTTTATTATATTGAGTCTGCCAGGCAGATTTATCTAAATTCTCTGTCTAGTTTTAGATCTATTCTTCCCCTCTCATCCATGTTTGGTTTTTTTGAGGCAGAGACTCACTATTGTAGTCAAAGCCAGCCTAGAATTTGCTATGTAGCCCTAGCTGGCTTCAAACTCAGAATCCCCTGCCTCCTGCATCCTAGGATTACATGCTTGTCCTTATTTATTTTTTTAAGGAGCTTTATAGAGAGAATTTATTTTAACATTTTCATTGATTTTAAGTAATGTGTAAGTATTTGTGGATGATATGGCTTTGGAAGGCTCCCACAGCTTCTTGTTCTTCTAAGGAGCTTGGGACTTAACCCCAGCATTTGCCTTGATTTTCCTTTATAAGAAGGGGTCGCAATTTAAAGAAAATAAAATAATGGCATATGTTACCATTCAGTTAACATGTTACTCAGGGTCAAAGTAAGTATAGTTAAAGATGATCTCAGTTAGCTCAGAAAGTAGCCTTTGTAAAACAGTTGAAACTAGACAATACAGATATAATTTAACATAGTTTTATCTAAATTGTTCTTATACACTATATTTGAGAAAAACTCAGGCTTGTGTTTACAAACAGCATGAAGCAGATCTTTGTAGTCCCTGTCTCCTCCTCCTCCTCCCCTTCTTCACTCACTTCTTCCTCCTCCCTCCCCCCTCCTCCTCCACCATAGTCATCCTGTACCACCCTTTCAGGTACATTCTATTGTCTAATAAGAAGCTTTAAGTTACTGACCAACATATCTTAAAACTGTTAGAGCATGGCTTAAAGACATAGCTCAATTAGTAAGGTGCTTGCACAAGGACCTGAGTTCTATCCCAGCATGAACGTGGAAAGCCAGATATTTGTTGTGGTTACCTTTAATCCTGGCGCTGTGGGGGGTAGGAGGAAACAGAGATAGACATATCCTTGGGGCTCCCTAACCAGCTAGCTAAAAAAGGCCCAGTGAGAGACCCTGTCCCCAAAAAACAAAATGAATTGCTCCCGAGGTATGAGCTCCAAGGTTGATCTCTGGCTTCTTCAGACACATGCCTACCCATCCACACACATGCATGCGTACATACATGCATACACACAAATGTAAGAGTGGCAGTTCTGGCAGCCCAGCAGGACACCTGCCTAACATTAAGGGTTAGCAACCTTAAGAAAAAGTCCTGCTTTAGAAATCTGGGAACTTCCTATGCAGTATTTACAACTAATGTCAGTAGGGAGTGCACGAGAGCAGAAGGACTCCTGGGGCTAGAGTGTGGCAAATGCTACTTGGTGGTAATTAAAATAATTGGATATTTCTGTCCCCAAGTGCCCTTCCGTATCATTCCTTCAGTGGACTGTAGAATTCCATCAGAGAAATTTTCATCAGAGAAATCTTTCTTGAAATATTTGAGAACAAGTCTGATGCTTTCCATTTAAAGTAGGAACGAAAAGTGTTCCTTTCTTTCTGTAGGTTTGTGTAAGTCAGATTATGTGTCTGCATATTCTTCACCTAGCCCTTTGAGACCAGGTGCTCAGGTAAAAGCCAGCCCAAACCCTCTTCCTGTTCTCCCTTGAGTCTTCTGGAGTGCTTGCAGCTGTGTGCTGGGCCCTGCTGGCTGGCCTGTGGTGCTCACTCCTTCTGTACCCCATGTACTATATGGTAAGGCTTGTTGGGCTCTGGTAGTAGGGGCTTGCTGAATGGCTCCTGCATACATGTCAGTCTCTCCGACTAACGAGCAAACTTCTGCCACCCATATGCCTAATCCCAGCTCTTCTTGGATATGGTTTGAGGCTGTTTCTATTGCTTTTACCTTCAGTTTTTGTAAACCAGTCTATTTCATTTTTTAGGCAGTGCTTTTACATGAAGACAAAAAGAAACAAAAAACAACCATATTTTTGAGTCCCCAGTCAGGTATGTGGTTTTAAAGGATGAGATGTCTGTTGTTTTCTTCTCTGAATATTTTACCACATGCCTTTGAGAGTCTTTCTTTCCTACGTGGTTCTGACAGGGATATCAGAACCTCTCAAGGGAACTTTGAAGAAAAAAAAAAACAAAACTCTTGCCTTGTTTTCACCTTATATCCTTGATCTTAATCCTTAAGTCAGCCGGTAAGTGCAGCCTGTGTAGTTTTCAAATATTTCGGGTGACCCTGCCTCCCCTGAAGAATTCCTACCCTCGACCATGGAATCCTTTCTTGTGCATTTTGTGACTACTGTATTCTCCTTGTGGAGATTACCTGCCATGCTTCAGAATAAGGAAAGAAAGTTAGAATCTGAACCCTCCCACTCTGCATCCAAACAATTATTTCATTTATTTATCTCATCAGTAAATATCTATTGAGACTCCCTAAAGGCAAGGCAGTGAGCAGCAAAGCACTCCTCTACACTCTTTCAGTAGTAGACAAGAGAGAGAGAAGTAAGCTACAGTAAAGGATAATCACATGCTGGCAGATGCTTTAAGTGGGGAAAGCACAAGCTGAGTGTGTAATGTCCTTTCTAATAACCATCTCGAGTCAGCTGAGTCACAGGAAGTGAGGCCAAGCTGAAGGGAGACAGACCTCGCACTGTTAACTGTTCCAGCTATTCAGCCTAAGACGGGCAGGAATGGTGTTGATGTGGGAGAGCAGTGGGAGATGAAGTTGGAAGAGATAAGTATAGCATCTTGAAACTTCAGCAGTGATGGAAGGTCTGGGAGGGTTCTGCTAAGTGAGATGAGAAGCTATTGGAGACTCCTAGCTGGGGGGATGGTGTTGTTTGAAGTCTATAGAAGGCTAGGACAGGAACCTGAAGCCACCAGCATATTTACCAAGGTAGAATAGAGGAAATGGCTCAGGTGTGGGAATGTAGAGAGTGTCAGGGAAGACAACCATGTGGTGTATGGATGTTCTGAAGACAACCCCAACAATACTAATATATTGGGTGATAACAGGAACACACAGTGAGGCTCAGATGTTACCACAGTCTTTGCCCGAGAACTGGAAAAATAAATGAAAATGTTATTGTGCTAGGACATTTTTGAGGGAGACATAGAGGTCTGTTTTCTAGTGGCGAGCTTAGCGTAGCTGTGTGTGGTTCCGGGGTAGAGAAGTCAAGTGGCCAGCCCAATATGTGAGCCTGGCATTTTGGTCCAGGCTACAGAAAGGAGTGTTAAGTCTTGTTGCTGTGGGGATAGCATTTTAAGCCCTGTGCTGAGGGAGATGTTGTAGCAAGAGAAAGCACCATGGGAAAAAAAGGGAAGCACGTGGACCTTGAGAATAAGGCAAACAGATGGCCAAAGAGGGGCTGAAGGAGCCGGAGCTGAGCTCGGAGGACACGTGAAGGGACAGGACCATCTTTTCCTGGTATTTCAAGTGTTCTTCTGAGTCTCAAAAAAAAAAAAGGCGGGGGTGGGGGTGGGGGGGCTGAGGTAAAAGAAAGTAACTTTTTCATCTTTATTATAGGAAATAACAAATCAGTAAACATGTTGCAAACAAGGAGTCCTGCCAGGGGACAGCCTAAGTAGCTTTGATTAGCCAGCCTGTCCTGGCCCCTCTTTATCTCTCTAAAAAGAGGCAAGCATGAAGAACATACTCAGTCCCACCAAAATTCTTGCATCATATATTAAAAAAATGAACGAGACCCGGCGCAGTGGCACACACCTGTAATCCCAGCACTTGGAGAGACAGAAGCAGGTGGATCTCTGTGAATTTGAGGCCAACCTGATCTACAAAGCAAATCCAGGACAGGCAGGGCTACACAGAGAAATCATGTCTCGAAAAACAGCAAAAGAATGGGGACGATTTTTATGTATATGAGGGTATCTATGTCTGGGTGTATCTATGTGTGCCTCATGTGCATGCTGCCCATGGAGGTCAGAAGAGGGTGTCAAGTCCTCTGGAACAAGTTACAGATGTTTCCAAGCCACCATGTAGGTAGTGGTCCCCTGCCAGAGCAATAAACACTCATAACTTCAGAGCCATCTTCAACTCCCGAAAAGGGAAATATTTAATGACAACAATTACTACAACAGTATGACAGGTGTGGGTATGTAAAACAAATACGTAACATGTAGAACACAGGTTAGCTGCAGTTTCAGGTATCTGTTAGGGAGTCTTGGAATGATAGCCTAATGCTGCAAACAAAGTGTTGACTTTTGAGTGTTGACTTTGGTAGATTAACAAGTCTTAGCTAAGATCAGACCATGGCAGATTCCCTGGCTTCCCAGAAGGATGAGCTGTCTTTCCTGGTCTTTTGGGCCTCTTCTGTCCAGGCAAGGACACTGACCACATTCTGGGAAAGTTGAGGAAGCCTTGAGCTGGGAATGTCTATTATCTCTACTAGGAATGCTGTTCATGGGAGAAAACATAGTAGAATTATTAATGTGTCTGACTCCTTAAGTTTTTCAGTACCAAAAGGGCTTATCTCAAAGGACTTACTCTACTTTTTCTAATGAGTGAGAGGAAACATTAAAATGATTTTTTTTTTTAAGATAGCGTCTCATATACCCTAAGTTAGCCTTAAATTCACTGTGAAGCTGAGGGTAAGCTGCACCATGCACTGCTCCATATATGGTAGGCAGGTACTCTACTGTCTACATGACATCCCCTAGTGTCAGGTCTCTTTTCACAAAATTTAAAGTACATGGGAGTTGAGGTTGGTGTGCAGAATAAAGCCAGGTCACTTAAAAGAAATCTCCAAATCTTCACTGTACTTAGACCTGTTGGAGAACATCGTACGTGACAGATAAGCAGGGGAAAGCTTAAGGGAACAGGAGCTCTAGTAGGTCTCAGGAAGATTTGTAATTGTTCTTCATGGAACACATCATTTCAAAGTAAGAGTTCTGTTGGGTACCCTCCAGGAAAGAGAACTGAAAGGGCAATGGCACCCCACAGTTAAGCTTATTATGGGTGGGGAAGAGAGAGTGTCTGCAGTGTAACCACACTGACTTCCAGATGACCCCAGCGTTCTGGACGGTGTGAGCAACAGACGCCACCAGCCAGTGGGATATTTTTCCCACAGACCTAGGAGTTTGCAGATCATAGTGTGCCATGTGTAAACAGAGCAAAAGAATGTTATTTTAAGCAACTCTGACCCTGAGCAGATATTCCCAAACATTTTACACATGAAAAACTCTGAAGTTCCAGATGCCAGGCATAAAGGAACATAAGAGTATAAACGTCTGCTCTGCAGACTATTGCCTGGGTCTGGTTTCTACTTCATCTGTTGGGGACACTTCTTGTCCTGCACACACCTCAGGTCTTCAGCTATGAACCAGAGACTGTTTGCTGCCTGCTGTGATTGCTAAGGGGCCATGTGCAAACACTTGAGCAGCTGTGGGCGTGAGTATAAAGAAGAGGTTCCTGGTGGTGATGGCTACACTGACCTTATTCCCACACACAGACCAGCCTTGCTGGACTTAAGAGTTTACACATCTTGAAAGTGGAGTTCTTCTATAATTTTGCAAGTTTTTAAAAAGTGGAAGGAAAAATGTAGGTGTTAGTTATATACCTAGAAATGGCATGGCCAACTAACATTTAGTTATAAAGAAGTTACTAGTAATTCATCGGGGTAAAAATTCTGCAGTTGAAAAACTTACTAACTTAAATTTATTATACGGAAATTTTATTACAAATTGTATTCTGCTTTCTATAAGAAAAATTATAGATGGCTAAGATTTGTTCTTGCCCATAAAATAATTGAAGTTAATGACAGCTTTCAGGTTGACCCGTTACATGCAGGTATAAATTATGTTGTTAGCATGCACCATCTCTGTTGTAGGTAGAACTTGTTTCCCTTGAGCTCCTTTATACACTGTGCCACGGACCTGCTCATAAGTGTTGAGTGAGCACATGTTGATGGACAGCTATGCTCTTACCTTTTGACTTTGCTGGTCTTGGGGAACAGAAGCTTTTCTGTGTTTCAGATGTCTCAGCAAATATTACTTGTTGTTTTAAATAATTATAAAGACCACTGAGGAGCTGGAGAGACGTCTCCATGGGTAAAATGCTGCATACCGTCATGAAGAGCAGAGTTTGGATCCTAGCATTTATGTAAGTGTTAGGTGGCCATGGCAGCCTGCTTGTAATCCATCACACAGGAGGTGGAAGGAGGGGAGCCCCAGAGCAAGCTGGCAAACTAACTAACCTGCCTCGGTATATAAGGAGAGAAAGTATGAGGAAGATACCCAGTGTCAACCTCCATCTCAGTATGGGCACACAAGTGCACACACAATATCCAAACACATATAAACAAACATGTACAACCATGAAACGATATCATACACACAAGCAAATTGGGGGTAGGGGGAACAGGGTTTCATTGGCCTAGTGTTATTTTGTTTGTTTGGTTTTAATCATTGGGCTTTAATCATTGGTCAATGCTAAAGTTTTATATTATATACATTGGTGTTTTGTGTGCATGCATGTGTGTGTAAGGGTGTCAGATATTAGAGTTACAGACAGTTGTGAGCTGCCATGTGTGTGCTAGGAATTGAACCTGAGTCTTCTGGAAGAGTAGTCAATGCTCTTGACCACTGAGCCATCTCTCCATTCCCTGTGCTTTTTCATTTTGAATATATAAATGGTCAAAATAAATGTTACAAAATTGGATTAAAATTTAGATTTTATGCACCAACTTATATGAAAATGACTTTCATATAACAAGATAGGGTATTTCCTCTTATCTTTGGAGAAGCACCACTCTATCTCTTTGTCTTTCTGTGTGTGTGTGAAGTAATCCCAATGTGTTTGGTTTTATAATTTGTAAACAGTGAGAAATTCCAGTAATCTTAATGAAAAGCAATAGAAATACTCAAGATCAGTGGTTCTCACCCCTTCCTAATGCTGTGATCCTTTAATATAGTTCCTCATGTTGTAGTAACTCCCAACCATAAAATTATTTTCATTGCTACTTCATAACTCTAATTTTGCTACTGTTACAAATCTTAATTGAAATATCTGATATGTGATCCTTGTGAAAGGGTCATTTGACTTCAAAGGAGTCATGACCTGCAGGTTGAGAACCACTGCTTAAGAGGTTAGAAATGGAAGATACAATTTTTTGCAGATGTGAGAGCGATCTGGCTGCGACATCTGTCACCCCATTGATCGCTAGGGTTGATTCAGCTGGTGTGGCTGGCTAGGCCATGTGCATCCCTCCCAAAGCTGCGAGCTCAGGTAGGATGACCTTGCCCAAATAGAGGGGGACCGGTCTTTGGTCAAGGGTATGCGAGTAGCTGCGCTCCCCTGCTAGAACCTCCAAACAAGCTCAAAGTCCTGTTTTTGCAACAGTTCTACTTAGTTACCTGAACTCATTCTTAATTATGTGACCCAAAATCATACAGTGGCATGTCACAGAAAATTATTTGTAATAATTATGCACTGATCACTGGAATTCTACACAGTATAAAATTGGGGTTTAGAGACATTGACATTGCTACAGATGTCAGCATTTTGTTTGCTTCGTGCATTGCCATAAGAGTCATGAAAAGTGCCAATAGGGAACACAGTCATGGTTCTGTCCATAGAGCTGAGTCTGTTGTAAGAGCACAGTGTGCACCTCCATCTAAGAGACATTCTCACGTTCCCGTCTTCAAGATCTTTGTCAACTCCCTAGTGATACCAGTGTTTGGGGTTGGTGGGGCTTCCTTCAGTTACATCTGTCCCTCGCAAACACACCCAAGGTGTGTTCCCTGAGTGATTCTAAATCTGGTCACACTGACAGTGAGGTTAAGCACCAGAGGCATTGTTTCTTGATACATTGCTTCTTCTTTAGGAAAGTTGTGTCTGTGCATTTAAAAACACGTAGTACTGCTTATACTTTTCTTTTATTTACATTTAAGTCCACAATTCATGTGAAAATGACAAAGGGGACAGTTTGAAAAGGAAGCCAGCTTCCTTCTACCCCTCAAATATTATGTTATTTGAACCAGGTATGGTGGTGGTGGCATAGTCCTTTAATCTCAGCACTCAGAGGCAGGCAGATCTCTGTGAGTTTCAGGCTAGCCTGGGCTACATAATGAATTCTAGGCCCTCTAAGGCTACACAATGAAACTTTGTCTTTTTTTTTAAGTTATTTGACATGATACCAGTTATTAAATGCTTTATATTCCTCTCATTGGTTTGAATAAAGCCCTTATTATATAGTAGTAGTTATATGGGCTCTCTCAAGTTCTCAGATCTCTAGCCTTGTTCCACAATAAGTGTTGTAAGGTGTGGATGGTTTCACTAAGTAATTCTCATTCCTGTCCTTCACCTGTAAGTACAGTGAATTTTATTTTCTCCTTGTACATCCATAAGGTATTACCAGACTTCTAAAGGGTAATGGTATGAAATATTTATTTCTGGCCAGAGAACTCTTTGCCGTCTATTTGGTTGCAGATGAAAAGAATGACCTATGTAAAAAACTTTCAAAACGTTGGTTTTCTCCTGCCTCAGCGCCAGCCTGGGAATACAGCCTGCAGCTGCATTAAACAGGCTCACTGCAGCACTGAGGAAGCAGCGCCTAAGCAGTGTCTAATGCCTGTCTGCACACTTGTTCATATCTAACTTAACTACCTGACCCAGGGCAAATGCCCTTTCTAGTGGGACACACTTCTGTGAGTAGCTGGCAGTAAGTATTACCTGACTTCGATCCAGTAAATTGTCATTTATGTTGGATTTTGTTCTCCCTCCTAGGTAGCCTTTCCAGTAAATATATGACTCAGGGGAAAACCTCAGTGAAGAGGACACAGCAAGAATCATGAGGGAAGGAACTGCAGCACTGGAAGTGGCCACTCAGGTGTCCCTGTCCACTTGGAAAATTAGGTTCACGTCCCAGGACATAGTGACACACATCAGGCTTCAACATAACAGTTGGGGAGGTGTCGGAGTTTTTAAATTTTTAATGAAATTGTTAATGAGGAAAAGAAAATCTTTAATACAGTCTTAACCATACCACCAATCCCCAGAGGTTTGAAGATTTTAATAGAAAGTCAACTTACAACAAAAAATATATATATAACTGAGGGCCAGTATTCAATGACTGCAGCGTCATGGTTTTTAATTCTTTGGAAGCACACTAAAAATAGTGTGCTGCTCACCAGAGGAGTTAGCCCTCCTTTTCGTACACTTCCCTTTATGATTTCCAAGAGGGGTTCTGTTTGTTCTTACTGGATTCTGGTGTGGATGCACATCAGCTACATGTGGACTGGACTGCTGTGCGTAGGTCTGCGAGCGTTCGTCATGGCCCTTTGGAGAAGTGATGGCTGCAATGAAGCACTGGTTGGTGTGGGTCGTGGTGAATCCTAGCCACCAGCACATCTCTGGGGGCTCCTTCTCTAAGTAAGTTGACAGAGAACTGCTGTTCTCGTAAAATGAAGTCAGAAAAACAAGTATTCCTGTTTGCTGGTTTAAAAAAAATTTCAAGGGAAAATGACAATAAAAGCGCTTTTTACTTTCTATGACACTCAGCGATTAGGATGGAGAGCTTGCACAAAACTGAAGATCACAGAGGCTGCTGTCTCTGCCAATCACAGCTTTGATTGGCATCCTTCTGGGTCTGACTGGAGCCCTCTCTAAACTGTTTCTCTTAACTTCACACACCTTTCTGAAATAGTACATAGTCAGAACTATGCCTCAGTTTATTTATCATTTTGAAATAAAATCGAACTTTCAACCTGTAATTTTATCCACATTATTTTCTTATAAGAGAATCCTCATTAGAAAAATCAAAGATCTGACAGTAACAGTACAGCTCTCCTTAATAGGCTGCCTCCAAGGTTCCCCTTTGATGTGCAGCGTGTTGTTGATGGCTCTGCACTGTGCCTGGGATGCAGGAGGAGACTGGGAGCTGAGAGAGCTTGCTGAGGACATTGCCAGAATGAGGAGGACTTGGATAGTGCATATGTATGTGCACTTTTGTTCATATTATAGCTGTGGAACAGTCATGTCAAAATGAAGTCTGAGAATTTGGAAATCATGGTAAACAAAAATAAAAATGGTGACCAACAAACTCATGAGTTGTGCAACCCGGGTCTACCTACTACGTGCCTGCTCAGCTGCTGTTCTGCTTTCCTCTTGCCTGGAGCTATGAAGTGACATCATGCCAGTGTGGCCAGAGCAAAGCCACACCTACCTGGAAAAGCTCTGTGAGGTCTCTGCACAAAAGAAATATGTGACCAGACCAACCTTTACTCCTGGTAGTTATTTTTTACTTCTTTTTTTTTTGGGGGGGGGGGGTGTTTTAACCCTAAATTTAAGAAACAAAATTGCCATATTTTCTTCTATCCTTAAAGGTTCCTACATTTTGTTTTGATTCTTAAGAGAAATTCTGCCCAGCAGACCGAGTGTTGTTGGCTTACACTGATAACGTTGGAGAAGTGAGCATGTGTAGGCCGCCCAGGACTGGCTCCTTGTAGCCACCGCCAGGCAAATCTGTCTTTACAAGCTATCCCAGTTCTAAAACAATGGAAACTCGGAATCCAGCTTTACAGCAGGAGTCCTGAAACCACATCTTCACTTTGTAACAGTCTCTTTCTCACTGTGGACAGCTTTAGTGAAAGATGTGTTTCATGGTGAAAGCACATGTGCTTCATGGTGAAAGATGTGTTTTCAGTTTCTTAAAAAACTTCAGTCTATTTTGCTTTTATTTCAAAGGTGGTTTCTATTTTAAGGAGGAAAAATGTTCCCAAGGAATAGATCCCTTGCAAGGTAGATCGGTGAATGGTAGAGTTCACAGTGTTGAGGGCATGGTGACCCTGCTTTTGTAAAGCTATGAAGGGTCAGAACATTTTATTTGCTCCTGGACAGGTCTAGGCAGCAGCGATGTAGACCATCTTACTAGGTCAATGTTCCAGCATGGCAAAGCCCGCCTTCCCCCGCCCCCGGTTAGGATGGGCCGATCCCTTTCTTTCCTATAAAAAGGAAACTGCCCCTTTTAGGTCAGTGAGGAGACCGCACTGGAAAAGCACTTGGGTCTAGACCCGAGGCCAAATGCTGAAGTGCAGTACCATTTCTCTCCCTCAACCTTCCTGGAACCCTAAGGGTGGTTACAGCTGGCGAACTCCTTCAGTACTCCCCACGTCCACCCCGTTCCAGCGCCCGGGCAGCTGCTGCTCCGAGATAAAGGAGCTCCTGTTCTTACGTCAACACGAAAGCTCGCCGCACAGGCCCAGAGAGAAGCCGCGGCGTACAGCTAACGAAATGGGAACCGCCGGCAGGCGAGGTTAGCTGAAGGTGCAGGGACCTGGCTTCGGGAACCAATAACTGGTTCTAACAGCGCCCAGGGCACTCTAAGGCTGGGATAAAGCCATCCTGCCCGTGTTTCCATCCTCATCAGTCGCGAGGCTGGTAGGTCACGTGCTTGGATTTCATGCACAAACTGCTACACAGTGTAGCATTTCAATAGCTGGAAAACTGTCGCACGGTATCTATTCGGTTATTTTACTATCAGAAGGGCTTCAGGGTCACAGAACCATGCCCCCACTTCCGGGGGGCCTGTCGTTAGTGTGCCATACGGAAGAAGCCGTTCCACTTCCGGTAGTCCAGTGACTGCGAAGCCCGCGAGGTCACAGGTCACCTCCCGTGCTCGTCAGCAGTGACAGCCAGCGGTCCGCCCCGTCAATCACGCGGACTGACCCAATGGTGGAGCGGGGCGGGCGGTACGGGGCGGGGCCTGCGGCGCCTGCGCAGGAGCTTGTGGCGTCAAAGCGCCCGCCGTGTCCATGGAGAGAGGCTGAGGTCCCACGCTCCAGCCCGAGGCTGCGGGCGCCGCGACGTGGACATGTCGGCGTCGTTGGTCCGCGCCACCGTGCGGGCCGTGAGCAAGAGGAAGCTGCAGCCCACGCGAGCTGCGCTCACGCTGGTGAGTCACCTCGGCGTCCGCGGGGAGGCGGCGGCCCGGGGCGCAGAGCCAGTCTGACCCGCAGACTACGGCTCCCGGCGGGCCGCGCGCGGAGCTCGGAGCAGTGGACGGGCTGTGGGCGCTGCCACCGGGCGGCCGGGCACGGAGGTCACGGCGTTCTGGGACAAAGGTCACGCAGGGAACGCGCCGCGGCTCGGCGTAGCCATCCTAGGGGGCCGTTTAGTACTGTTACCTCTGTCACCCCGGGAGGCAAGCTTAGGACCCGTACAGCCTAAGACCGGAAAATCATTCTGTCTAGATGTCCAATATCCCAAAGGAGCTCTTGCCAAATAGCTGAAGTGAAATAGAAGGGTGTCGTGACCAAGTGGAAAATTCTGTTTGCATGATAGGTCGTTGTGCGGGCCCTTAAATTTGTCCCAATAGTCACACTGCATTCTTTCTCTGGAGCAAGCTCGTTTTCACCTCCTCCACAGTCTACCAGGGAATCTAGAACAATTCCGCTGTGTTTCATCTTACTCAGAATATAGCAGAGTCGTCATACAAGTAATAAAGAGAAGGTCCCAGAAAAGTCGGGGCACAGAACAAGTTGCTGCTGCTGCTTCTGTTTAATTGCTTAGGTTTTTTTTGTTTTGTTTTGTTTTTTCAGAGCGCCATTTGGCATATTACTTCTTACTTGAGAATTTTCGAGCCTTACTTGAGAATTTTCGAGCTGTCCCTTTCTTTCCCGATCCTACCTTTTCAGCATACATCAAGACCTGATGTGCCAGGTCTTGACAAGAAATGAGTGGGTCACAGGGCCCCACTCTCCTGTAGGCCATTCTAATATGCTCTCCGACCCTGCTTGGTAATCTTCTGCTTCGTTATGTATCGTCATAGCAGATCTCAATTCACACTCTCCCCGTGTTGCCTGGCTCAGATGTAGCATCTGTCACCTGAAACCATCCTTCATGTTATGCCTGGTCCTAGAATCCCCTTTTACTGTGATTTTCATAGGAGGTCGTGTGATGGAACAGCACTGGAGCCTGTTGGGCAGGTGTTTGGTAAACATTTTGGAGCCCAGCACATAGCAAATGCAAAAGCAGTGAGGTGATCAAAGACCTCATGCTTGAGAGAGAGAGAGACACTTGTGAACTAAAGTAAACTGATAAGAGTTAAATGTTGCCTGGCTGCCGTCAGTTTGACAGCGGGGAATTTGACAAGTTGTAAGGTCTGAAGAGGGCTGTAAAGTCTACTAGAAGTCAGCCGTGGCAAGGAAAGGTGTAACAGGAAAAAGCATGAGCACCAGTTATCTCTTTTAGCTGATGTTAGTCCTGGACAGACCTGATGGGCTGGCGCATTGGGTGGTAGGGTAGACAGGTGGTGCCTACAGAGCAAAACTTGGCTGTGGTAGGATGACTGGAGAATGTGAAAATTAAACACCTCCTGGTTGACAGGCAGCTCTGTATCTCCATCGTTGTACCAGGCAGAGTTAGTGCAACCCTCATGAGTAGAGGTGTGTGCTGCACAAAGCTCAGCTTGTGAGCGAAATGATGGCTGCTAGCTGGTATCCGTGTTGGTATGTGCTGAGAAGCCAGTTCACTATCCACAGAAGGCGCAGGAGGGCTTAGCTTCCCACACAGCCTGGTTGAGAGAGGGGCTGAGAGACGTGTATAGGGACCTGTTACTTCACTGGAGTAGACCAGATCGCTGCATGTGGTTCAGAAGCTGTTAACAGGAAAACCTGCAGGGTACAGCCAGATTTCTAGTGCAGTGGTAGAGCAACTGCTTGGGGTATGGTGTGAGGGTAAAAGCCTCCGGTAAAGTGTTGTGTATGCTCTGTAAAGAAGGGTTAAGTTTTACAGTCGTTAACTCATCGGTTATTAATTTAGTACCCCGTGCAGATATTTAATTACACCTAAACCACTGAACTGTAAGACTAAATGAGTGCTGTCCAACAAACACCGGGGGGGGGGGGGGGCTCAGCTGGCAGAGAACGTGCTGTGAAGCATGAGACCTGAGTTTCCTCTCCAGTTCCCAGATAAAAAACAAAAACAAAGAAAAAAAAAAAAAAACCACTAGAGTTGGGGGATGGGGTGGTGCATACTTATAACCCCAGGGCCGGGATGGGAGCAGCGAGGGCGGGCTCCAGTGGCCAGCCAGCTGCCCTGCTAGCCAAACACCAGCCCAGTGGAAGCAGTTCTGAACATTCTCATGAGTGTATGTCCCGGCATCCTGACAGCAGAAAAAGCTTTGGGATAATTGTTTGGTTTGTGTTTTTAACATTTTAAGTTCATTTATTTATTGTGTATGCAGATGTGTGAGCATGCGTGCCTTTGTGATTGTATGATCAGAGGACAACTCGGGAGTCATTTCTCTCCTTCCCTTATCAAACTCTGGCCCTCAAACATATAGGCAAGTTCCTCACCAGCCCTTCCATAACTCCTAAAAATCATCTCCAGTGTCTTCTCACTTTAAATAGCCACTACACAGGGGCTGATTGGAAGACATTGTTAAATTTTAGTGGATTTCAATAGTCTGAATTCTGAGTCCTTGGTTCTTGGAAAGGTTCAGGTTAAGCCAGTTTAGGGGGTGCAGGCACAGTAGAGAGCTGCCAGCCTTGCAGGGAAGACCTTCTCCTTCATTGCCAGGGTGTGCACATAGACCTAGAGTTAATGAGATACTTACCCTCTGTCTAGTACCAAGTACACAGCTATACCTAGAACAAAAAGGACAACCGCATCCGGAGCCTCATTCAGTTCTTTTGACTAATCAGAACAGCTGAACAGTGGCACTTCACAGAAGCATGAGGGTCAAAGGTTAAACCAGTCTGGAATACATAGACTCTGTCTCCAGAACAAGGCAGAAACAGAGCAGCCACTTACCCAGTTTAAGCTGTCACTCCCTCTTGATTGAGAGCCCCTTAGTGACAATTCCTCAGGGAGGAACACAGCAGAGTTAAGATCCATGCTGGTCATTTGATGGCAGCTGCAGGCATTTGGGTTCTTTTAATGTTACTTTTCCCTTACGTGCCTTTCCCTGCATACAAGATGTGGATGTTAGCAGCCCGACGTCTGTGTGCACAGTTCTACATGCACGGCTTTTATTTGCCATGCTGAAATTGTTTTGTTTTGAGACAACCTAGCTGTGTAGACCAGGCTAACCTCAACTCCTGCCTCAGCTTCCCAATAGCCAGAATTATAGGCAGCCACTGCTTAAATGTTTTCTAAGACTTGAGAAAAGAAGAAAACACCAAGTTAGGCAACTTAAAACTTTATGGGGATAAAACTCAAGTCCAGTTAATCAAAAAGCCTCTGTGTCCTGATCACACACTGCCGTAGGCTTTATTTTCACCTTTGACCTATGTATTCCAAACCCAGGCTCTACTTCAGAGTCTAGCTCCAACAAACTTTTCCCTAAGCTATGCCTTTTCTTCTCAGTTTTTTGTTTTCAATTATTTTGTTTTATGTCTATGAGTGTCTTGACTGCATATATGTATATGTACCATGAGTGCCTGGTGCTCCCCAGGGATCAGAAGAGGGCATTGGATTCCCTGACACTACAGTTACAGATAGTGGTGAGCCACCATGTGGGTCCTCAGTAGAGCAGACAGTGTGTTCAGCTGCAACATGCTCTGCAGCCTCTCTTGTAATATTCCTCTCAGAAGTCATGTTCTGTTGACCGAGAATAGATTTATTTCCTTGGCACTTTTGTAGGAAATGTACTCATGAAAATGGACAAGTGAAGATAGGAAAGAAGGAATTATTGGCAGGCTCCCAAACGGTGATAAGTGAACACATTCTAAGTGTTCTAGTTATCTTCAGTAAGCCTTTCGTTCTCACTAAATATGTTTCTTTATGAAATTAAATTTAGATACCTTAAAAATTTATTAAATATTAAAATTTTGCATATTCCTCTAGTCCTTTCCCAAATAGTTTTACATTTAAAAGTTACTTCTTTTCTAGGGCCACGCTGTACAGCAGTCACTTCAAATGTGAAATGGTTAATACTGGTGTATTCTGACAGCGTTTGAAGTCACTGCAGAGCGCTAGCCTAGGCCATCAGTCCTGGTGACATTTGCATCCCTGTGTGCAGCCGTCCTTCCTGAGAAGACAGCCTGCCAGTTAGGGGCACAGTTAGGAGCAAAGGCCAGGCCTCTCCTTTCTGTTACTCCGTTAGAATTCGTGGAACTTATGTCACAAAACATGCTTACATCCCAGGGACTTAGAGCACAAATGCACCTGTTTGTTTCTCTAATTTATTTGTTTATTTGGCTTTATCTCTAAATTTCTTATTAATATAGCCTCGTTTTATGAGAAGTGCAAAGAATGGCAAGATATAATAAAGTCACCTGTAATTAGCTTGATTTGTGATGATTAAAAGCTGCCAAATAACCAGAGAAAAGTTTAGAGTCTTGTTATAACTTAGTCTGTGGGCACAAGTTAGGAGTTGTTAATTTTCTTCTGCAGTTTATTTATTTTTTGACATGCATCTGTGTACTGAGTTTGGTCATTGTTGTCCCACATGGACATTTCACTTTCCATTGAGGCCTTTCTTCCTAACAAGCCTCACTACTTAACATGTGTTGTTGTTGGAGGCGGGTTTGGTTTGGGTTGGGTTTGGGTTTGGGGGAGGGGAGAAGGTTGTCAGACAGGGTTTCTGTGTGTGGTCCTGGCTGTTCTGGAACTCTGAGACCAGGACAGCCAGGTAGATCAGGGTGGCCTCAAGCTCACCCCACCACCACCAAGTGCTGGGACTAAAGGCATGTGCCACCACCACACCTGGTTTCTTAGAGTTGTAATGAGTGCTTTTGTTAACTCCTTGGGGTGGGCATTCCTTCCTTTCTTCTGCGCTTCATTCTGTGCCTTTGTGCCACCTCAGTCTGCCTACGCCGTAACTGAGGGTCAGGCCTCTACAGACCACCCTGGCATTGATCTTTCTTTCTTTCTTTCTTTTTCAGTGCTACTCAATAA
Organism: Pachyuromys duprasi; assembly: GCA_028658305.1. Lineage (NCBI taxonomy): Eukaryota > Metazoa > Chordata > Mammalia > Rodentia > Muridae > Pachyuromys > Pachyuromys duprasi. The sequence continues at coordinate 47,638,171 of CM053743.1, read as the reverse complement.
GAAATACACATACATCATATGTTAATAATTTAAAATAGTGCACTAAACAGCAGCCACCGGCTTTACACATGCTGCACTGTTTTCTCTTTGTGTGAGGGAGTATGTATGTAGAGGAGTTGCTGGTGCAGCACACGTGGGTGTAGGACTGGAAGACATCTCCAGAATCGTTCGTTCCTGGGCCCTCCACCTCCAGAATCGTTCGTTCCTGGGCCCCTCCACCTCCAGAATCGTTTGTTCCTGGGGCCCTCCACCTCCAGAATCGTTCGTTCCTGGGCCCCTCCACCTCCAGTATCGTTTGTTCCTGGGGCCCTCCACCTCCAGAATCGTTTGTTCCTGGGGCCCTCCACCTCCAGAATCGTTTGTTCCTGGGGCCCTCCACCTCCAGAATCATTCGTTCCTGGGGCCCTCCACCTCCAGAATCGTTCATTCTTGGGCCCCTCCACCTTTTTATCTGAGATAGGGTCTTTTACTGGCCTGGAACAAGTAAACGAGGCTCCCTGCCCCCGCCCCATCTGGCCAGCTTACCGTTTGTTGTTTTAGTTTATGGAGATTGAACTCAGGTCCTCACAACTGCAAAGCACGTACTTTACCAACTGAGTGCTTTCCCAGCCTGCAATACCCAGCTTTGTAACTCATGTTTTCAGTGTTGATTTTGTGTTTTGTAAATTGATTCGATGACTCTCTTGATTTGGTTTCACATTGAGCTTGTACATCATCATTTGTCCAAGCGTCTACAAAGACAGAAGCTGGTCCAGAGCTATGCCTGTGGTCTGTCCCTCTCAGCAGGAGCCTGAAAAACCTCAAGGCTGATCATAAAAGATCCTGCAAGCTGGAATAGCTAATGAATACAACATAGTGAGGACATAATTCCTTATCATGATTACACTCACCTTCATTACAGTAGCTGCCAGTCTGCACAGTACCCGGTCCTCTCCTAGATCACAGACTAATCCTGTCTGGGCTGTCTTCCCTGCACTTAAGTAGTCAGTCTTTACAGGAATCCCAGGGAAAGGGATTACCCTCGTTCCCCCAGTAGGAAACTAGGCATTAGAAAAAACTACTCACAGCATCTACCCTTGGCCACACTCAGGAAGTAGTCCAAGAATGTCACAGGTCACACTAGGTTCTCAGCATCCTCTATAAGAAGAGACCTGTGACACTGGTCTGAGAACAGTGTGCAAGGGCTTTCTTCTCGTGCTGGAGACCGCTGGGCTAGGTAGGGCTGCCTTCTTAGAAATGTGACCACACACTTGGTTCTGAGTGGAGTGGCTGCCACCCAGATACCCAGGGACGTTCTTGACCTACACTGAAAATCACCCCAGAAGCAAGCTCCTGGCCATGCACTCAGACGGAAGTGAGTGCACGGAGAGAACGGAGCCGAAGGTTGGCTTTTCCATCGACCGGCTGCTCATGAGCGTCTGTCTGCGCTTGCTACAGGGCAGGCAGTGTGCTCACAAAATCTCTTCCCAGGCAAGGTGCCTTTCTGAAAAAGGTAGATGCTCTGTGCTTTCACTGTGGCTCCCTTTGCCAGACGAAATCCACAGGTCCCCTGGCAAGACAGCACATGGGCTTACAGCGAGCTGCCGTCGTGGGAGGCCTGCCGGTCTGCTGCTTCAGAGGATGAGCTTGACAACTCTTTTTTTTTTTTTTTAGACCCCCTCAGCTGTGAACAAGATAAAACAGCTTCTTAAAGACAAGCCAGAGCATGTAAGTAAACAGTTGAATTGAAATGTTAGCAGAGTTAAAGTTCTGTTCTCAGGACAAAGTGTTTTGTTGCAAATAAGTATGTTTTCATTAACTAAGGTATTTGGGTTTTGTTAGTTTTTACATGGTTAGGGAGTCAACTCCTGGCCTTCCTCCGGTAAATACTCTACAGGGAACTACACCCAAACTCTTGAGTCCTACAGGGGGAGTGTTTCCATAGAGAGCAGCCAGACTCCCAGTTGTCGCTCTTAGCAGCCTGAGCTTGTTTGTGTGCTCACTGTGGCTGGACACTCTCCTGTCTGCAGTGTGCCTTAGGGTGTTCACTTCTTCCGTAGAGACAGCCTGCAGCACATGCTGTGGTTACACTTCAGTTTTTACCCTAGTCATTCGGCCTGAAGACCTTCCAGGTCACTTTCTAAAGATCACCTTCCTCCATGCTGCACGTACTCCCGAAAAGGTTGGATTTGTTCCACTAACCTTTGTTGAAAGGTATCTGGGTTTTCGTGTCTGCCACAGACATCATTTACCAGCTGTTGGTGAAGTGAGCCAAGCCCAGTGCAATAGACCTGGAAGCCTGGCGCACTGTGCCCATAGAGGATCTGTGCCTACATGCAAGGTAGTTGAGTTGGGTCTGTGAATCGCTTCAAGCCATGGCCGGTGGGTAGTCATTTGTTAGGCTCTGGATTGTTTTCTGGATGTACAGCCTGACTGGACTTCTCACACCTCCATCCTGAAAGTTGCTAAATGCTGATAGATGTGAGCACTCTGACTCTTTTTGGACTTTCTAGTACATAAATTGACCAAGAACCTCAACCCCCACTCTCTGCCCCCCCCCCAAAAAACTCCATGAAATTAGGCTTGTAGGTTTGTAAGGTATTTGTTCTTGTTGGTGTAAAATTATATAATTTATAGCATTAACAACTCCTTTCCCAAAACGCCCATCACCTAAACCTGCCTGGATTGGAATTCTATGTAAAGGGGCTGCCTTTGAACTCACTAGAGATTCAGCTGTCTCTTCCTCCCAAATGCTGCAGGTGTGAGGCACCAAGCCTGGCTTAAAACTGTATTTTCAAATACTGAGGACAATTTCTGTTTGCTTTTGCTTTTTGTGTTCCTGGGAGTGAGCAGAGGGCTTCAGACATACTAGGCATACAGTCTGCTGCTGTGTGCTCCTAAACTCGTACTGCACACTAATGTCTACTGCCTCGTGTTTGTACTCCTGTTTTCTTAAGGACTTCCTGTTTACAGAGATAGAAACTAAAATGCTTGTGGCTGTGCTCCATCCAGACACTCCTGGGGGAGCTTATTCCCATTCAGAATGAGAAGTCCCTTCATTCCAAGCTTTGCAAGGGTGCAGCTATCCTTTGTGATGGAGCTCATGAAGCAAGTGCCACTTTACAGGGTCTTACAGAATCGGAGTGCCCTGGCAGCAGGGCATGGGGTAGTGTTTCTTGACTGTTTACTTAGATGAAAAGGCAGGCACCAATATTGAGAGCATAGGTAGATATTGTTAGAAAGTCACATCGGTGTGCTATGCTGGCCAGTTTACGTCAATGTGACACAAGCTGGAGTCATTTAAAAGGAGGGAAAAGTCCGCTAAAAGGAGGGGAAAGTCAGCTAAAAGGAGGAAAAAGCCAGCTAAAAGGAGGGAAAAGTCCACTAAAAGGAGGGGAAAGTCAGCTAAAAGGAGGGAAAAGCCAGCTAAAAGGAGGGGAAAGTCAGCTAAAAGGAGGGAAAAGTCAGCTAAAAGGAGGGTGGCGTATGCCTTTAATCCTAGCATTCAGGGGCAGAGGCAGGTGGGTCTCTCTGAGTGCAAGGTCAGCCAGGGCTACATGGAGAAACCCTGTCTCAAAAAAGGAAAAAATAAAATAAGCCAGATGTGTTTTTTATCCCCAGTCTTTGAGAGGTAGAAGCAAGCAGGTTTTTGAATTTAAGACCAGGCTTGGCTGTATAGCAAGTTGATACCATTTTTGAGACCCCATGTTTAAAAAGAGGTAAAGAAAAGCCAGGTGTGGTAACACACTCCGAAGGATAAAGCAGGTGGATCGTGAGTTAGAGGTCAGCCTGGACTCCAAAAAAGTAACTAATATTCATTACGCTCTCATTACTTCCAAATGATAGTTAAAAACACAAACACTATGCAAAACTGATGCCTTAGGTCCATAGGATAAAACGTTTAATATGCTGTAATGAAAACTATCCAGATGCAAATGCAGCCAGGACTGGTGAAACAGAAAAGGTGTTTTCCTGGACAGCAGTGGTTGTGTGGCTCTTCCTGTGTGTTTTTGCAGTGTTGGGTTTTTTTCTTTTTTTGTTTTGTTTTCTTGCTTTTGTTTTGTTTTGTTGGGACAGGGTTTCTCTGTGTAGCCTTTGACTATCCTGGACTCACTTTGTAGACCAGGCTGGTCTCAAACTCACAATGATGCATCTGTCTCTGCCTCCCCAAGTGCTGGAATTACAGGGCTGCGCCACCATCTCATCTTCTGTGTTATTTTAAATACTTGTTTTCTATGACATTTGTTCTTCCTACAGGGGCATTATATAACTAGAAATTTCTTTGTTACTTCCGAGTTTAGGAGAAAATGAATAGTGGTAATAAATATCAAGGGTTGCTTTTTTCCTTTAAATTTTAGTTTTTATTCTGTGTGTGCAGATGAGTATTTATATTAGGCTTTGTATTTGTATTATTTTCATGTGCGTGAATGTGTCTAAGGCCAGAGGTTTCTCACAGTTTGTCACTGGTCTGGACCTCAAGGGATAAGCCAAGACTGGCTTGGCCAGCAAGCCCAGAAGTGGCCTGTCTATGCCTCCCTCCCCATCATGGCATACAGGAATGGTAACTGGCTTTTTATCTGGATTCTGGAGACCTGCCTTAGGTTCCTGTGCTGGCCCTGTAGCCTTTTTCTGAGCTAAGCTGCCCGTGTTGCTTTTCTGGAGACTGCCTTGCTCTTTGGCCTGGGCTGGCCTCTAGCTTGCCACAGTCCTCATGCCTCACCTCCCAAGCAGGTGCTGAGATTTAAGGTGTGAACTGCCACACTTGGCTTCAGGGTTTTTATTAGTCATTTAATCTGTACTGTTAACACTAAGTTCATATTCTCAATTCTTTCCAGGTGGGTCTGAAAGTCGGCGTGCGAACCAGGGGCTGTAACGGCCTTTCTTACAGCCTGGAGTATACAAAGACAAAAGGAGATTCTGATGAAGAAGTTATTCAGGATGGTGAGCTCTCTTGTCTTCTTGAGGCAGGTTCTTTTATAGCTCAGGCTAACCCTGACCTCCTTTTGTAGCCAGGCTTAAGTCCTGCATTACCTCAGAGTGATAGGATCTGATATGTACCCCTGCTGGGCTCTGGCAGGTAGCGGGGTTTTGGGTTCTTTAATATTGGGCACTTTGTCCTGATGAAAACTTCTATCCTTGTACAAAACTGATGTAAAGACCCCTGCCCGTGTTAGAATTGTGTGCGTGGTGCTCAGTACCTACCTGGTCTTGGTGTACAGGCTTTCTGTTATGTTATCTAACTTAAGTGCAGCCACTGAAATGAGGGAGGTGATGTTTTCCCCAGTTCTGTTGATCCAGTACAAGGAGAGGCTCAAAGCTGGAAAGCTCTGGGTCCAGAAAAGGACCAGAGAACTTTGAAGCCAGTCAGTCCTCTAAGGAATTGGAGTTGTGTTTTGTTTCAGCTCTGTATGGTCATCACTGTGAAAGGTTTTAGTTTATTTTGATCCCAGTTTTTTGTTTGTTTTGAGAAAGGGTCTTCCCTGTGTAGCCCAGGCTTGAACTCTTTTTTTTTTTTATTTTATTTATTATGTATACATGCTCTATCTGCATATTCACCTGCACGCCAGAAGAAGACACTAGATTTTATTATAGATGGTTGTGAGCCACCATGTGGTTGCTGGGGATTGAACTCAGGACCTCTGGAAGAGCAGGCAGTGCTCTTAACCTCTGAGCCATTTCTCCAGCCCCCAGGCTTGAACTCTTGCTTCTCCTTCCCATACCTCCTGAGTGCTAGAATTACAATTGCTGTCAAGCTCATCCTCAAAAGTTGTTCTGGAAGTTGGTTCTCTCACTTAACTGTGGGTTCTGGGTACCAAAACTCAGCCAGGCTGCACAGCAAGCTCCTTTTACCCCCTGGACCTCTCACCAGTGAGCCATCCAGCCATTTCTTGTGTGTGTGTGTGTGCGCGCCCGAGCGCACATGTTAAAGCAGATCCCTGTTCCTGTTGGGGCCAGAGCTGTCAGATACCCTGGAACTTGAATGACAGATGGTTGTAAGCTGCCTGAAATGCATGCTGGGAACCAAACGTGCACCTCTGCAAGAGCAACACATGCTCGCCAGCCACAACTATACTTCTGGGAACTTTATCAGTTACCACACTTAACACCAGCCCCTGTGATCTTGCAAAACCTACTAAGGAGTGAGGTATGGTGTCTGGGCTTAACGCAGCTACCATTGGTGATGGGATCTTAAGTTTGGGTTCAGGATAAGGTCAGGCCAGGCCATCCTGGACCAGCAAGATCCTGGATAAGACAGAATAAACACTCCAACCCTGGACAGAGGGAGAGCCCCAGGCTTTGGCGGCGGGTGTGTGCATTCGAGAGGTGTTGTTAATGACTTGCAGCCCTTTGTGTGTCAGACAAGCAGGAATATGTTCCTAACTGTACTTTCTTCATATTTAACTGAAATTACCAATAGAGGCCTTTTTTTAACATTATAGAAACTGGGGCTGGAGAGATGCTTAGAGGTTAAGTGCTTGCAGCTCTTCCAGAGGACTTGGGTTTAGTTCCAGCACCCTCTTCTGTGGGCATTACACACCTACCTACAGGCCAAATACCCATACACAGGAGAATATAAGAATGTTTTTAATTATTGAAAAAACAATCAGTTCAAAAAGCCTCAGTTGTTCCCCTATAAAGGAAAGGACCTGTGGTGTATGTTCATGTGTGGTGTCTTGTAAGGAAAAAGAAAAACACATTGTTAAATTGATTCTATTTTCAAGAGGTTGGTCTCTTGCACATTTTGAAACTGTCAGCAGGTCCCATAGACATTCTCTGGTCTGTGTCTCTTTGTGTTTGTCTTGGTTTATATGGTCTGGTTAGAAATGGCCCATGGAACAACAGTACAGTGAATGTTTTAGCTGACAGTGTCTGGTACAGATATCTCATAAATGCTATCATTAAAAAACTCATAGACTTATACACTTCGCTACAGGAAGTTGGAGGGATGAGTAAAATACAGTGAAAGGCAAATCATAATTTAGCAGAAATGCAGTGGGATTTCCACATGTAAAAGGGTCTTCCCTATTATAGTTGGTTGGACGTAGACTGGTCTAGCAGGAAGCTGTGTGCCTCCTCCCTCTAAAGGAACGGTGGGGCCTCCCAGAAACTGTAAGGTTGCTGATGGTGCCCACTGGAAACTCACTGGGCTTTGATCTACAGGCTTTGTGACATGTGTTTTCTTTTCCCCAAGGAGTCAGAGTGTTCATTGAAAAGAAAGCACAGCTAACACTTCTAGGAACAGAAATGGACTACGTGGAGGACAAACTCTCCAGTGAGTTTGTTTTCAATAACCCCAACATCAAAGGAACCTGTGGCTGTGGTGAGAGTTTTAACATTTGACACCTCAGGACTCCATGCTCCAGGAGAGCCGGGATCTGCCTTGGAGCTTACTGAAGAAATCATGTGACTATCACGTGCTCAGAATTTATAATGCGTGGCTGCCTTGTGGGGAAAAAAATAAAGTGATGCATTTGGAAACCAAGCCAGCATGTTAAGAGTCCCGAAAGCATGGAATGTACTCTCTGTAAGGCACAGAGACTAAGAAGCCGTTGGTTTGGGTCACTTTGTCCTGTACAAAGAACTCCTCTCCTGCTCTTAATGCTATAGCGTGCTTTGCCCCAGAACCAGCTTCATGGCCATTGCTTTGCTGGGAATTGAAGAGTGGGATGACAGGTGTGCACCTATAAATCATAGTGAAGGGCTTGAGAGTCTGTCTCCTGGACCCTTTCTCCACCTTTGCCAACTCCCAATCTCAGGGAGGACAACTGTAGGTAACATGTAGTGATGCCTCGTTTCCCCTCACCTTTTACGTTTTTGCCAAAAATGTTATAATCAGATGCCTCATTCGCTGACCCTACAACAGTTGGAGTTCTGAGTTCTAGATTCAGAAGGTGGGACCACCAGGCCTGGTTTCAGTCCAGCCCCTAGGACATGCTTCATGATGGTTTGCTTAGACCTTTCAATTAGAAGCTCCTGTGATAAGCAGCCAGCCAGCTCACTTGGCCCTTATGTATGGACTTGGCTTTTGTCCACCTCAGTGTCCACATTAGAAGGGCTAACGCAGTGCCCAGCTCTCTGGTAGCCTTCGCCAGTGTCGTATGGTGCACTCAGTGACGATGAGTGGCAGCCCGGCTTCCTTGCCTGGTCAGCATTTGGTAAGCATTTCTTCTTAATTTATAGACATTGCATTAGTTTCCCTTTGAATGGAAAAGTCTTATTTAAACTTTCTTGTGTGACTTGCCATCGTGTTTGTTTGAAACAGTAGTGTCTTCTTACAGAGAAGACCCTGCAGCAGTGGTGACACTGTTGGAGCACAGGCCCTGCAGAAGAGAGCACGGAGACATTTACAGTTCCCAGTGTGCGCACACATTCTGGTTCCTAAGCGAAACTGCTAAGTTTTGTAATGTTTTTATCACCAGTTTCTTGAGCCATGGTTTTGCTGTATAGTGCTAATCAGCCTTGAACCCACGACCCTCTTGCTTCAACTTCCTGAGCCGAATGCTACCACACATGATTGACTTGCATTGACATCTTAAGTAACCTGTGAATTCTTTTGTGGAAGGCTGAGGTTTTGTGGAATATCTGCGCTGTTAGCTAAACTACCACCAAAATACGCCAACTCGTAGTTTTATATGAATGTTGATGCATTTGTATCATAAATAGAATTGTTGAGACATCCTTAATTTGTGCAATATTGTATTTCAAGATTGAGTTATCAATTAAAAACACACATCTTTGTGATCCTAATACTGCCTTTTTCTTGTTGGGGGAGAGGGTTTGGGTAGTGAGCTGCTAAAACCATGGGCAGTCGCCATTTTATGCTGCTGTCTCCAGAAGCCTGAGTGCACTGGAAAAACAGTGCTGTCTTGCTTTGCTGCCTGTTTGTGGTATCACACACACGCACAACGCCACATGTGCATCCCTTCTAGCCAACTGTGATGCCTACCACTACCACATCACCCCTCCCGCTGATACTGGTACCCAGTACACCAGTTACCAACACTGTGATAGCCCCCAGCCCCTCCACACCGCCCCTCCAGCCGACACTGGGTACTGCAGCCCACCACACCGTCCCACTAGTCACCACATGCTACCAGACATCCTCAGGAGAGAATATCATCCTCACTCTGGGTGCCTTTTCCTTGGTTGTCCAAGCCTCAACTTCTCCTAGAAGGATCTTAGCAGTTCAGATCCAGTGAGGCTGCCCTGATGTCACAGCTGACAAATGAGCCAGACTGCACTGAAGGGCATTGGTACTTTGTGTGTGTATTATGTGTGGAGTGCATGTCACACCTGTTACAAGCAATAGCTGACTGCATCCTTGTCATCCATGAGAATGTGCCCTGTGCTCTGAACAGCATGCCCTGATGACCCCTAGGGCTGGGAGGCAGATGGAGGTGAGCTCAAGTTTTGTCCTCTGAGCTCAGTTTTCAAAGACAAGAAATGTAGAGGGAAAGAGGAGAATGAGCAAAAAATAATCGGTTTGAAAAAATGGCAGGGCATTGATGGAACACACCTGGAATCTCAGCACTCAGGCAGAGGCAGACAGATTTCTGAGTTTGAGGCCAGCCTGGTCTACAGAGTGAGTTCCAGGACAGCCAGGGCTACACAGAAACTCTGTCTCAAAAAAACCTAAAGGGGGGGGGGGGGGTGAGGGGAGAGAGACAGAAGAAAGGAAGGAAGTAAAGACTAAAGACTGGGGTGCAGGGAAGACAAGGTGGCAGATTGTGGGCTCGTGAGAATACAACTACATTCCACCACACAAGGTACAAGCCTACACGCACAGCATCGTGAAGCCGAGGAAGGGAGACAGCATTCCTGCACGTGCCCAGTAAAGTGGCCACTGTCCCAATCAGGAAGCTCCGAGTTGAAGCAGCCAGGCCACTGTGGTTAAAAATACTCCTTACAGCATTTCAGAAGGGCAGCCTGCTGTTCTTCATTGTTCCCAGGCCCTCTCCCTGCACCCACAAAAATGCTTTTTTTTTTTTTTGCTTAAACAGGAAAAGGGGAGTATGAGATTGGGGGGGGGGAAACCGCACACGCACAAGATGGGGGAGGGGGGTGTCCTTAAGATACCCAGGACTTCCTCGGATTGATTTAGCAGGAAATATCTCAAAAATGGCCTTTCTTGCCCTGTTTTGATGTGAACGATCAGGAAACAGTCTGTAAAGCTAAGCTGTGCTGTGATCTCTCAGACCCCAAGCAGCAGAGGCAGGCTCGGCCCAGACTCAGCACAAACTCAGCCTCAGGCACAGTAGTCTGGGGACAAAAATTGATGTGGATCCATGACCCTCAGCCAGAAAACACACAGGGAACTGCGTCCTAGCCTTGTGACAACACACATGTTGGTATCATGAGCCAGTAGCCCAACATGCTAGGGTTTCCTGGCAGAAGCTACAAGACAAGCATACCAAAGGGCCTTCCCAGCAGCTTTTGGGGGAACATGGGCTTATGACACCATCTTTCCAGGCACATGCAGACTAGACTGGTGTTGTCTTACAGCTCCTGGCTTGGGAGGTTTGTGACCGCAGTTTGTGTGCGGTCTGCCAGACGTCAGAATCTCAGAAGTGTCATCTTGGGCTGCCTTGGCACAGTTGAGCATGTGCCCCATAAAGCCTGGGACTTTGAGGCTTTCTCTACTTCCCTGGGTACGGCCATAGCCCCACAGTGCTGAAGAACGAGCTGAACTGTGTACAGAGCAGTGGCCGCTGCCATAGCTCACAGCCCCCCTGTGGCCCCACGCTGCTTCTGGCCTAGCGGTACGGGCAGCAGGAGTGGGAGCAACGTGTTCTGTACCTCCACAGAAAGCTTTTGAGAACAGCAGGGGGGTGGGGGGAGGCAGGGAGCCAAATGTATTTACGGGACACCTTACAACTCGGAGTCAGGAGAAATGGGGGCTAAACACTCTGGATGTCCAGAACTTCCCAGTTTTTACATGATACATGCAAATCTGATGATGATGTCCTGGCCCGTGTACTGTTTCAAAGCGTTAGTCTGTCCTCAGTGGCAGGTAGGTGTGCTGCTGGAGAAGGGGCTGAGAGCTACAGGCTGATCCATAGACAGAGATAAGAGGAAGAGCTGAGCTTGGTAAGGCTTTTGGAACCTCGAAGACCAGCCACAGAGACACACCTCCTCTACCAAGGCCACACCTAGCCTCTCCCTGACGTCCATCATATGAGCCTATGGGGAGCCAGGCTCACTCAAAGCTCCACAGATGGTGACAATTTCAGATTCTTGATCGTGAACACAGGCGAGGCTCACGTTCTACCAACTGAGCGAGCAAGGCTGTGAGTGGGTATGCTAAGAAACTCTCTTCAACGCTCTTAACCATTGCATAGCTCACAGTAATTCAAAATTGTGCTACAAGTCTGAGAAGTGGGCAGCTGGTATCCACAACTTGGCATTGAAATGGTGATTTCTCCAGTGTTTGGGAGGCTATCAAGGCCAATTTCATTCAAAACCTGCTTCCTGTGTCTGGTAAAGGGTGTAATTATGCATCATGCTTGAAGTTTTGCTTTTAGAGAAATGTGACTAGTGTTTTACTCCCTGAGCATACAGATCTCTAATGCAAGGCAAGAAAACACAGGAAGTTTATCAGCACATCTTGAAATAGTTCATGGACCAAGCACACACACAGTCCTATACACATACATTCACACGTTGGAGTCAGAACCAAGGCAGTTCTGATGTGTTTTCAGGGGGTAGGTCCTCCTGACTTCTCAGGAATGGACACCACTTATTGTTGTGTTTGCAGTGCTAGTGACCCTCACATACTTCCTCCTTAGGGAGGAACCTCCCTAAGCCCTAAAATCCTGTGACTTCACACACTGAGGAAAGCCTGAGTGGTGGGAAGTGAGTTCCCGCATCCTCCAGGCTGTGCTGTCCACCTCTACTTTGTGTTTTAGTGGGCTCCAAGAATTAACTCTCAAAAATAACTTTCACGAGGTCAGGATTGCACTAGGACATTCACCAGGTTCTGAAATAGAGTTTCTAGAATTAGATCAGGAATGTGACAAGGAGGTCAACTTTCTCCACTCCTGTCAAATACACAAAGACAAATATAGCAAAGGAAATAATCTCCTCCATCATAACCACAAAAAATTTCTTGGAATAAAGCTGAATGGGGAAATGAAACACTGCTACAATGAAGACTTTAACACTGAAGAAAGACATCAAGAAGACACTGAAAGAAAGAAGAGTTAGTACTGTGAAAATGACCATCCTACCAAACTGGTCTACAAATCCTGTGCACTCCCAGTCAAAACTTCAGGATTGTCATCCATGGAATAGAAAAACACTTAAAATTAGTATTGAAGAACAAACTCCAGCTAGCAAAGAAATCCTGGGGGTGGGGGATACCGCTAGACATAGCACCACAGCCGAGCCCTCATCGTAAAAACATCATGGTACAACACAAAAGGTTATATAAATCAGTGGAATAGAATTGACAATCCAGACATCATTCTATCCAACCACAGCATATGGTTTTTTGGCAAAGATAAAGAAAAAAATAGACACTGCAGAAAAGGCAATGTGGCGCTGGGAAACTGGACTCCCCACGTAGAAAGCAACGTGATCCTTCCAGTCTCATTAGCCAGCAGCTCCTTTGCTGCGATAAAACATTAACCAAAACCAACTTGGAGAGGAAAGGGTTTATTTGGTTAATAAGTCACACCTCACCACTGAGGAATCAGGACAGGAGCTAAGGCAGTGTGTCCACCACTCACTGGCTTGCTTCCCAGGCCCCTGCCTAGGGGCAACACCACTCACCAGGGACTCCAGCCCCTCCCACATCAGTGTTAATCAAGAAAGTGCCTCAGACTGGCCAGTAGGCCAATCTAATGGAGGCATTGTTTGCAGCTGAGGAACCCACCTCTCAGGGTGACTCTAGTTTGTGTCAAGTTGACAATTCTATGTCAGACTGACATACAACACATCATTTTTCAACTACAAACTATTTGTTCTCAATATCAATATCACATTATAAAACATATTACAAACTTGAAAACCCCAGTGATTATGAATCTAATCACGTTGCAAGTTCAGTCTCCTTAAAAGTTCCAAAGACTGTAAAACTGCATAATCTCTTTAAAAGTTCAAAGTCTCTCAACTGTGAGAGCTTATAAAATAAAATAAAATAAAAAAATAAGTTTAAAACATTCTTACTCCAAGAGAGAAAAACCAGGGCACAGTCACAATCGGAAGAAAGCAAAACCAGCTCAACAGTGTAAATAACTCAGTGTGCAATGTGTGAGATCACTCACAATGTCCAGGGCTCCTCCCAGGGACTGGGCTCACTTCTCCAGCTCTGCCCTCTGCAGCTTCCCGAGGCCCCGCCTGGCTCTGGTCTTGGTGGTCATCGCATGGAAGTGGCACATCTAAAATGCTGGGGTCTCTGCTGCAATAGGCCTGCACTTTCCGTATGTCCACTCCTGGGCTCTCTTCAGAGTCTCCAGACCTGCCTCGGAGTGCCATGACTCAGCTGTTCTTCATCACCCCTCAAACCCAGCAGTGTTGGTGATGCGCACCCAGCCAAGTTCAGCGGCCCTCTGGAACAGCTTCTGTGTGCCTCCCTGAGAAAACACCCTCGGAAGAGTCTCCTCACTAACGCTGGTATCTTCTCACCCACGCCTATTTCTTAACCAGCACCAGCTGGTCCAGTAAAGCAAAGGTTTCACTTCAGTGGTTCTTGTTAATCACACAGCTGATTCTTCAAGCCTCAGCTCACCGAAACCACATTCTTAATTCCACATATCAAACAGCCCCTGATAGGAATCTTTGCTTCCTATCTGCTCTGATACATTGCTACATTGACCCCCCCCAGAGGACCTCTTTGGTATGCTCCTGTCCTGTTGCTTGTTTTCTCCTCCACTCAATGTCCATCCCATTTGTTCATTCAAACAAGCATTGATCATACCAACCTGGGTCCTCCTTCCTGTATATCCTCTCTAGGTGTGTAGATTTCAGCTTGACCTTCCTATCCTATAGGTCTATATAAGTGAGTATATACCATGTTTCTTTCTGCTTTTGGGATACCTCACTCAGGATGATCATTTCCAGGTCCCACCATTTGCCTTCGAATTTCATGTCAAGCCTCTGGCAGAGGGCGAGAAGTGATGATAGATCTGGGGGAGGTTGGTGAGACTTGGGGAGAACAAGAGCTCCACAAAGACCAAACTGAGCAGGGCACAGGGGTCTTCTATGAGACGGTTTCTACAATCAAGGACCATGTGTGGATGTGGCCTGGAACCCCTGCTCAGATGGGGCCCATGATAGCTCGGTCTCAGACTGAAGACGCTAGAGAGGGAAACAGGGACTGTTTCAGTCATGAACTTGATGGCTGACTCTTTGACCCTCCCTCATACGAGCCGGGGAGTGACAGACTGGCTAGATCCCAGGGGAGGACATTGCAGCCAGCCCTGAGGAGACAGGATGAGCTGGGGTTGGATGGAAGGGGAGGAGGTCCTCCCCTGTTGGTGGACTTGGAGGGGGCGGGGAGGAGGGAGATGAGGGAGGGAGTGGGAGGGTGGGAGGAAATGAGAGAGGAGGGTACGCCTGGGATGCAAAGTACCTAACCTGTGATTGATATAAAAATAAATTAATTAAAAAAAAAGACTCTTTGCTTCCCTCTAAAACGTCACAAGCCAGCTGTCCCTCAACTGCATTGCTCTCAGCAGCATCCTCCAGTCTTCCAGGTTTTTTGTTTTGTTTTTTTCAAGACAGGGTTTCTCTGTGTAGCCCTGGCTGTCCTAGGACTCGCTGTGTAGACCAGGCTAGCCTGGAACTCACGAAGATCTGCCTGCCTCTGCCTCCCAAGTGCTGGGCTTCAAGGCCTGCACCATCCTGCCCTGTTTTTCCAGGTTCTTATAACAACTAACCAAGCTTTGAAAATCCACGGCTTTTCTAGCACAACGTTCCTAAGTCCTTCTGCAATACTCCCCAAAACAACATGGTCAGGTATGTCACAGTGGTCCCCCACAAACCTGGCACCAATTCCTGCCTTAGTTAAGGCTACTACAGCTGTGACAAAACACCATAACCAAAAACAACCTGGGAAGGAAACGGTTTATTTGGCTTCCATGCCCTCAGTCAAGCCCATCAGGGAATGCCGGAGCCCACCAGCAGAGCAGAACGGGGTTCTGAGTCGGGAGTGAGGATTGAAATTATTAATGTACACTACACATATTATGTTCCGAGAGGCTTCTGGCCACTTGCTCGTGGCTCCAATGAGCCCTATAGCGTCAATACACTCTGCACCCGAAAAAGCGGCGAGGCCAGCCAGCCTTGTTTATTTATACAAACAGTGTACACAAGGGGTTAATTTTTACAAGGAAGTGAGACAGAGTTGAGATTTCAAACAAGCTCTCCCACCTGCTGTCACTAAACAAAAGGCGAATGGACTTGCAAATCCTTCCCTGTCTCCAAGGGAAGGCCTGGAAAAAACCTGTCTTCCTGTGCTGAGACTTACATTTCAAACAGCCTCCAAACCAGCTTTGACCCTGCCCACGACAAGGGAAGCCATTCAGGCACCTGGAGGCAGATGCAGAGGCCGTGGAGGGGTGCTGCTTATGGTTTGCTCAGCTTGCTTTGTTATACCACCAAGGATCCCCTGCCCACAATAGGATGGTGACACACGCCATAGGCTGGGCCCGACCAGAGCCATCACTGAAGAAGGAAATGCCCTACAGGCTTGCCCACAGCCCATCTTCTCAGCTGTGCTGGGATTTTTGTCTCTTTCATTTCAAAGGTACTGTCGTTACAGAAATTAGAGTCTTTCAAAACATCACTCCCAGAAGCATCCTTCCTGAATCTGAGCTCCTGTATTCTCTACACAGGCAAAAAGACCCTTCTGAGGACTGGAAGGTTAAAAGACTCGGTGGTTAAAAGCATTTGCTAACTTCTCAGAGGTCTGACCTTCTGGCCCCTTTAGGCACCAGGAATACATGTGTTGCACAGACATTCATGCAGGCAAAACACTCATACATAATTTTTTTAATGTGTTTGTGTATGTGGCTGCTTCCACTTGACCTAACCCAGGGGCAGCCCAGGCTGGAGAGGGAGGAAGCAATAAGCAAAGCTCTCGGGAGGCTGGGCATACCTGAGGATCCCAAACCAAGAACACAGCACCTGAGCGTCCCACCGTGGAGAGTCCTGTAGCCACACGCCATGGAAACGCTTCTCTCTGGAGACATATGAGCAAGTGTGGCTAGAAATTTCTATGTGGCAACGTGGGTCCTCTGGGAGACACCACAGGAGCTAACGGGGTGTTCCCCTGCTCTCTGTGAGGTCCTAAAATGCCCTGCTCTGAACACATCCAAACTTAGAGTGCCATAAATATGTGACTGGGTTCCCAAGACAGCAGGCATTTTGAGCCCATCACCACACACAGCTCACGGAGACGTGTTTATGACACAGGCCTCAAAAGCAGGAATGCCGAGGAGATGCCAGGCCAAGAACAGAGGGAACAGTCTCTGAACACAGCAGACTACCAAGCACACAAAGCAACTGTACTCCACGAATTGGCCAATACTTTATGTTAAAGTCATATTTTCAGCTGTGAAACTGCTCCCATTTTACGACTAGGACCTAGCTGTTAAGGAAACACTTTTTAAAGGAGGTGTTAAGAACTCAGGGGTTGTGAGGCTTCTGTGGTGTACTGTACCACCTAGAGAAGTTACTTACCCTCTCTGAGCTTGGTTTTTCGTTGAGAAAATACGGTACCTGCCCCACTTACCTCACTGGGTTGTGGAGAGAGCCTGTTGGGTATGTTGGACGTTTGATGCCCTGTAAATTGAGCACCAAGAAATGGTTGCAGTGTAGGAAGGGTGTTAGAATAGCAATGCAAAATATGTCCTCATGGTATCCAGTGACGCCTTAATAAAGTCTGCTTTGTTGCCAATCTACAAGAAGAGAACTCTGTCTTTAATCTCTTGTCCCTTTTAGTAAAGGACTGACTAGAACTTCTGGGACACATTGAAAACAAAGTAAATTATGATTTGAGGGAAAGGATTTTTACTGAAACATCATGTAGGCTTTAACTCTTGGCATGGGTCTATACATGAAAATATATTTTAAAAGGCAGCAAGTGTTGTTTGATCATCTTTCCCAAAGGACTGTAGAAAACAGGAGAAACTTGGCAGGGAAGCCTAGCTAAGCAGTGACATCCCAGCAGTCTTGACCCGCAGCCCCTAATGTCCCCAAATTGCTTGGCAATTTGCAGGTGTGCAGCTCTGGCATCTGCAGAACACCATCCTTTGACCACACATGAGCCCCACGGCAGAGCCTGTGGCCTCCAAGTGTCTGTCTCCCTTAGGCTCTACTGATGAGTGGTGGGTGAAGACTGGCCGAGCTTGCAAGCCATTGAAGCAAAGCTTCTCCTCTGGGCAAGGCGTGTGTCCTGCTCAACCGACAGGAGTCTGCCTAGCTTTGAGTCTGTCCATCCATCACAGCGGAGCTAGGGTGAGGCATGGGCTGTAGTATGAAGCGACAGGGCTTAGAGCTTAAAGGAGTCATGAGAGTTAGCAGACAGGTTGGATCACAGCAGGTGGAGGAGAAAGTCTAGACCACGTGCAGATGAGGGTAGGGCATGCAGTCTTGAGTTTATTTCAACCTGAGGAGAAATGCTGTTTGTGTAACACGTGACAGACGCTTAGGTTTGGGGGTACGTTACCAGGCAATTATAACAAGTATACTTCAGGGACAATCAGCGAGATTCCTCAACCCAGGTTCTTCCCTGGCTTTGACAGTTCTGGGTCCCCACTCTGTTACCAAGGACTCGGGAACTCACCGTAAGAGCCTATTGCAAATCAGCCCTATGAGCGAATGGAATGCCCATGCAGACACTGATAATGGCCAGGACAGTCATACTGCAGGTAGAGCTGGGAGAAATTGGGGTCAAAAGAATGATGTAGGACAGATGAAGAAGGAAGACTGTCTCTGTTCAGACATGAAAACAGTGCACTGATTTGTGAGTGTCTGTGTGTCTGTGTTTACATGTATAACTTACTGTCTTGGTTTACTTGAAGCGTCACTAATTTAGAAAGATAAATGGAATAAAACTATACCAAAGAAAGCCTGAAGAAGTAATTGTATGTGTTTAGCATAATGCATATTTTATATTAGTTGGGTTTGGTGATTTGAGTTTATCCCTGATTGAAGATGTTAAAGGACTGACTGAAACAAGAAAATGTTCTAGTCAACGTTTATTAATAAATAAACAAATAAACTTTCCTCCCTTGGGTAGGGCTTTTGTCGCTACAGCAGCAATCAAAGCAGCTGCTGCAGTAGAGAGAGCAGGCCCCCAAGCCGTCCTGTTGTCCCCAAGCCACGGTGGCCCATGCCCCCCTCACACTAGCAGTGCTGATACACACACACAGGCCCCTCTTGGGCAGCAGGTCACTAAAACTTCAAGCAGCACACTGCCAGTTCCTCCTTCCTGCCTTGGGGCTGTGGAGATGGAAGGCAAAATGGCGGCTCCTGCCACCGCCTCAGTGGGAGCTGTGCATGGAGGAGTTCCTGATTCAGCCTGCTGCTGTGGAAGCCAACACCTTTCCTGCCTCGGAAGGCCTACTGCTGCTGTGGGAGCTGTCTGTGACGAGACGATCTTTCCTGCTTCAGCCTATTGCCCTCACAGTGGACTTTTTGTAAAATTTGGACTCTGGAGACTTTATAACCCCTCAAGGCAGAAAAGCAGCCAGACCCCTGCCTGAGGAAGCCCCATCAGCCCAGCTCCTCCCCCAGACCTCTGTAGCTGTCATCTCCAGCCCCTCAGTAGGGGTTACCCAAATCTGAGATGAAAAGTCTTGACCAAAAAATCCACTAATCTCTGAGCAGGAGAACTGACCAATGCCTGAATAGGAAAGCCCACCAATCCCCTGAGCTTCCCAAAGCTCAGGACTTGAAATCCCATCAATCCTCACTCTGGAAAGCCCTACCCTAGAAAGCTCACCCCGCCCCTAAGAAATTATATATAATTCTAGAAGCAGAGGCAGCCATTTCTGGATTTGTCCCTCCTCTCCTGGATTCATCCCACCAATAAATCTCATTTAAGAGATTTACTGCCTACTGTGACTCACGCATTGGAAGAAGGAGGAGGAGGAAAGAAAGAAGTACCAGAAAGTACTAGAATCATCACCACCTAGTCTGAGTGAAAAGAAAACCATTCCATAGATGACGTGTACTGGAGGATATTTGTGCCATTGAGACTAAAAATACAGACAAAAGCGAGAATTCCAGATAGACTGTTGGACTTCCAAGGCAGTAAAATTAGCTGCATCTAAACTGAGAGCTGCAAAACCACAAGGGGGGCTTGAGATGATGGGCCAGCCACAGGGAGAGCAAACGGGAAATTTCCTTGTGGAACAAGATGCAGCAGGCTCTGGCAGAGGGCTCCTCTGGGCTTGGGACGGTGGGGAGATGTTGAGGGCTCATCCTCCTCCCCAGCCCCACAAACCCCTCTCCCCACCCTCACAAACCCTCTATGACTCTCCCTGCTCTGTGATGCAGACCTGGCACTTATGGTGAGACCCACTGAGACAGCCTCAGATCTCAGCTGCCTCAGGCAGCCATGTGAGTCCCACTATGCAGACGGTTCTCACCTTCCTGAATAGAACCCCTGAGCCATGGTTGAGCTCAGTCATCTTGGACACTGACCCACGGCCCCTTTCTGAGTTCAGAGGCTGCTTCTCCCGTGCCCATCACGCCTGATGTTGAGTTCATTTTATTACTGTGGCCAAGGCCTCAAAAAGGTGAGGTAGTATGGTGAACCCCCTAGAAAGAGTCTTTGTTGGTGTGTTCCATTTCTATTCTCTTGTCATTGGGTGAGTTTAAAGAGTTTGGCTGTCTTACAGAGATGCCTGAAGGGAAATGCTGAGTTGAGAAGAGAACACTGCTTCCCTAGGGCATGAGACCTGGCAGGGCAGGGATTCAAGGAGGACCAAGGTTTTCATCTGAGTGTAATTGAAAGTCCATGGTCTAGGACCAAGCACTGACTCTGAATCTCATTGGCTTAGTCCCACATGGTGGGTTCTCTGAAGAGCAATGTCTCCTGACCCTCCATCTGCCCTGTTCCACCTCTCAAGGCCATTCACCAGGCCTTTCCTTAGTGGCAGTAGAAGCCCTAAGGGCCTCTGAGCAAAACCTGAAGTCCGACCTTTGTCCCTAAGACATGGGGCCTTCCAAGGTGCTGAGCTGTGGCTGCCGGCCTGAGTCTGTGCCTGGAGTAGAAGACTGGGGCCGAGAGCATCACGTGTGGACCTCACAAGCTCCTCCTTTATCTCCCAAAGAAGGAACAAGTGAGAACGAGCCTTTCGAAGCTAGAAAATGGAGGGAAACTATTATTTGAAGTCACTATTCTTGAATAACATGTCCAAAAGAAGCAAGAGAAGTTAATATTACCCTCATTGTTATATTCTTAGTATCAGGGAAGAACCAAGAGACCACCACCAGTGACTAACATTTGAAACCAAAGTTCTCCCCGTTCAACCTGAGCCATCAAGGAGCATGCCTCCTGAGGTCCTGGGCCGTGTTCTGATGATGTCATTTGCCAGACACAGTTCCTCTCAGGGGAAAGGCCTAAGAGTCACACCCAAGACACGCCTCAGAGCCTTGGCTCTTGTGGTTTGAATGAGGTGTCCCCACAGTCTCCAGCGTTTGAATGCTTGGTCCCCAGTGGGTGGTGCTGTTTTGGGGGAGACTTAAGAGGTGTGGCCTTGCTGGAGGGAGAGCATCTCACTGTGGACCTGCTGTGAGAAGTCAACCACTCCTCCGCTTCCTACTTGAAATGTGAGCTCTCAGCTGCTCCTGCTGCCATATCTATTGGCCTGCTGCCAGGAGTCTTGTCACAGGGCACTCTTAACCCTCTGGGACTGTAAACCCAAATACATTCTCTCTTCTGTAAGCTGCTTTGGTCATGGCTGCTTTGGTCATCACAGCAACAGAAAAATAACTAAGACAGAAGTGGTGTGAAGCAGTTGGTGTGATGGGTGAAGTGCCTCTCTCCTGAGCACTCAGCCTCTTCTGTTTCCCATAAAAGGACTCTTACAGAATCCTGAGTCTGCACCTTCATTTCAGGTCCTGCTGAGGTCAGCCAGCTTCAGTACCTGGCCTCAGCAGGACATACTGCTCCATCTCTGGTCCCTTTGGCTTCTGAAGCTCTTGTAGCTATTTTCAACCTTCCTGGACCATCTTGGAAACCGAATGCTAGCTCCCCTGTCTGAGCTTTTTCCCACCTTCCCCTCCATCCTGTCCCCCTCAGGGGACTTGCTTCCATTCTCACTGAGTAGCTCTCTGACACTATCCCCCCTTGAATTTGAAATTCCTACTAACCATTCCCAGCTCGCATACCCTCCCTTGCTGAAAGTACTTCACACTAAAAAAAAAAAAAAAAAAGATACTGTTATCTGCCCAGAGCACTCTGTCTCCACTAAGCAGCTCATCTCTTATTCGGATGTGGCAGTCCTCACTAGAACACAGGCCTCAGGCCTCGTGAGATGGCCGCCCTGTGGCTCTCAGCAGGAGGAAGTAACCCTGGATGGCAGATAGTGGGATGTCTCACAAATGGGGTCAGGCCCTATTTCTGTCCTTGTTCTCCTCATACAGGAACTCTTGAAGAAACAAATGAAAAAGAGAGCGACTGTCCAGACTCTGGAGAAAATGAAAAAGGAGGATGAGACATCTTCAGATCCCAAGAGCTCAGAATATCAATTAACAGCCCCATGGAACCTGCTGGATCCTACCATCATTGATCAGGGCACCCCAATCCCGAAAATTGGCTTGAAGCTCAAAGGGAAACCAGAGAAGTTTGGGATTTCTGACCAGCTCCTGTGTATGAAGATTCTGGGAGACGACCTTGGGCAGAAACACAGCCAGCTCTTCTGGGGTCTTCCCTCTCTTCACAGCGAGTCCATTGTGGCCCCCGTCCTGGTCCCCCTGAGCAGATACTCACTAGAACCTCATCTTATGCTGTTCAATGGGGTCTGTACAGCTGCTACAGCCCCGGTTCCAGACCACAGAGCTCCAGCCTTTCCCCAGTCCAGTACCTTGTCCCTCAACCTTGTACATCCTCAGCCCCAGCCACAGGTTCTGGCTTTCACTCGGGTCCATACTCAGGCCCGCATGCAATCCTCACTCTCTTCCATGCCACCACTATCTCTACCCTGTGGAAGTACTTTCCAAATACCACAGAATGGGACTATCTCTGATGTCTTCAATGGAAATGAAAACCTGCAATGCCACCTGTTGCAGAATCAAGATAGCTTGTGGGGTTTGGTCCCTGAATGCCAACCTTATGAAACCTCTTTCGGCCTTCTAGTTCCCAGCTTTCTACTGGGCTGCAAGCCTTTGCAGAGCTATGTCTCCATCCCCGGGACTGACCATTTTCATTTCAGCAGTGAACTTCAGAACAACCTGGAGCCCTGTGAGCCAAACAACCTGATCCCACCCTCATGCTTCCAGCCTTACAATAGGACAGAAGTACCAGAAGTGGTGGACCCGCAGTTTAAACCAACAGGAACATCTTCCCATGACTACAAATGTGCTAAGCCTCTACAGTCTGTGCACTGGGGCCATACCAACCTCGGGTGTGGAGAACTGAGTCACTCGGAATGTTTCTGTGAAAGGGTCTCAGTGAAGCCTCAGTTAAGAAAGGTCATAGCCAAGAATGTTGGCCAAATCCTAGGGAAATGCCCATTGGATGCTGCGCAAATGATCTCAGGATGCTATGTACTGAATAGCCTGAGTGCTGCCCCTGAGGCAGGGGGGAAATGGGTGTGCCACTCAAGGACTGGCTTGGAAATTGAACGACTCAGCATCTTTAGGAAGAACTTGGACCAGAGGCAAGCAAGGAGCATCCTCAGGCTCCATGTGAGCCGAAAGTTCTGGCAGATCACCAGGGGTCGGATCCCTATCAGCGTGTGTTGCTCATGGCTGGCTCTGGACCTGCCTCCCTGGAACTCAACCCTGGGAAACACTTACTGTGACACTGCCACTCCCGAAATTCCTCTTCTTGACCACAAGACCCAAAAGATGCTGGAAGCCCATCTCATAAGGTTCCGAGTGAGCCAGAAGTGGGGCCTCCCCCTCAAGGTCTCTGAATCCATAAAGTTCTATATTTTGAGAGAAACCAAAAGATGGCCCCTCCCTCAGTCTGATTTCCCCTTGTCTTCAAACAGTATTCCTGGAATGGATTTGAAAAGTAACCTCCTCAACCCCCTCAGTGGAAGCTCCAACCTTTCCCATGGAGACAAGATGGAAACAGCCAACTCAGCCCCCATCATAGATCCTCTCGCTGTCTCACGTGTAGACAGCAAAAGAGAGGAGCCCCTGGGACCAGCACACCCTAGTGTTGTCCCTAAGGTTACAGAACTGGTCCAGACAAAGGAGGATGGCAGACCCAGCAACCTGGAGAGCGTGAGTCAGAAAGATGTAACACCGCAAAGCAGGCCCACACAGGAGCAGCCCACACAGGAAGAAGTGGCTGGACCTGAACCGGAGAGAGAGTGTGAAATGGCAAGTTCTTCTCACATAGACATCATGGAAGACAAACAGATGATGGAAAAGAGTCCAAACCATGTCTCAACACCCAAAATGTTCAGAAAAATCTTCATGTCTCAGGAGGTGAGCGTTCTCCTGTCGGGATCTAGTGCTAACCAGTCCACGGAGGGCAATGAAGATATGAATAAAACCGTCTCTGTGTTGGAAAACTCATCAGGGACGCCAGTTCCTGAAGAGCCAGCAGTGTCAGACTTCAAGAGACAGTTGTGTGAGGAGCCAAACTCTAAGTTGGAGAATCAGCTGCAGAGCCAGACTGAAGGCTATGAAAGTGACGAATCTTTTGCTTCGGACAGCATGACTGATTACTCACAGTCTTTCTCCAACAGCATGTCTAGTGCAGATGGCTCAATGTTCAGGGACATATATGTCCACCTCCATCATAACAGCAGGATCAGTGCAGATCCAGGACAGAAGCCCAGGAGGGTTTCCAAACATCTCTTAAAGAATCTCACACCTGCTGAGAAAAAACTGGCCTTACCAGAATGCAGAAAAGAACTCGGTACAAGTGACACTCTGGGATTGGAGGCATCCAAAGCAGGAAAGAAGAGCCAACCCATTAAAGGGAAATCAGACAAGAAGTCATGCCCTTCTGAAAGTTACTTCAGAAAAAAGATAGAACAGTTTTTCCAGTGGTTTTATCCCAGCAAAGACAGCACAAGACATAGATCTGAGAAAGATAAGGCTCTCTTCATGAGCTGTGGGCCCCCCGAAGCCCATGAGCTCATGGCTTCCCTTGGGAAGCTCCTGGAGGATAAGCTATTGAGCGAGCGCAAATCTCAGTCCGTGCTGTGGAGCCAGAAGGAGAGGCTGCCGGCCCAGCCAGTGCCCATCAAGGGACGACTTTTCACCCCTGCAGCTGCCCGACATGGAGAAGGCACAAGCAACTGCTCCTGTCGGAGGACAGCCATCTCCCCAGGCCCAAGCTATAAGCTGAGTCCCAGGCAGAAGCGTGTTCATGTATCCTTTGAGCAGCAGCCACAATTCCAGACGTACTTGTCCTCCCCCCACTCCAGACAGCCCTAGTTCTCTTCAAGCCCCCACTGGCATGAAGGTAAGCCATTTGTCTCTTACCACCCTCACATCTGCCAAAGGCACTGTGATCGGCCTGACCCTTCCATAGAAATTGCAAAGGGAAAGTTTTCACAGTGGAATCCAGTCTTTGTTTAAATTTTTAAAAATATTTTCAGAGCAATACACCCTGTGATGAGAATAGTGATGAGAATAATCTATTTAACAAAACCAAGAATACATGTTTCTTCTGATAGTGTGGAGTTGTCTGTGTCTGAACTGTGGGCCTGGGTTGTGGGATTGCTCAACACATGCTTAATGAATGGCTTCTACTAAAATGGATGTCTAGTACCTCGTAGGGCGCTTGCCAGAACCTTCCCAGCTTAATTCTGGATCCTTTGATGTCACTGGTTTATGAAACTTTTTTGAGATTTTCACACATGTATGTAATGAAGTAATATTTATTCCACCATACTCCATGTCCCCCATCTATCCACCATCCTCCCCCAGTGTCCTCCCATCCTCCACAGTGTCCTCACCTATCCACCATCCTTCCTCAGTGTCCCCTATCTATTCCACCATGGTCCTGCAGCATCTCCCCAACACACACTCCATCCCAACTTCATGTCTAGGTTTAGTTAGTGCTGCCCATATACATGTAAGAATGGACTGTCAGGGCTGGAGAGATGGGTCAGGGGTTAAGAGCACTGGCTGCTCTTCCAGAGGTCCTGAGTTCAATTCCCAGCAACCACATGGTGGTTCACAACCATCTATAATGAGATCTGGTGCCCTTTTCTGGCGTGTACATGCAAACAGAACACTGTGTACGTAATAAATCTTAAAAAAAAAAGTGGACCATCTGTTGGAGCATGGGCAATCACTTAGTGGCCATATCTTCAAAAAGGGATGACTCAATGATTAAAAGTACTTGTTCACCCATAGGATCTGAGTTTGGTTCCCATCATAACATCAGGCAGCTCAGACCCCCATGTAACCCCGGCTTCAGGTGGGATTGAGGCTGACTTGGTCTTGCATAGGCCTGTGCAGGTAACGGCTGTGCCATGAGTCCATGATTGTTTCAAAGCACTCTCCCGTCCTCTTCCCTGCTGTCCCCAAGCCTTGGTGCTGGGCTTGACACAGGGCTAAGCTTGTCTCTTATTCTCAGCATCTCACGCAGTTCTGCATCTCTGCATTGACTGCTGCCCGCTGCTGAAAGACACTTCTCTGACCAAGGCAGACAGCAGCTCAGGTCTCCAGGGACGAGCATGGGGCTTGGCTGCCTCCCTTGTAAGTTATCTGTCAGGGCTGTTCCCAAGGCCTCCAAAACAACACAGGCTGTGGTGCCAAGACTCTGTGCTGAAGACACCGCACACCGTGGCTGCAGGACACACAGAGAACAGTCTTATACCTGGGGAACTTCCAGCTGGCTGCCTTTCACGATGCTGACAGGCAGTGTGCAGGCTGTGGGGGAGACCAGAGACCAACGGTCTTACCCAGCAAGTTCTGGCTGCTGCATGCTGCAACAGATCCTATTGGCTCAAGTCTAATTGGATTCTGAAGCATGATCCACAGGAGAGAATTTTATGGCTGGTACTGTAGTGCTGTTCGAAAGCCCACAGCGGGAGAGGTCATGGGCCAGAGGGTAGAAACTGATGTGTTTATTCTAAATGGTCATGCTGACAATCGCCTTTCAGACATTTATCCTTGTACTCATTTTGTGTGTGTGTGCTTTTTTTTTTTTCCTAACACAGAGACTTATTCTGAAAATTCCCAGTCATTTTCTTTTTTTTTTTTTTTAATTTCTGTTATTTTTAGACATGGTTTCACTATACGGTGCCAGTTGACCTGGAATGGAACTTGCTATGTAAATCAGGCAAGGTTCAAACTCAAAGACATCTGCCTGCCTTTTTTAAAATGAAAATTTTTATTCCTGTGTGTGTGTTTATGTGTGGCTGCACATGAGACCAGAAGAAAGCATCAGACCCCTCGAGCTGGAGTTGCAGGTAGCTGTGAGTGCTTGGAGCCTCTGAAAGAGCAGAACAGCTCTCCGCCTCTGAGACATCTTCACCAGCCTCCTCAGCCGCTTTCCGGTGAGGAAAACCCTAAAACTCCGGAACAAGAAAGTGCTGTTTCCCTGTGCCCTCGATATCCTACACAGCAGAACTTCAGAATTGAACACCTTCTGACACAGTAAGACAGAGCTGTCCCCTGAGGCCCACAGGAAGTTCTGATTTGGCAGCATGAAGCCCAGGCTCTGAAGACAG
Organism: Pachyuromys duprasi; assembly: GCA_028658305.1. Taxonomy (NCBI): domain Eukaryota; kingdom Metazoa; phylum Chordata; class Mammalia; order Rodentia; family Muridae; genus Pachyuromys; species Pachyuromys duprasi. The sequence goes on along the minus strand of CM053743.1, from coordinate 47,611,367 downwards.
TGATGGAGAGAGCGCTTCCCCTCTGATCTCATCATCATCTGCCCACAGGAGCCATTCCTCTGTCCCTCAAGAAGGGTGCAATGAGGGCCCTGCTCCCCAGTCTTACTGACACTGTGGGCAAGGGTAACACCCAGCACGCATCCTTCCCTCTCTATCTGTTCTTCACAGACAAAGACAGAACTTGCAACTGTAAAGGGACCCAGGTATAAGAATATTTTTCTGATACTTCTGTTCCTAAAGAATACTAACTTGGAAATACAAATCAAGATGACCCCAAGATTCCATCTTATACCCGTCAGGGAGGCTATGATCAAGATATTTTCTAGATCCATCTATTTTCCTGAAAATTTCAAGATGTCTCCATTGTGTAAATGTATCACGTTTTCTTTATCCATTCTTTGGTTAAGGGACATTAGGTTGTTCCCAGTTTCTGGCTATTACAAATAAAGTTGCTATGAATATAATTAAGCAAGTGTCTTTGTGGTATGGTGGGGCATCTTTTGGATATATACCCAGCTATACCACTTGTGGAAAATAGATGGATCTAGAAAATATCTTGAATGAGGTAACCAACCCCAAAAAGATATTCATGGTATGGTACTCATAAGTGGATATTAGCCATGAAGTACAGGATAATCATGCTTCAATGCACAGACCCAAAGAAGCTAAATTACAAGGAGGGCCCAAGGGAGGATGTTTGCCTCTCCCTCAGGAGGAGAAAAAAAAATAGGTATTGGGGGTAGAGGGGGGAAGCAGGGGTGGGGATTAGGAGTAGGAAGGAGGAGGGGAAAGAGGGCGAGATGAGAGAATGGAAATTGGAGGTGGGAGGCATCTCTGGGGTTTGCCAGAGGCCTGGGATAGGGGAGGCCCCGGGAAGTCTGGGGAAGGGGAGCTACCCTAGCTGAGGCAGCGGGAGATGTGGAGTCTGAAGTGGTCACTTCCTGTAGCCAGGCACGACTGCCAGTGGAGGGATCAGAACACCAACCCAGCCACAATACCTTCCACCCAAACTTTGTCCTTGCCTACAAGATGTGCAGGGACAAAGATGGAGCAAAGACTAAGGGAATGGCCAACCAACTTTCAGGAAAATGGATGGATCTAGAAAGTATCATCCTGGGTGAGGTAACCCAAACAGAAAAAGACATGCATGATCTACTCACTTATAGGTGGATATTAGCCATAAAGTACAGGATAGCCATGCTACAATGCACAGACCCAAAGAAGCTGTTGCCCATCCCATGGGAGAGAACCAATTCCTGACACTATTAATGTGACTCTGCTACGACAGGAGCTTAACATAACTCCTCTGAGAGGCTTCACCCAGCAGCTGATGGAAACAGATGCAGAGACCCACAGCCAAACATTAGACAGAGCTACGGGAGTCCTGTGGAACAGTCGAGGGAGCTGGAGGGGTCAACACCTATTTTTTTTCTCCTCCTGAGGGAGAGGCAAACATCCTCCCTTGGGCCCTCCTTGTAACTTAGCTTCTTTGGGTCTGTGCATTGAAGCATGATTATCCTGTACGTCATGGCTAATATCCACTTATGAGTACATACCATGAATATCTTTTTGGGGTTGGTTATCTCACTCAAGATATTTTCTAGATCTATTTTCCAGAAGTGGTATAGCTGGAGAATCAATCTGGACCCATGGGGCTTCACAGAGACTGAACCACCAACTAAAGAGCATGCATGGGCTGGTCCTAGGCCCCTCCAGAAGTATGTGTAGCTTGGTCTCTATGTGGGTACCCCAACAACTGGAGCGGGGGTTCTCTGTGACTGATGCCTGCCTTTGGATCCTGTCCCCGTGACTAGGCTGCCTTGTTTGGCCTCAGTGAGAGAGGATGCTCCTAGTTCTGCAGCTACTTAATGTGCCAGGGCAGGTTGGTCCCCATGGGGGACCTCCCCCTTCTCTGAGGAGGGGAGGGGAGAATGAGGGAGTGATGTTCCGGGGGGGGGCACTGGATGGAAAGGGGGGCCTGCAATCAGGATGTAAAGTGAATAAATAAATTTTAAAAACAAATAGTACACATTAAAGACCAATAGGAAGCCCCCAAACAAAACCAAAAATACTGACTTGAATACTTCCTAACTGCACAGTCGCTGTGTGAGGTGTGTACCCACAGATTTTGCTGCCTTGGGGCTGGTTCAGACTCCAGGAACTGACTTCTATGGTGGCATGATGCTCTCTGGCAATGACACTATTTCTATTCCCAACTTGAAAATGAGGTATCTATATATATATGGGCACTCTGGGTGGAAGGAAGAACCCCACGCACACACTCCAGAGGACTCTCCAGGATGCCGGCTGCCTGACACCAGCAGAACAAAAGGCCCCTCAGCAATCACCTGAAGAGAGAGCCTGCATGGCTGCCCAGTGTTGGAGAGTAAAGAAACAGAGGAATGGAACAGTCAGAAAGGGGAGGAGGAAAAGAAGAAAGTGTGAGCAGGAGCCGGTCTCTCATCCTCAGGACCTCCTCCCATCCCACAGTCCTGACCTACCGGAGACTGATATGAACTTTCTAGCACAAAATGCTGTCGTTTAACTACGGCAGCATGAGGACAGTGGCTGAGTGGGGCTGACAGAATGTGTATTGGTCTCTGTGGGGGTGGGTCTCTTTCTGCTTCTCATGCGAAGTTGCAGTGACCCCAACATGTGTTAATCAGCTATCGGTGTTCTGGGAACTTTAAATTTTAGTGCTTAAGAACCTAATTTATTGCCTCTGTCTCTGTAAGTCCTGCATTCTCTGTCTTGGGGTCTTTGACAAGGCTGAAATTAGAAGGTTTGACTGGGGAACAACCCAGCTCCATAGTTCCTTGTAGAACTCTAGCAGGGTTCAGCTCCTCGGGGCTATTGGGCTGAGGCTGTCATTCACATGCATGCTGGTTCTTGGCTGGAGTTCTTCCTCAGTTTCCTGTGGGTGGGCATACCCCAAGTGGTAGCTTGCTTCATCAAAGACAGGGAGGTGAGATTTTGTTAGCAAGACAAATGCCAATGTATTCCTAGAAGTGCAGAAACACCAACGGGTTACACACTGGAAGTCCTCCTTGATGGATCAGTGGTTCCAGTGATTCGAAACTAGTACATAAAGATGAGCTCTATCATGAATTAGGAGGACTTGTGTGGAGCACCTGTAGGAAGCAGCACAATTTGTTGTGGGATCAAGTTATGTTCGCAAGATACACAAGCCATGAAGCCCCATTATGTTGGAAGCTGAAAAAATTGGAAATGCATTGTCCAGTTATGGTCTGAGCCTCAACACTGAATGAGGAGCACAGTAATCAAGGGACCAGGAAGGACCACTGTCAGACTGCCCTGCTTGGAACGTTGGGACTTAAACAGATTTAAGTCAACTTCGAGAAACTACATACTGCTCATTTTACTCCAGGGTTCGAATCCAGGTGGGTTTTCATGTTTCAACCGCATACCATCTTCCCAGAGCTTTGAAAGTTTCCTCTCATTTACACAAGCGCATCCTAGAGATGGAGAAAGCTACCTGCATTTAGAAGATTTACAAGGGTAATAAAAGTCAGGGGTGGAGAGGCCTGTCATATAGAGATGAATAATTTGGATCCAAAGGATAACATACCTAATTCAAATAACTTAAGGTCCAGAGCCTACTGACTGATGAGCCTGAAGAAACCTGAGAATGAGACCCAATGGATGTGCGACCTGGCATCTAAGACAACAGCAGAATCCCTGGCCACTGGGTACAGATGCCACACTTGCCTTCCTGTGTTGACGAGGAAAGTCCTTCATGTGGCTGTTTCTCTGCTTGAGAGAACTGTGGATGAGGGCAAGTCCCCAAAATCAGGGATCTGCTGGTCAGCTGGCAGCAAACCAACTCTTGATGGCCTGGTAGCTTCAAGGCCACCCATAGGTTCACTGTGGAAAGTGCTTGCCACGTGAGCACAAAGATCTGAGTTCAGGGCCTCAGCACCCACAGAAACCGCAGGGTGCATGTGTCTGTGAGCCTGGTATCTCGAGGTGGACACTTGCTGATCAGAGATCGTCTATCCAAACTAGTCAACTCACAAATGAGGTAGGGGCTGGAGAGATGGTTCAGCGGTTAAGAGCACTGGCTGCTCTTCCAGAGGACCTGTGCTCCATTCCTAGCACTGTTTTGAGGAAGGTCCAACAGAGAAGATAAGGGATGTTCCCCAACTATCCCTGATTGCTTGCCTTCTGTCTGATCTCTCCCTAGTCCACCTGTTTCCCAACCAAGACAAAGTCCACCCAGCCTGCTACATTCCCAAACTCAATGAGCTCCTCAGCTGCCCGGCCTGCAGAGCCCACTGTAACCACGTCCAAGATTGCACTCTGCTCTCCAGTCACCCTGGTGTGCCTCAGAGACTCCCATACCAGTGTCACAGTCTGTCTCTGGTCTGTCTGATCTGTGAGTCTGTCCGGTGTCCAGACTCACACAGTTCCATCAGTGGGAAGGATGCCCCGTGTACTGTTCCCAAAATGTCCCTTGCATCCTACTGTTTGCCCACTACCTCACACTCGAGTGTTCAACCTAGTCCATATCTGACCCCTGACCCCACTGTTCTCAGTGTCTCATGCTCCCCTTCTCACTCAGACCCCGCTGTTCCCCATGTCGACCTAGTCCCCTGTCTCCTTAGCTTCCAATTTCCACAAGTCACCCTAGTCTGATGCCAATTATTCTGGCTCCTATGACTTCTCACCTCAGCATAGTCCACCGCAGAGCTCATTGTCCAAATCCCTTGATTATGATGTCATATGACCCACCAACCTTCCCTTTCCTAATGTCACAATAGTGCCACCAGAGTGCCTGGTTCCACAGATCACCCCAGTCCCTACTCTGTAGTGTTTCCCAACTCACCCTAATCCCAAACCATGGCCGGCCCACATCCAGCCCCTTTCCCAAGCTCAACCTAGTCTGCAAATGCCCCTGCTAAGTGGGAAGCTGGTCCCCACTCTACCCAAGCTCACTGTGGTAGGCCCCTCCCCCGCTCTGCCCAAGCTCTAGCCGGAACGCCTGTCCTTGTAACCTACCCCTTAGTCTTCTAACACAGCCATTCCTGTCCTCAACACACCTGCTTCTGCCTGTCCCCATAGCCCCCTTATTCCTGGATACGCTAGAGTGGTGACACGCAGTGGCTGCTAGCCTGCCCGTACCCTACTCACCCCAATCTACCCAGCATGCTAGGCTCCTGCGCACACTGAGAACATACCAAACCTCACCTCACCTGTTTCTGGTCTTCTGCTCGTCCTACAAAGCCCCTGCCTAACCTTCTAGGAAAGCCCGTTCCCCAGCTATGCTGATCAGTGTTGCAGGCCTTGCCCCATATGCTCACATGCCTAACTCACCCTATTCTATGACCGCCCAGCATGCTCTCCTGCCCTGTCCCTAAACCTATACCTATGGTGCCTTACCGGCCACCGGGACACCAGCCACATCCTGGCTTGCCAGACTGCCATGCTACCCAGCTTGCCCTGTTCCACCCAGGGCACCCCATTACCAACATGCCCTGCTTACCTCTCCTGTCACTCTGCACGTTAGCCTAGAGTTCCCAGCAGCCTTGGCTCCTTTCTCACCTATCAATCCAGTGCCCCAACCCAGCTTAGTTCACAGTGACCTGCAATGACAGTGAGCCCTGGCCCTCTTCCTGGTCCACTTCCTGCTGACGCACCAGCCCACCCAGCAACCCAACAGTTGTCTGCTCCTTCATAATCTGGCACATACCGTCAGTCTCTCAGCTTTCCATCTAACCAAACAGCTCCAATCCCACTTTGCTCAACATCCAAGCAAACATCCAAGACTGCACTTTCCCCCAGCTCATTTGAGCTCTCCAGTTCCCAATCATCTTGCCTACCAGGATCCCTACCTCATCCTGGTCTCTGGAGGATGTTTTATTCCTAACTATCCTCAGATCACACAGCCCACTGGGCTCCCTAAGACTGCAGCTGGCTGGCCTGCTGCCTGCCACTGTTATTCACTTCACCCTATTCCACCAAGCACACCCCCATACTATGGGCAACCCTAACTCCTTCCTGGCCTGGCTTTCCAAATGCACCACCACCGAAAGCAACTGGTATGATCATACACAAAAGAACACTTGAAATTGTAATTGTATACCTCCTGTATTTATCATGGCTTTGTGATTTTAGTCTGTCCCTCTGACTGAAGACTCTGCAAGATTACTCAAACACAAAAGTTGGTAATTGCACACTCACAAAGTCAATACAGGGAAAGGAAATTTTGTCTTGCTACTTTTGCGAGAGGGGAAGTGATCCTGTAGATGGATATGTTGAAAGACTTTGGTCCTCATGAGACCAACTAAACAACAGCAAACATTTCCAGGACGATGCCATGTCAGGCTCTCCAGGCTGGAGATTTACATGGGTCGAATTCAAGAGCTACAAATGATAAAGGGAGATAAGGTGAAGCCCCGCACAGAGGGAATGAACACACGTTCCCTGTGTAAGAGGAAAAGCCGGGAGGGGACAGAGCAGTAGGCTCAAGCAGAGGGCTCCCCTGAGGCTGAAGGGTGGGGGGCTCACCCTCCTCCCCGCCCTCACAAACGCCCTCCCCGCCCTCACAAACCCTCTATGACTCTCCCTGCTCTGTGATGCAGACCTGGCACTTACAGGCAGGCCCGCACAGCCTCAGCTCTCTGTTGCCTTGGGCAGCCGTGCGATTCACACTATGGAGAACGTTCTCTCCTTTCTGAATAGCGCTATCGAACCATATCTGCTGAGCTTTGGCTCAGTCTTCATGGACTTTTACCCCAAGTGCCTCCTTCTGAGTGCAGTAGGGGTGCTTCTTTTGTATCTGACGTACCCAATCCTGAAACTCTTCTTACCCACACGGACCAATCAAGACACCCACAAGGTAAGGCAGTATGGTGAGCTCCTAGGGAGTTTCTTCATTGGTAGAGAGGAGAGAACACTGCTGTCTTAGAGCATGGAGCCTGGGCTAGAAGGAATTAACGTTTTCACCTGCACCTATAGTCTACCTATAGGATACCACTGGGTATTCATGCCCAGTGTTGAGCACCCATTCCTGGTCTTGCTGACTTGGCTCCAGGTGCCAGGTTTTCTGAAGGAGAGCAGTGTCTGCAGACACTGGGTCCTTCTTCGTATACTCCTTCATTCCCTTCACCTGGCCTTCCTCCAGCTTGGGCTGCAGGAGAGTGGTGATGAGCACTGGGGCCTCTGAGCAGAACCTGGAGCTCGAGCTTCATCTCCAGGACAAAGGGTCTCAGAACACCACTGAGGCTCTGGCCCCAGAGCGAAGGCTGTTCAGTACAGGACTTCTCAATATTCCCAGCTCTGAGTCTTGCAGATAAAAGTCCTCTTTTGGTTTCTCAAAGAAGGAAAAACTGAAAATATTGTATCAGGGCTGGAGAGGTGGCTTAGAGGTTAAGAGCACTGGCTGCTCTTCCAGAGGTCATGAGTTCGATTCCCAGCAACCACTTGACTCACAACTATCTCTAATGAAATGTGGTGCCCTCTTCTGGCACATAGGTGTAAGTGCAGACAGAGTATTGTATACACACTAAGTAAACATATCTTTAAAAAAAGAGAAAATATTCTATCACCTTTGAAAGTATACAATAAAGATAGTAATTAATCTTACTAGGCTGGAATCACAATATTCTGGTTAATGGAAGACTTGGGAATCCTAAGAAAAACAACACTTAAAAAAATCTTTCTTATTTATTTTTGTTCACAGCCACGGGGCAAAGTTAACAGAAGAAGAAGAGTATCATATAAAGGTAGGCTCCCCCCGACAGGGTCTTATCACTCCAGTTTTTCTTTTCCAGTCATTCCCATAAGAGCCCAGGTCCATGAGCTGAGGATATCACATCCCCCACACACACTTTCCATGACAATAGAGCCCTCAGAGAAGACTGAGAACCGGCCCATGCTCCTGCTCTCCTCACCCGTGGGCATGAAGCAGTGACTCCCGACCTGGGCAGGGGTGCTGCCCACACAGTGGGCACAGGTGGGACCCAGGGAGGACTACAGGTTGTGTTGGAGCCATAGCTCCTGACTCCTGGTGTCGCACCTGGATTCCCAGACGTCTCTGAGGAAGCCAACTCATGGGCTTCCTCATTGAGCATGGTGAGTAGACATCCATGACAGAAACGGGAGTGATGAGCGAGCGTTGCTGGCATTGCTCAGACAACCTCGCCTCCTGTTTCGTGGTGATTTCAGACTACAATAGCCTAAGTGTTTACTTTAGAGGAAACGTGTGATGCCCACACCTCTCTTTCTTCCCATACAACCCACAACCCTGCTTTCCAGAATTCAGAATCTTCCACAGAGAAGCACAGGAGCGGAAGAGGCTGCTGTCTATCCTGCAAAGGTGAGTCTCTTCCCTTCTTCCAGGGCCTGTTACCCACCTCCACCCCCACCCCAAGGTCAGGGCATTCCAGGGACTTAGCATAGCCTGCTCTTGTCATGGGAGGGATAGCCAACGGAGTAAGAGTGTAAACTGGGGGTACAGGGTGAGGCTGTCTCCTCCCTGGCAGCCAAGGACAGAGAAAAAGGAATAGGCACACAGGCTTTGGGTGTCCATACCCAAGGCGGGCCTTATAGGCCCTCTGTCTATGCATGGTGTTTGTTCTAGTTTTGTTCTGTTGCTATGATAAAACACCACAAGCCAAAACAAACTTTTAGGAGCAAAGGTTTATTTCAGCCTGCAAATCCAGACCACAGTCAGTTGTTGAGGGAAGTCAAGGCAGGAACTTGGAGGCAGGTCTGATTGCCATTCTACAAAGGGTTGCCTCCAACCAAGGAATTCACTTCCTAGCCAAGAAGTAAGTGGGAGCTGTGGAGAATGCTGCTGGCTAGCTAGCTATGGTATAGGTAGGGTCATCAGCACCATCTGCCTAGGGATAGTGCCGCCTACAGTGGGCAGAGCCCCTCCACAGCAATCATTAATCAAGAGACTCCCTTACAGACATGGCCATAGGCCTGTCCTATTTAGGCAATCCTTCCATTGAGGCTGTTCTTTCAGGTGAAGCCAGGCTGTCAAGTTCTAGTCAAGCTGACCTAGAATATAGGTCCTGACTACAGGTCTGAGATTTCTCTGTTCTTCAGCCCCTTGGGACAGACATATGACCCCTCCCACCTTCGGCAAGTGCTTTGTCCTGACCCCTGCTGTGATGTGTGCAACCGAGCAACTGCTAAGGTCAGTCGACTGCTCTCATGGGCCAGCCTGAAAGATGACGCTGCCTCTGTGTCCAGCGAGGTCTCCACAGCTTCCGTGACCGAGACCTCATTCACTCTGCTCCCTTCCCTCTCCCCAAGCCCTTCAGGATATCACATTTCATCTCTTTCACCTTCTCCTCCTCCTCCTACTCCCTCCATTTCCTCAACTAACATGGCCACCCCCTTGGAAGATATACTTCTGGGCACACCACAGGGTGACACCCGGCCATCAGAGCTGATTTCCGTCACAAGGCCGCTGGACCACATCCTACCTCGTCCACTTCCCACATTTCCTCCCGTGGCACAGGGTGCCGCTCAGCAAATGGAACAGCCTTTACAACAGGAAGCCACTGCATCCACGGCAGGCCATCCTCATAAGCAGCTGGTCAATGCCACAACAAATAGGGGTGCTTGGGGCACCCTGCCAGCACTCTCCCTGCAGCAGACTAGCACTGACGATGGCGCCTCCCCATCCCCGTTGGTAGGCTTGGTTAACCAAGAGACACTTAATCACTCTTCTGAAGCTTATTTGGGTGGACAATGCACAGGTCATTTTACAGTGCCTAGAAACCCCTCCCTCCCCAGTTCTGAAGTCCTGGCAGTGCTTGAGAGACAAGACAAAAGTCAGGCTAATGTCTTTACTCGGAAGGATGAGGAAAAAAAAGAATATTTCCAAAAAGCGCTTGCAATTTGGGAGAAAAAACTAAGGCCAGTGGCTGAGGTACAGCAGCACTCAGGTGACTCTCTCTGCCTGCATGACAGCAAAAGCGTCCTCAGCAAGCTGAATGTGCACCGGGCGCTCGTCCAACTCCCAGCCTCCACAAGCCACTTAGAGCCCAAGCTCACGCAGCACTTCTGGGGCCTCCCCTATCTCCACAGCGAATCCATGGGCACCATCACTACACTGTCGGCTCATTGTTCCTCGGCGTGCATCTGGTTCAACAGAACCTCAGACGCCCCGGCCGTGACTCACTGCACACCTCTGTCCTTGCCAGAAAGTCAGTCACAGACTTTGACCCAACCTCAGTCCCAAAGTGTCCTGCTTCAACCTCTAATCCCACTGTCACCGCCACCTCCTCCTCAGCCTCAGCTTAGCATCTGTGGGGTGTATTTTCATGGATCCCAAGATGTGGCACGATCTCTGCTGCAATCCGAAATCCACTGCCTAGAATACAGCATTGTGACAAAAGAACAGGAGGGAGGGTGGGGTTTGCCCTCTGTGGTCCAAAAATCTCAGGAAGAAATCTGTCCCCTTCCTTCCAAGCCCTCATTGGCCAGCCAGGCCTCTGAGACCCATGTTCTCAAGTCTGTTGCTCCTGAACAGTTCCCCCTGACTAATGCATTTCGGAAGAAATTCGAGCACCACCTTCGAAAGAGGCTCATCCTCCAGCGCTGGGGCCTGCCGCAAGGGATCTACAAGTCTCAGTCATGGGTGAGCCCAGACTTTCCAGAGGCATCTGAGAGCAGCTGTAGGCTCCCACGCAGCTCTCTCTATAAGCCCCAAGACAGCAAAGACCCACCCAACACTGTGTTGAAGCAGCCCAGAAGCTCCCAAGAGAGGGTCTCAGAGGCTGTCTCTCTAGAGAGAAAAGTGGGAAAGGCAGAAGGACAGAGTCCAGAGATTGTACAAAAATGCCCGTGGAGTAACACCAAGGGCACCCTAGATAATGACCTGCAATCTGACGGTAAGACAAACCCACAGTGCCACTCAAGGAGTCCACCAGGCAGACCTTCAGGGACCTCACAGGTGAGCCAATGCCGGAAAAAGATTGAGGCCGCCCTGCAAGAACATTTGAGCAAACATCTCAATGAAATCAATCACGATCAGGTCCCTGGCCCCACGTCCAGATCAGGACATCACCCTCCACCTTTAACCTCGTGTGCGAGCATCAGAGATCACAAGGCCCAGAGACAGCCACCTCCTGATAACAAGGATGCGCATGTCAAGCACATAAAGAGAATGACAAAGTCTGTTCTGCAGCAGACATCCATTATCTTAGACAGTACCAGCCTGGAGAAGTCAAAGGACAACAGACACAGCCCAGATGTGCCCAGAATGTCAGCTGAGGCTAGCCCTATGCCATTGAAGAAGGGATTAAGTTCTGACAAAACAGCCTGTGGGCCTCAAGGAACAAATATGAATGACAAAAATGTATTTGTACCCAGCAAGGTCAGTAACATAGTCAGGGGAGGACAGCTCAGTGGTCTTCAGCCACAACCTACCAAGATCTTGAAAACCAGCCAGTGCAAGAGTGCCCAAGGGGCAGATGGGAACACAACAAAAGCACACAGTACCCTGTTAGCTGGAAGGGCCATGAAGGGAGAGTCAGGTCCCCAGGAAAGTCAGACATCTGACTTTGACAGTCAGGTGTCCGGGAAGGAGAAATTTAAATCAGAGAGCAGTCAGCTCATCCAAGCTCTAGGGCCCCAAAGAAGCGTGCTCTTTATCTCGGATAAATTCACTTCCAAAGCTTTACTTAAGTGTGACCCTTCCAGCAGACCCGTGGATGCTGCTCGGGTGCAGCAGGTCCACTTGTCCACAGCAGGGCCTAGTGTGGAACAGCAACAGGAGCCCCAGATGCATCCATCTGTCTCAGACAAGGGCCAGAACAAGGAACTCCCTCCATCTGCCAAGATGGTGTGCCCCGTTCCCAGGAGAGCAGAGGAGCTTGGTGCAGGGCTTGCAGGGGCTAGAACAGTACAACCCAGTGGGAAGAGCTACCACGCACAGGGCAGCCCAACCCAGCGGAGTCGTGGGGAAAAGCCCACCACGCCCCTGCCAGCAAAGGCTCTGACCCCTCCTGAACACCTGTTCAGAAAGCACGTCAAACACTTTTTCCAGTGGCTTGCTCCTGACAAAAAATGCAAAGGGCAGGAAGTGTTCCTGAGAAAGGGTACACCCCCATCCTCACCAGGGCATGACCCAAAACTAAAGGGGAGAGCTCCCCTTCCAGGGAACACTGTAGCTCAGAAAGCCATGAGAGATCTTGGGGAGGTCCCCAAGGAACAAGCGGGGCACAAGCAGGCTGCAGCAGATAGCATGCACCCCCACGTGCCCTTATGTCCTCCTACAAAGCCTGTGAGGACTGCACCGAGGAAAGAGTACGGGGTCCCAGCAGAGGCAGTCCAGGGGCATCAGTTCCGCAATCAAGCAACTCACTCTACCGGACCAACTCCCAAGCCCTACAATCAGGCCCTTGCCCTTGTTAGTAAAAAGAGATCGGTGGAAGACAGAGGCAGACAGCCCCAGAAATGTGAAGCTCTACAGCCTCGCCCACCTGCGCCCCACAGAGAGCCAGAACTGTGCCAAAACTCCTTGAAAAGTCGAGCTGGGCAAGTTCCTCAGCCGGCGCCCCCTTTTGCTGTAGGAACTTTGTTGGCAGACGTGTCCCGATTATGCGGACAGAAAATTCTGGCTCATAATTTCGGCGGAAAAGGTCTTCTTTCCCCCAAATAATCCACCTCTTATTAAGAGTACTCATTGCCCCCCTCCCCAATAAATGTTTTGATGTAGTGTCTTTTGTGTGTGGTGTCTGCTTGCTTGCTGTGTGTGACATGGATTTTAGGTGACATGAAGCTTGTATTTAGGGAAAAGGCTGGGTTAATTCAGCTCTGAGAGTGGCCCCTGTGTGCTCCTGAGAGGTATCATGGCTCCCTGGGCTCTTTTTACGAATGGGTGAGACGTGCCTTGAAAAGAACCTTTGGTCCTGCTTCCTAACTCTCTGAGTTATTGCAAAAATGTGGCCACCCACACTTCCCCTCATCGGCTTTGTGCCTTCGAGAGCAGAGATGTGTCTCCTGCAAAGAATGGTTAGTTCTGGGAGAACAGCTGTTTTGAGTGAGCATGACTCTGGTGGCAATGTACCTACAGCTGCGGGTGCTGCCTGGCCCCACACAAGGATGCCTCCTTGCCATTTTGTCCTTGCCACTGAACTGTGTCCACTGGAAAATCACCTCAGAGAAATATTTCCCTTCCCTGGCCTAGAGTGACAATACTTTCAGAGAAAAATGTCACCCTGCTGTCGGTGTCAGAAATATATCTTGTGAGGTTAGCTTTCTTTCAGGTTAAAAAAGGGGGGACTAAGAGTAAGGGAGATGTGTAAATGGGAATGAATGGCAAGCATAAAGATAGAAATGGCATTGCTACTCAAAAAGGATGCCACTTAATGACCCCGTACTTTCTCCCTACACTTTCTTCCATACCTCTCTGCCAGATGTCACTCTGTCAGCATCTTGTGGGGCTGGTATTGGTGCTGCATAGCCCATTGCGGTCAGTGCCAGAACTTGCATGTGGCTGTCCAGGTGCTGAATGTCTGTCTGGTAGGACATGCCTCGCTCCAGAGATTTGTGCTGTCTCCCTTCCCTCCATCCATTCCTTGTGGCGTGTGAGTTCTTGCTCTTGGGGTGTGGAGGGCACACAATGCTGCTCCCTGGCATTGACGCTGCAGCCGCCCTGTTAGCGTGCCCACCTCGCCAGCTAATGCCGTCCTCCACTGCCCACTTCCTCAGCTAATGGTTGTTCCCCACTGTTCCAGTCAGAGTTTCTATGGCTGGGATGCAGCAACTTGGAGAGGAGATGGTTGATTTGGTTTACATATTCCAAGTTACAGTCCACTGAGGGAAGCCAAGGCAGGAACTCAAAGCAGGCGGGAGCCTGGAGGCAGGAGCTGATAGAGGCCATGGAGGGGTGCTGCTTACTGGCTTGCTCCTCATGGCTTGCTCAGCCTGCTTTCTTTCCCTTCAGCATGGGCTAGGTCCTTCCCCCATCAATCACTAATTTAACTTAAAAATTCTCTCCAGGCTTGCCTGCAGCCCAGTCTTATGGAGGCTGCATAAGAGATTGCATTCTCAATTGGGGTCCCCTACTCTCAGGTGACTCAACTCTGTGTCCGGTTGACAGAAAACCAGCCAGCACAGCTACTTAATATTCTTCCAGGCTTCTAAGTAGGCTTGGTAACTCGTATCTGTCTGGCCTGTCAGCCTATTACCCTCATAGCTGTCTTTCCCTAACAACCTGGCCAGTTAACGTAGGCAAACACACGCTTGTGGGCTAACTTCTGATCTGCCTCTATGACTGCTCCCTGGGGCCTGGAGTCCTTTCCCAAGTAAGCCTAGCAGACCTCCCAAGCCTCACCTTATCCCAGCCCACTCCATTCACTGTGGCCCATGCCACACACCATTTCCCAGCTGCCCTACCAGCTGGGGCATTTTCCAAGATTACCTTGCATGGCCCTGCCCACTAGGCTAAACCTATTTGCCTGTCACCCCGCTATTCAGCCACATCACTGTAATCCCACCTGAGCCAGTGCCTCTGGCCTGCAAGCAGCCTATATCAGAATCCTCCTGTTGGTGTCCTGCCCGCAGCCTGTCACACCACATGCCGCATGTGCCCAGGGCCACTGCTCTTCCCTAGACCCCACTGCAGATCTCCTATAAGCTGGCCTGCCACATGCTCTATTCTCCAGTCTACCCTAGGCTACCCCGTGTGCCCAGCACATCTCTCAGGGGCTCCTACTCTGCTTCTACCTGAGCATTCGGCAGTTCCTGCCTCTGCCCTGCGTCACTCCACGCTTTCAGGTCAGTGTCTCCAAGCCACCCCATCCACCTGCTAGCCCGCTCTGCTGTTTTGTGCTCTGTGACCCCTCTATCCATCCTCCTTTGGCCTACAAGCAGTCTGATGTTTGCCTACCTGACCCTGTTCCACCAAGCTGTCCCATGCCATAACATGCTCTGCTGTGGCTGCCTGTCTCACCCCAGTGTAGCTTACTCATCTGGCTCTGGCTCTGGCTCTGCAATTGATTCTAGCACCTTCCAGAGGCCTCCCTTGCAGTCTCATCCCAGTCCTCTTCCATGTGACCTCCAATAACATTCCTCCATCTCCATCTCCCTACCTCACCCTGGCCCATGGCAGCCTTGCCCGGCCAAGCTCACATTGCAAATTTGTGACCAATCTGTCTAGTCTTTCCTCTCCCACTAGTGACAATATAAGTGACTGGTTATCAAATAACCCTGGTCCACAGCCTGTCAGACCACAGTATACACTGTTGCCAAACTCACTTTAAAACACACACACACAAACACCAACACCAGCTTTTATTTCTATGACCTAAATGCCACTTAGTTTGGTAGAAAGAGTAAAGAAAGAATTGTCATATTTGGGCCAAAATCCCTTCCCTAAAAATGGGCCTGCCAGGGCCAGAGGGTGGTTATGTATACCTTTAATCTCAGCACTCAAGAGGCAGAGGCAGGCGGATCTCTGTCAAGTCAAGGCCAGTCTGGTCTATAAAGACAGTTCCAGGAAAGCCAGGGCTACGCGGTGATACCCTGTCTCAAAAAAGAGAAGAAGAGGAAGAAAAAGGAAGAAAAAAAGAAAAGGAAGAAGGAGGAGGAGAGATAAAAAAAACAGGCCTGTGAAGCTCTACATAGGAAACAGGTCTGGAGAACTGAGCTTAAAACAATTTTTGACACCAAAGTTATTGACAGCTGCTCTTTTCTGACAGAGAGCTAAAAATCTGGATGCAGATGCTGGAGACCACTGGCCAAGGGGGTTGGGGTGCGGGCCTGTCTCGAGCATTCCCAGCTGAACACTGCGCCTTCAGAGTGTTCTTGTGCATAGTGAGGAGGTGGCAGCTGCGGGTGTGGCAGAGGGCTTACCTAGAGCCAGGGCCAGGAAGGCCTCCATGAGATCTCTGGCTGCGTGTGGACTGGAGAGGCTGCTGGGCCGGTGGAAGGGTTTCACGAGAAGACAGCAAGTCTCTCTTCCAGCCTCCAAAGCTGAGGCTGGAACCTCGTTGCTTTCAGTATGGTTGCTAGCCTCCTTGTTCGGGGAGCTTCCTGCCATTTGTCCATCTGCCTCCTCAAATACTGTCTTGCTTGTGCCTCCAGATTCCGCACACCCGCAAGCCTTGGGGTCACCCAGTGTTGAGGGCCACATTCTGATGGTTTGTCCCATCACAGGAGATGGAGAATGAGGGACAGTCAATCTCCATAATGCTTATCTCATTGTCCTTCATGCTTAATTCCTCTTTCCTGTTTGCAACTCTTCAGATTTTCTACTCTGTGTAGAAAGCCTACTGTCTTGAAAAGAAGGGCCTCACTGTGCCTGCAATCTCCCAACTCCGTCTTTTCTATTCACTCTACTGTCAATGACTACTGGCCTGGCCAGCCCAAGGTATTTCTTTGGGCTGTCAAGCCATGTTTCTTTTTTTGCCATGGAATACTGCCGAATGGCATGGTAGCCCACCACGCTCAACTTTAAAAAGTTCATGCAGCATGACAAATTCACTTCTCCTCAGTACACAGTCTGCCCTATCTCCCAGGCCAACTAGCTCTCCAATCCTGCATGTCTCTGACCAGATCTCTCCCACCCAAACATCCTCTCTTCCCTTTTCACCCACTCAAGGAGACACACTTCATTCGCCGAAGCTGTCTCCTCAGCCCAGCACTAACCCAATGACCCTACAGCACCTGATCACTGACAAGCACTTGTTAGAGACGTGCCTATTGCCAGTGACTTCATACTGAGGGCACCACTGTTCACAAGAATATGCAAAGCATCAGCGAGGGAAATTGTGAGCTAAGGAATGGGCCCCAACTCTCCTGACAACCAGGGACTGAAGAATTTCTTCTCAATATGTCACTTCCAAGAGTCTCAGGGAATGATTCAAGAAGCACAAAGAGGAAGCCAGTAAAGCTGGAGTGACTGGCTGCTTTTCCTACACCACACACAAGGCACACACACACACACACACACACACACACACACACACCTTTTTCAGAAAATGTATTGGGGAAAATCAATACTTTCAGCAAGGGGAAATTTACTGTTGGGCAGAAAACCTGGAGAAGCATTTTGTTTGGGAAATGGAAAGCTCCCAACAGTATCTTCAACACAGAGAGCTCCACACCTGCAGACAGGACCCTGGTGGGACTCGGGTTCCCGGGAAGCATGCATGGGAGAGGGCTCCACCATCTTGGCTTTCCCCACAATGCCACACCTCTCAGGGGCTGCCTGCCCTTGTCCTGGCCTGCAGGACTCAGCCCTTTGCACTTGACAGCAGGGAGCTTTGCCACAGGAGTGGGGCCTCCGCACTGGCTCTGCCTCAGCCTGCTCTTGGACCTCCTGCTGAGCTTCTCCAGACCCCATGAGGGGAGGCACAGGTACCTGGGGACAGAGGGTGACTGTCCCAGGCCTGTGCCCCAGCTGTTTCCTGAGGAGCACCCCAAGGTCTCTCACACATTTCTGAGCTTCAGTGTTGCCATAAAACTCACATCTTCTTTGAGTGAGGCTTGTATCCTTCGCAGACATTGGTGGGGAGCTGCCCTCAGCCAGGGGACTTTGCTGTCCCTTGCGTTTTCTCCCAGGGGACAGCCTCTGCAGGAAGCTCCTCACCTGGCTGGTGAAGTGGTTTTCTGGAGGCTGCCTCTTTGGGGCCAGGGCTGGGGAGGAGGAATGTCCATGTGGTCCCTCTGGTGCCCTGGCCTGAACACAGTGTCTGTTCTCTCTGGTTGGGGATGTTCCTGAGCCTGCATCCCCTCCACCAAGCTTTTCTGCTTCAGTTGCCAACGGGGACACTCCCCTGGCAGCTGGGGG
>CM053743.1:47567411-47593088 GCA_028658305.1 Pachyuromys duprasi | reverse complement strand
CCCACTGTGGGGATCAGCATGGAGCTGCTGCAGGGGCCCTGGGTCCCTGCACAAGTCCCAGGCAAGCTCCAGAACAAGGACTGTCCCCCAGCTGCCAGGGGAGTGTCCCCGTTGGCAACTGAAGCAGAAAAGCTTGGTGGAGGGGATGCAGGCTCAGGAACATCCCCAACCAGAGAGAACAGACACTGTGTTCAGGCCAAGGCACCAGAGGGACCACATGGACATTCCTCCTCCCCAGCTCTGGCCCCAAAGAGGCAGCCTCCAGAAAACCACTTCACCAGCCAGGTGAGGAGCTTCCTGCAGAGGCTGTCCCCTGGGAGAAAACGCAAGGGACAGCAAAGTCCCCTGGCTGAGGGCAGCTCCCCACCAATGTCTGCGAAGGGTACAAGCCTCACTCAAAGAAGATGTGAGTTTTATGGCAACACTGAAGCTCAGAAATGTGTGAGAGACCTTGGGGTGCTCCTCAGGAAACAGCTGGGGCACAGGCCTGGGACAGTCACCCTCTGTCCCCAGGTACCTGTGCCTCCCCTCATGGGGTCTGGAGAAGCTCAGCAGGAGGTCCAAGAGCAGGCTGAGGCAGAGCCAGTGCGGAGGCCCCACTCCTGTGGCAAAGCTCCCTGCTGTCAAGTGCAAAGGGCTGAGTCCTGCAGGCCAGGACAAGGGCAGGCAGCCCCTGAGAGGTGTGGCATTGTGGGGAAAGCCAAGATGGTGGAGCCCTCTCCCATGCATGCTTCCCGGGAACCCGAGTCCCACCAGGGTCCTGTCTGCAGGTGTGGAGCTCTCTGTGTTGAAGACACTGTTGGGAGCTTTCCATTTCCCAAACAAAATGCTTCTCCGGGTTTTCTCGGGAATAGGTTTTCTGCCCAACAGTAATTTTCTCCTTGCTGACAGTATTGATTTCCCCCAATAAATTTTCTGAAAATATGCATTTTTGAGTATGCGTGCCCATGTGTGACATGGGATTTAGATAAACAAGGCTTATGCTTAGGCAACGGGACACTAATTCAACTTTCCTGACTCCAGATATTCTGAAAGATGCCCCTCCTCCCACAGCTCTTAGTAAGGGGGACAAAGAACCTTCGCTCCGCAGTGTTTTGTGATGTCGGCTGCTTCCCACATCTTACTGTAGCCTCAATCATACTGTATGACAGACCACACGTTCCCTCTATTGTTCCATAGTCTTGAAAATGATGTTCTTTGTACAAGATCACCCTTGTGTGACAAGGACAGTTAAGTATCCTAGAATACTGTGACTCAGCCAACTCTTTAGAACACTTGTTAGTGAGCCAAGATGTACCTTGTATGTTTTTTGTCTGGTCCTGAGTCAGATTCTGTATGATAATGGCAGGAGCTGGGAGGAGGCAGCGCCTACTTCCTAATGCACATGCTCACCATTTCACACAACTAGAATATATCACCTGTGGGAACTACTTCCCACTTATTCCTTCAGGCTATGTGGAAGATAATTCTTTAAATCACACTGTGACCCTGCTTTCAGCAGCAGGGAATGTCCACCAAGCAGTCACCTTACTTTTAAAAATGTGCCACAAAGGAGCAGGTTAGTTGGTGCTTCCTGAGGAAGACAAAAGAGGCAGATGGGCTGGCTGTTCAAGCACCAAGATCTCATCCTGTGACCCCAACACTATAGCATGCTCACCGAACTCCACTACCTGATCCATTCGTTGGCACTTTGTTAAGGCTGAAAAGAGTACCACACAGCTTTCTGATGTCAAAGTGTGAGGGCCATTGGCAAGACTGTCCTGTGCCAGGCCTGGAGTCCTCATTTCAGGGAAAGTAACACAAGGCTCCCATCCATGCTTGTGACAATATATTCTTAGTGTCACAGTGCGCATGATGTCACCTTGTTCTGCATGGGCTCCTCCAAGTGTCACCTGCAGTTCACATCCCTGTAGTGAAGTGGGTAGAGGTACCTGGGTGTAAATTCCATGGATTCACATGTTCATCTCACCAAACTTGCACAGAAACCTGCCTTTAGAAAAGGTTTATTTTATGTCTATGAGTGCTCTATCTGCATGCCAGGAGAGGGCATCAGACCCCAGAATACATGGTGTGAGCCACCATGTGGGTGCTGGGAACTGAACTCAGGACCTCTCAGAAGAGCAGACAGTGCTCTTAACTGCTGAGCCATCTCTCTAGCCCAAAACCTGTCTTTTTACACATATCTCAAGGGAAGAATGAGAAAAACCCCGCAACATTCTTAGCCTTTACTGTATTTCCAGGGTCAAGGTGTCTCGTGGCATCAGATCGAAAACATTGCCACTCTTGCTCTAAGTGTGTTATCTCTCCAAACCCTCCTTTACTGACCACTGCAAGCACAGAGAGGCAGGGCATCTGAAACAGTGCCGATCGGGCTCCAGATGGGACAGAGCTTCAAAGTACATGTAAGGCCCAATTATCCGTGTGGCCAGTCTAGCCAATAATCTGTCCTGCTACTCCTCTGCCATCTATCTGGTCATAGGGTCTGCCACTTGTGGGGTCATTCAACATGGTTCCAGTCCTGTGAGATCATCAGGCTCATGTCCTTCCCCCTTCTAGGGAGCCCAACCTTTGACTCCTCCATATATGCCCACATGTGTTAAATCCTTTCAAATCCACCTCATTGATATTTCTGCTTCCTGTTCTAACCACTATGCCCTGTCCCCATTTCCTTCCCCTCAGGGAAGGCCTCGGAGAGTTCAAACAAGAAACAGTCAAAAGCTCTCTTCTTCCTCAGCCTCAGTGCAGCTATTCCTCTCTTCCTCTCCTGCACATGTCTTTTTGTAAGACAACACCCAGTGACACTCGCTCCTTCTGGAAGGACAAGTGAAATCTCAGGATTTGGTGTCATCCAGAGATGTAAGGAAATCATTCAGGAAACTAGAACTTCCAATTCTTTCTAATGGAAGAAACCGCTGACATCTGTTGCTTCCTTCAGAAAAATCATAGGGCAGGCTTATTGGTGCTTTTGTGTGTGTGTGTGTGTGTGTTAAAATGATGCCTGTAGTAAAAAACAAAGGACAGACAAATGTTGAGAAAAGGGTAGCTTTCTGGGTTGTGGGCCTTGTGCTGCCCATGACCTCACAGCAGCCTTTGAAAGACCTAAGAATCAAATGTGGCATATGGACAGGAAGTTGGCTCACTGGGATGAAATCAGCATGAGGAGGATCTACAGAAGCCTGGCAAGGGACTATCTCCCAAAACTAAGGCTGTCTTTGTCTACAGCCAGGGGAAGGATCAGGTCCTGCACCAGCAAAGGACAATCTACCCGCTCCCTAGGCAGAGCTGTTCTAGTGCTGAATAGGTCAGAGAGAGGCTCAAACCTGCATAGAAGTTGTAGACTTCAAGAAATAGCCTGATCCTAAAATGTCTCCTTTCTCCCACCTCCAAGAGTTACAGATTCCACCTAGGCCTGCCTGAGGCTGGCTGTGCTGGTGTTTCCAGCTGGCCTCACACCTTCATCTGTCCCTGTTATTCATCAATTGCACCTGGTCCCTGGCTGGGCTTAAGAAGCACAGAAGGCTGGGCTTAAGAAGCACATTTTCGAATGAGCCTGCTCAGCTTCATTCTCTACAAGTGAAAGCGTTAAATTAGCAGAACTAACTCTGTTGTTTCTCAGACTCCATCCAAGCTTAGCTTGTCACTGGAGTACCTTGGTTCCCACCCTTAAGTTCTGAGAAAAAAAAAAACAAACAAAAAAAAAACCACTGACTGAATGTTCTCAATAGCTTTCAGCTAGACACACAACAACTGAGACAGACCGATAAAAACAGGGTCAGTTAAGAAAACACAAGTTGTTCCCAGGATCACAGTATTCCTCTTGGCAAACTGTTCCTTTCTGTGGTTTGGCCAGGTGCTGTTAACCAGCTGGGTCAAAGTACATTTCATTCCTTTACCTTTTGTCCAATCCTATTGCTCCAAGGCTTGGAGGTCCCTGTTTGCAGTTTTCCCCTTTAAAATCCCAGTCTCTCCAGACCGTGGGGTCGCTCTCCCAACCTGCTGTGCACAAAAGATTGTGACCCAAGCTCGAGCTTGAATAAAGACCCATTGGTGTTTTGCATCAGAATCACGTTCCTGGTGGTCTCTTAGGGGTCTCAGGATCTAGGTATAACACAAGATCGATGGTCTACCTTCTCCCCAAATTTCCCATGTCAGGTGCCTCTGAGCTAAAGGATATTTTAAAATGAGACAAAAACTAGGAAAACAGGTCTTTGCAGGATATGCATTGTCTACTTTTTAAAGCCCTGACAAATCACAATTTGCATTGTGATAAGGAGGTAAACAGAGAACCAGACCGGAATAAAGGTGCAGTCACTGAGACTGCTAGGAAGTTGAGGTTATAGGATGAAACACAGAAAAATCTTAGTCAAAATCAGCTTGCCAGCAGAAGGCACTTGAGCAATTAAATAGTGGGAACCATCAAATGAACAGTTTTTAAAATCAATGAGAAAACTCATAGAATTATTGTATTAAGAGGTTTTTGATTTCCACTAATTTTTCTTCTGGAAACTCAAGCAGAAATCCCATGGCAGGCTGGAGACATGGCTCAGAGGTTAAGAGCACTGGCTGCTCTTCTAGAGGTTCATAAGTTCAATTCCCAGCAACTACATGGTGGCGCACAACCCTCTATGATGACACCTCATGTCAACTTCTGGTGCGCAGGTGTACATGTAGTCAGAACACTGTATGTATAGTAAATATATACATATATATATATATGGTTGGTGTAATGGAGCGCTTGGTCATCAGTCTGTGCCACGGATGAGAGGAGGGAGCTGGGTGGAGCCTGCTTGTAGCTGCTCTTTGCTACTTTGTAGGTTCTTCTTTTTCCCACTGTTGGACAACCACAGAAATTATCTGCAGCTGGTAAAACTATGCCTCTGCTAAAGAACGAGGCAAGTTGGACGTTCCAAAGCCGGTGATGACACTGCAGCGTTGTAGCCCTTCAGTTAAGTTGCCGTGCTAATGGCAGAGGATTCAGGAGGATACCCATGTCTCGTGTGGCTTTTATCAGGTCATTGCTAGATGCAGGCCCTGCTGCTGCATGGCAATCAGCAGATCGATGCTTGGCCAGCAGCCAAGCCCCAGGTGTCCAGCAGCAAATTCTTCAGGAAGGAGGGAGTCTATCCTTCCACAGAGTAAAGGATGCATCCCAGACAGTGAAAAGATAATGGCAGCCCGTTTATTTCATGTAAAACAGGGAGGGTTTTTGAGAGTGAGTGTGTTCGATTCAATGAGGCTAGGGATGCCAGGGATACTTCATTTACATGTACCAACACAGCCCTATCACAAAAGGGGGAACGTGTGCTTACTTATACTATGAATGGAGGAAGAACTACAGATATGGTTAAATGTCATTGGTTGAAAGCCCAAGGCACCAAGACATCTTATTAGCATGCGGTGGGTGTTAACAAGGAATCCCCAGGTACACACTGAATGAGTTTCTTATCAGGAAAAGGGCTGGACCTGTATTTTTCCCTGAGGGCTGTGTTAGTCTAAGAGGATCTGGGATTTCCACAGTTCAGAAGGAGAGGAGAGAACTCAGGTGAAGAAGGGAGTCCATCATTTTTGCACCAAGCTGAGGGGCTATCTGGTAATGCCAGACTTCAACCTGACCAGCAGTGTCCAAGCTGGTGGTGCTCTCTTAACTGAGGGCTGCTCCTCCTCCCATTTGGGGAGTGCAGTTGGTTTGAGATTAACCCTCTCTGTTGAAATGAGATGTTTCATCATATCGTTCACCCACTTTCTCCGCTTTTCTCTGACCTGCCCACCGTCTGGTACAGTTTCTTTCCCTCTTCTCTCCTGCAGAACTCTGCCACTATCTTGCTCAGTCGCCAGGACTGAGCCTTTGTGTTCTCTCTTCTCCTTGCTTCGCAGGTGATCCCTTCCAGCTGAGCCACCAACTGCAAACCTTTCCGAAGAAAGAGAGTAGAGTGACACTTTGGTGTTCCCATTATCCCTCCTCCCCTCCCCCCACAGGGCCTCTTCGTTTCCACTGAAATTTTTCCAACTGCTCAGCCCATCCTTCCAACCTTTTCTGAAACAGAATATACAAAAAAGAAAAAAAGAAAAAAACCGGAAACTCTTTCCTGGGAGCAGAGTGGGGGGATCTCCCAGTTGGTAGAGCTACAATAAACTTTTTTCTGGCTTCTTGAAAACAAGAAGAAAAAAAAAAAAGCCATTCCTTCATTCCCTGATGATTTTCCTCTATGGCATTTGCAACCACATTGCCCGTTTTTATCCTTAACGCTCGAGACTCATGTCCGGCTGCTGCTTGTAGTTTGCTTTTTGCTACTTTTATGGGTTTTCCTTTTATCAGCCCTTTATCCCCCCCCCACACACACCACCGGTTTCACCCCCTATCACTAGATAAAAGAGAAAGAAGGGGAGAGGGAAGAGGGAGAGAGAGAGATTGCTGAATTGAACTTCTTCTTTTCTTTTTTGAACACAACTGCTAACAAACCACAACCAACCTCAGCTGCTGAGGAGAGTCTGCTGTAGCCTCAGCTCCTCACACCTGGGATTAAAATGAAAGCATGTTCTTATAATATTTCTGTGTTTTATAAAGAAAATAAAATGCCAGACTCCTCACTACACCCCCTTTTATACCTACAGTTACAGTCAAAGTGCAATCATCTGAAGTATTCCTCTACCAGAAACATATCCCAAGTCCATGGAAGGCAGGACTATGTGCCTGCTTCATGAGCTGACTCATGACAAGTAGGTTTTGTTTTTTTTTTCTCAGAGAACGTGAGGGAATTTCAAACATTCTGCATGGTAAGATTCTGCCCGTGTGGATCTCTAGAGCACAGGCTGTGAGAATTTGTTTAATATAGTTTCTGCCTTAATCAGGAAGACCTCAAAAAAGCTGAAGTCCAAACACTTTCAAGCAGGTACTGAAGAGTGTCTAAAGGTATGGATAAAGGTGCAGCCCCACAGAAGATGTACATGAGCCCTGAGTTCTTTCCTAAGACTACCAAAAAAGAAAAAGAAAAGAAAAGAATGAAAGAAACTTTGCCATGTTAAAAAAAAAAATGCATGTATGCTTAGATAATGTATTGACAAAGGGTTTGCTTGTGTTGTAAATTACACAATCTGACACCAACAGTAATCAACATCCTACAAAATCTACAAAACTAACTTTGTATTCAATTTGTCAATTTTTACAATAAGCAATCCATTCAGATGGAGCAGGAACTCTGAAATTTTTAAGTGTGTATTAAGTTTTAGTACTTTGACTATGGGTTTTCTTTCTATATTTTTTTTCAGAGGCTACTTGGCTTTCTTTCCAGAGGAGAGACCATCAGGATGGAGACGGTGTGTCTGCTGACAGCAGATGTGCCGGAAGGAGCAGAGAGCTCAGGACTTAATATGCCCGTGCAGACACAGAAGCAGAGTGAATTTTCCAGTATGTTGTATTGTATTCTGTACACCAGAGCACAGATAAGACATGGCCAGGCAGTGGTGGTGCACAGCTTCAATCTCACTCTTGGAAGGCAGAGGCAGGTGAATCTCTGTGAGCTCAAGACCAGCCTGGTCAACAAATTGAGTCCAGGACAGCTAGGGGTACACAGAGAAACTCTGTCTCGAAAAACAAAACAAAAGAGAAAAACCTTAAGACACTGGGCACAACTACGCTGTGTGCAGGATGCATAGTAAGCAGACATGAAAACCCGGATACCTTTCAACAAAGGTTAGTGGAACAAATTGAACCTTTTCGGGAGTACGTGCAGCCATGGATGAAGGTGATCTTTAGATAATGACCCGGAAGGTCTTCAGGCTGAATGACTAGGGTAAAAACTGAAGTGTAACCACAGCATGTGCTGCAGGCTGTCTCTACGGAAGAAGTGAGAGAGACGCACATAAGTACATCACCATGCAGGCCAGTGGTTCCGGTTCTGGGATGGAGAATTTTTGGTTGACACAGCTTATGTAGAGAGGGAGTTACACTGGCATCTCCCACAGGGACTTCGGACACACTCAAATCATAGCAAGTTGTCACAGTGATTTCCCAGAACACAGCTTCGCAGCTCACCCCACGATTGCTCAGGCTGTCCACCGAACTTCATCGGTCTAGTGTCTCCTTTGCGTGTTGGCAGCAAGAGCCAGGGAACAGTCTACACTGGAAAAGCTTAATCAGTCACTCTTCAGCAGTTTAACGCTCGTTGGAAGAGTGCTTTTTCTACTTTCCACTCTACCAGCCATGGCCCCTCCCTTGCTGTGAGACAGCTGCTTCTGTGACCTTAAGGATTTCCAAATGTCACAATGAACTCAGTGACTTGCCTCCCACTAAAGCATTATCGTCCTCCAGCCTCAGAGCTGGTCTTGGGGTCTGACAGGTGGATGATCTGCCCTGGGACTGTGGAACCTCAGAGATTAGTGGAAGAGATGGTTCTGTAAGTGGATTATGGAAAACCAAGTGGTAGTGCAGTGGCAGACATTATCATGGTTGTTTTGATAGTACAGTGACAGTGGAGATAAGCCAGGCTGTGCTTGTCATGAAGAGGCATGAAGAGGACTGACAAGTAAGAAAGAGGCAGGATCTCAAAGCCATATGGTGACAGGTGACGACATTTGGGTCATTCCTACCAACAGGGGTGGGAACACACTTCCATCTCCTCTGAGGTGGTTTTGGGAAAGTAGAATCCAGCTGCCATGGTTGAACCTCTTCTCTCTGACCACCAACGGCCCTGCCCTATCTCCTTAGCCTCCCATGCCTGTGTCCTTTCCATCCCATGTTTCCATAGATACTTAGCCCTGATTTTGGTCCATTCCCCATTGCCTGGGGTCCTCCTTCCTCCATCTCCACATGTCCAGCCTAGTGATAAGAGAGACTGCAGAGGGACAAGAGGAACCGGACAAAGCTTCCTCCTGTGTTTTCCAGAACCAAAGCTCATGAGCAGGGTACCTACTTGGAACCAAAAGTGAATGATGATAATAACTGAGAGGGCAAACTGCATTCAAACCTACGCTGCCAAGGATTACCTCTTCCTGCCACACCAGGCCTGCCAGTCCTTAAGAACACCATCCATCCAACCAACCTAAGAAGTCCCTAAGCAGGTACAGTCCCTGGAGACGACCCAGGAAGCTTGGGATCCCAATATTAAGCAGGTTGTTTTCATGCACACCCTCTATCTTCCTCCTCTTATTCACTCTTCATCTTATTTTTCTTGTGACAGGCCTACTATGTACCCCAGGCTAGCCTGTACCTTTCTGTCTGTGCTTTCCAAATGCTGAGGTTGTAGACATGTACTAAGAGATTAAAGATGGCTATTTTTAGTGCTTAAGGCCTAAAATAGTTGGGTGGGGAGGTCCAGTGGTGCTCTGAGGGGAAGAACTCGCCTTACCACATTCTTTACCCACACACTAGAGATACAGTTGCTAGGAAACTGGCCCATCCCCCTAGGGAGGGATTAATGGTTTGGGGACCTTCCTGTAATCAATCAATTCAAAATGCAATGTTTCGACCAATAGATGCTTGCCAGGTAGGAATCACCCCTGCCTTAGGCATGCTGGGAGAAACCAAAATCTTTAAATTACCCAACTAACCTGAGCACGGGGCTTTCATCGCTTTGCGGTGGGGGCTGTGAGCCCAACCTGCAGCTTGTAATGATTTATAATAAAAAGATCCTCATGTGATTTGCAACAGACTCAGATCCTGGTGGTGGTCTTTTAGGGAATCGTGATTCGGGCACAACAGTACCACCATGCCCAACTATCCATAGCATTTTTAATTAATTAACTTATTTGCATCACAGAGACTGAATCTAGGACCTTTTGTTTGCTAGGCACATGCTTCACCATGGAGCCATAGCCCTGGGTCCTGCATGGAATTTTACCACTTCTGATCCACCAGATCCTCTCCTACCCCCTCTGCCTCTTCCTTCTTTTCTTTCATATGCACTTCCTCATGTTTCAGACTGCCAGGAGCCCCCATGGGTACATTGTGCTATTGTGGATGGAGCATAGGCCTAAGCCTGAGCTGTGGCTACTGTTTCCAGGCTTTTCTACACACTCTTTAGCCACTTGCCAGTCCACTACTGTACATATTTTCTCTCCTATAGAAAATACACAACTGTCTTTATTTCCCATGCAGATAGACTCATACTGTACAATAACATTTATGGTTTATTCACCACATGCTTCTCCCTGTGTCAAAGTGTTCCTCAGCATGGAGTTAAAGCCTACTTCCCCAATTCCCTCAGGACAGCCAGTACCATAGGGGTCTCTCTATTTTTATTTATTGCTATGTAATAATCTGCTTGAATGTGGGGCTCATTAGGGTGATATTTCCTCTCTGTTTGGGCTCAGCTAAGATGGCTCATATAGCTGTCATCATCCAGAGGCCGGTCTGGAAAAGTGAACCAAGCTGGCTTCCTTACATATCAGTGCAGGCTTCGTCTTCTGCCTGGACACTCCAGAAAAAAAAAAAAAAAGCCACACCTCTGCATGAAGGCACAGGCTTCTGAAAATGTGGAGAGATACCCAGAGCTTCTATGGCTCAGTTATCACCATTTACACCATGTTACTTAAATGGAGTCACTTGTTAGTGGTGGAAGCAAAACAGAAGGCCAGTCAGAGTCAGCTGTGGGCATGTGCTTAGCTGACACTTCCTGATGAGGGGAACTGTGGGAATCCTGGGGCTGTTTTAATTCTACCTATGAAGTGGTTACAGTTCCTTTTTTCTTTAAAATGTTCATTTTTGAATTATTATTATTAGCTTTTTTCCTCCTAAATGAATACTTTTTCTGGATAAGAAGGTAGGTGATTCTTTTCCTTAGGTGAAGTAAAAGTTAATTAAAACATTAGGCAAGAAAATAATGTGTTTTCATGCAATAATCTACGAGCAGAAATTAAAGCTTACCATATATTGTGAATAAGAATTTGGAGTGCTAAGATAAAGATGGTTGGTTGAAACATTATTAACTTGACTAACAGACAAATAAAAAAACAAACTAAAGATAAAATGGTAAAATTTTAAAGTGTCACGTCCACCAAGTTCAAAAGATGTTTGAAAGTGACACCAAGACCCAACTTCCCTTTTCATTCTATCTGACCTTTGTTATTATAAAGAAAAGGAATCCCAAACATTCAGTTTTACCAAAACACACCCAGGAACCAGGTTCTGGGGTGAAAGCCTACTAGCTCAGAAAGGCAGGGAACACACTCAGCTGACTTTTCCTATTCAGCTCTCATCCCAGAAGGAGAAAGCTTTTTCTCCCTCTCCACGCTGACTTAGATACCCTCAACTCAATGTCCCTCCCTTCTGTTCACTTGTGTTTACTCCCTGTCAGCTGGTTGCTTGTTCCATCTCTTGGCTTATAATTGGCTTTATTTAGCTCTTGCTTACAAAAATCTCTTGGTTGTTAAAGGTGTGTGCTAGGGTTGAGCCACACCAAACTACTTGTTTACAATAAACAGAAAGCCCTTGGGTTAAAAGTGTGTGTTAGAGCTGAGCCACAACAATCTCAAGGTTCCCGATGGCATCAAATATCCTGCAACAGACCTTTGACCTTTGGTTTTGACCTTCTCCTTTGTTGCCTTTTCAGGGTCTTGGAGATTCAGATCCTGGCACAATGTCTCTCCTAAGTTTGACTCATGACAGCATGGCCCAAGAACATCACAGATATTCGGTATGAAATTAACAACCATGATACCACACACAGGCAACTTAAATTAAAGAACCATGTGAGATCAAACCATAAATGTACACAGATTCTGTGTCTGGGTATTGCCTGAAGCACCAGAGTTTCAGTTCAGTGACTTCATTTAAAAACAATAACACTTTTTATGTGCATGGGTGCTTTGCCTTATGTGCACTGTGTGTGTGTGTGTGTGTGTCTGTCTGTGTCTGTGTCTGTGTGTGCCCAGTGTCCACAGAAGCCAGAAGAGGTTGTCAGATCCCCTGGAACTGGAGTTATGGATGGTGGTAAGCCACCATGTGGGTGCTGGATGGAAATCAAACCAGAATTTTCTAGAAGAGCAGCCAGTGTTCTTAATCAGTGATTCACTTCTCCAGACTCCTTGACATTTTTTGCCAACACCAGACCTAGCTGTTTAAGGACAGGGCAGCACCCAGGTTAAGCTGTTTTCCTAATAGAAACCTGCTCTGAAGAAACACCTGCTAGTTTTGGTTCACTCTTATTTTTCTTGGGAAAAAAAAAAAACAAATGACCAAGAGGGAAAGGGCCATGGACTTAGCAGTTGAGGGTTGGCTTTTCTATGCTTTTTTTGCTTTTTTTCTATCCTCTCTGAGGATCAGCTCCAGGCCTTGTACACAACAGGCAAGCCTTTTACCACTGAGCAGCACCCCAAGGGAAATAACATATACTTAGGTTGTAATGTATAATAGTGGTCTAGCTACCCAACTGAATTGTCTATAGATGCCTTTCAGGGATGACCTGATCTGTAGACACTCTGAACAGTAAGGTTTTCTTCCTTCGACGAGGACTTCAGGTATGGAGCTATGCTGTGGGGAATCTCTTATAATTTTGTTCTGCCAACAACTATTTCCAAACACTCAATCATGTGATCATTTACTTAGGAAAATGCTCTGATTACAGCCTCCTTTGCCTAGCATTTAGGAACATTGTGAGTTCTTTGGATACCAGGGTGAAACTCTGGTGTCTGTCTACATGATCTCTCAAATCTCTTACTTTCTTCTGAAGGAGGCCACAGCCTACTTCGGCCATCTTTCTGCATAGCCATGCAAGTTGGTAGAACTAGAAAGGCCTCAAGGCCACCAAATCCAAACCTAATTAGCTCATTTCTTTAGCAATGGGCTTAAAGGCTGTGCCTTAAATCTGTCTTTTGGAACGAACCTGGCATTTTGTGCCTCCTGTTCTCCATGCCACATTCTGCTACTGATGTGGTTTACGGAACTATCGACGCCTTGCAAAGATGACACTTCTTTTGGGATAGATTATCATGTTTTCACTGATCTCATGCTTTTATTCCCCCCACCCCACAGCTGCCAGACTTGTATGCATGCGCTGAGAATTTTAATTATGCGAGCAAGAAATCTAATCTCCAAAATATCTGTGGCATCTCATTTGAGGAAGCTCAGGGATCCCTTCAGAAGAACCTGAATGCCCTATCACTTGACAGCAACAATGCTAAGAAAAAAGATGAGCACCTCCCTGCCAAGCCGATTGAAGTTAAGGATGAGGAGCAGAAGACATCGTCCATGGCAGATGTACTTCACCAAAGCTTGCTACTAGGTGCCCTGGCTCCAAGGGAACAGTTATCCAGGTCCTATCAGAGACTATTCCGGGCTGGCATCCCTCCTCCTGTGCACACCTTTCCTTACAGTTTCAGGACCGACGAGCCAAGAGGGTCTGTAACACCCACCTTTAGAGAAGAGGCTTCAAGCACCACATTGAGCCAACTTCTCATGAATTCTGTTGCCCAAGACAGGCCGATCTGTGAAGAGAGATCGAAAACCTTCTTCCCCACAGAACCAGGTAATCCAAAGAGACTAACCTGGGAGGTGCAAACCTTACTGAGAGCCAAGGTAGATTTCCAGAGAAGAATGTGTCAAGCATTTACCTGTGGAAATTTCTCATGGTCTTAGAGTTCATAGCTAATGCTGCTGCTGCATATGGTGGCGATGAATAAAGGAAAGGGTTTTTAAATTTCCATCCTGTGATTGGTACACACATACTCCAGGGGCTGAGGCAGGAGGATCATGAGTTTGAAGCAAAAATGGACAATTTAGCCCACACTTTTTATCTAGACCCAGCCTGAGGGGTGGGTGGGAAGCAGACAGAGACAGGGACAGAGACACAGGTGGAAGAAGACAGTTGCTCATGATAGAATACTTGTATAGCATGTTCAACATCTTGAGTTCAGCCCTAAGAACCACAAAAGAATAAAATAAGAGAAACCAGGACCAATAGTCACATACATCTTTGAGAGGTGACTCTGTGACCCTCTGGCTATCTGGACCCCTAATAGCCCTGGTGTCTTCTCTATTCTGGCATCTGCTACTCAGAGCCCTGAAACTGAACAATACCCATTGTCTGTACCTGCGTGGTCTCTGGTAGTCTACAGGAAACTCTAGTGAAAGAACAAAAATAAAGGAGACCAATTCTTTAGAGATTTCTTCTGTCTGTGAAGTGTGCTGATGTGTGATTCTTTCAAAACATGATTTTTTTTTTCTTTTCTAGGAAAGCAGTTCCTGGATCTGATGGACCTGGAATGGAGGTATTTCAAGGGGCTTATAAAGTGGGAACGTGCAACCAGGAAATGTTCCTTCATGAATATAACATTCAACAGTGAGAAGAGATTTGTAATGAGCCAAGGCATGCCTGGGCTTATTCCTTCTCTAGTTTGTAGGACTTTGATGTTTTACCCTTCAGTAGACTACCATGAAAAAAATTTTCGCTATTTTAAGTGGAAGGTATAGTACAAGAACATATTTTGGATATGGGTTGTTGCACTTGACAACACTGAATTTATACAGGAGACAGAAAAGCACCCAATCCCTTTTTCTATACAATATCCATGGAAAGCCTAAATTAAAATGTTCATATAGAAGGAAATGTCCAACTGATCTGCTAATATTTTCCCTGGTTCACATTTACAATGCTCATCTGACCGGGGATGAATGAATATTGGATGGACATACAAAAAGAACTCTCCAGCAAGAGTGGATCTTTACAAAGTTTTCTTGCCTACACAACTCTCCAAATTGAAGCCCCAATATCCCACACCTCCCAACATTAAGTACATAGTAATTCCATCACCATCAAAAGAGTTGAACAAGAAAGTGAATAGAAGAATCCAAATGAATATAGAAACCAATGTGAGGATTTCAATAAAATCAATTACTCAAAGGTAGGAAAAGAGTAACATCATAAAACAAGAAGAGGATCTGAAAAAGGAACAAATTGGATATATTGGAAGTAAAAACTAAGTTAAAATAGTAACAACACTAACACCTACTCCACCCCCCAAATCCTGGATACATCTGAAAAGACAGGTTAATGGTTTAGAGAGCTGTACTGAGAAGCTCTCTATAAACACAGGAAGCTACAAAATATCTGATATAGCAAATAGATAAGGCAGAAGATAACAAAATAGAAAAGAAGTAACTTTTAACTCAGCATTAAGCATTTTGTTACACGGTATAAGAAAAGATATGTGGTTTAGTGGTAGAGCATTTGTCCAACACATGAGGTGCTTGGTTCAATGCCTAGAAACAAAAAAGAGAAAATAAAGTTACACAATTGTTCAGAAATGAAGAAACATATGAGACCTTATGTGAAAAACTCTTGTCATGTTACTAGCAAGAGATTAGAAATAAATAGCATAGCAAAACTGCAGAGCATTAAAAATAGAAAAGGTAGCAGAACCTTCCAAAGAAGGATGAGTTTTACTCAAATAAATAAGTTGACAGTGGAATTTAATTAGCATTAAACACTGGAAGGCAAAAGTCTCATACTCCAAAGACTGATAGAAACCAGCCATCAAACAGCCAAGTTCTTTTCAAAAAGCTGGAGGTTCAATAAACATACTTAAATATATGAGAATCTTACAGTGTTTACTGTCTTCAATCCATTAGGAACAAAACAAAACAAAATCTAGTAAAGTGAGGACAACAAGAACCCAGAAGACATGCAGGAGGAAATAGGACAGAATGGGTAAAGTAGTAATTTTATATGTATGCATGATTTTGTACATATCATAACCATGTATGTAAGCATGTAACCTAGAATTTAATTTTAGAATGTGCTTAAGCAGAGAATGGTAGCACATGCCTGCACACCCAGTACTTGAAATCACAGAAAGAAAGTTTGGGGATAGGCTGAGCTCTGTAGTAAAACTGTAATTTTAAATTAGAGTGTGGTAGCACATGACTATAATCCCAGCACTCAGGAGGCAGAAGCAGGCAGATCTCTGTGAGTTCCAGGCCAGCCTGGTCTACAGAGCAAGTTCCAGAACAGCCAAGGCTACACAGAGAAACCCTGTCTCAAAAAAAAAAAAAAAGAAAGAAAGAAAGAAAGAGAAAAGAAAAGGAGGAAGGAAGAAAGAAAGAAAGAAAAAGAAAGAAAGAAAGAAAAGAAAAAGGAAAAACAGATTTTTTAGCTCTGTGTTTCCTCTACATTTTGTTGGGTCCGCTGATGTATTTTAATGCAATTTTGCCCCTCATGTCTAAGAACATTATACATATGCATTTATTGTGCATCTCAGAAAAACATGGGCACATTCTTTTATAATCATAATAAAATTATTCACCAAGAAAAAGTGACAAAAATTCTTTGTATCTGTGTTGGACTTCTTTTTTTAAAAGATTTTATTTATTTGTTTTATGTATGAGTGCTCTCTCTGCATGTGTGCCTGCACACCAGAAGAGGGCACTAGATCTCATTATAGATGGTTTGTGAGCCACCATGTGGCTGCTGGTTGTTGAACTCAGGACCTTTCGAAGAGCAGAGAGCATTTTATCTGCTGAGCCATCTCTCCAGTCCCGGTGTTGAACTTTTGTTGCTCTGACAAAAACCTAAGAGCAGACATTTAAAGGGGGGATTTGTTGGCCCAGGGTTTTACACTTTTCATTCAGGGGTTGTCTGAATGGGCTGTGGTGTGGCAGAGGGGACAGGGGATGGTAGAGAGGAGTTGCCTACCTCTTGCAGAAGACAGAAGATGGGTGGACCAGGGACCAGACAGAACCTTCGAAAGCACACCCTGTGAATTGCCTCCTAAACCTTCTATCGCCTCTCAATAACGTTACCTAATCAAGAGCTTATCAATAATGCATTAGCTCACTGACCCAGTCAGACCCTTGGGGATCCATCATTTCCCATACTGCTGTGTTATAGAAAAGGAGCTTTCCATACACCAGCCTCTCAGATGGTTTTTTAGAGCCAAACCGTAAGTGTCCGCTGGAGCGCAAGTTTCGGTTTCTTTAAAAACTCAGTTACGCTATGTAAACAGATTTTTGTTTTAATCCCAAGTGGGAGATATGGGACTGCTTTCAGTTCATCCACCACAGATTAATTGTCTTGTGAGGGGTGTGGTCTTTGCCACCTGAGGATAGTTTAATTCTGAGGATAGAATAGAGGGTAGAAATACCAGAGCCCGGTGGGGGGTGGGGGGCAGAGGGGCAGAGACTTAGAAGGGCGATCTAAGACAGTTGCTGCATTTGCTGTTGCTGGTTCTGCTGGACGGCTGGAAAGAACCTGAAGACCCTAACCAACAGGAACTAAGTATAAAGAGGTCTATGTCACATTCCCTTCCCTTCTAACCTTCTTTCTCTTCTAACTGGTGTTGAAAGGTATTAGGTAGAATAAGGGGTGGAGAAGGGAGGTAGAGGGTTAAGGAACCCCAAATAAAATAGAGTTTTAAAAAAACTAGCGCCTACAGTCTGCATTCAGACTCTCCTTATTGTTCAGACTTGCCTTTCAGGCATATTTGTAGATCTAAGCATAAGCTGCTGCTTGCTGTCTCCCTTCACAGGACGGCTCTGTGCCACTCAGTGTCTGTGTAGTCTTTACTGCTTTTCCTCAGTAGTCACAATTCACCCTGCTTTGAGTCTTCTTCATTTCTCAGAACCTCTCATGACAAAGTGGAGGGTATTTGCTTTTTTTTTTTTTTTTTTAATTTTAGACGCTCTGCCTGCATGTATACCTGCATGCCAGAAGAGGGCGCCAGATCTCATTCTAGATGGTGTAGCCACCATATGGTGGCTGGGAATTGAACTCGGGATCTTTGGAAGAGCAGCCAGTGCTTTTCACTTCTGAGCCATCTCTCCAGCCCCTAATGTGGAATCTTAATAAGGATTAGTGGCCACTTTTCTTGACAGAGACTATAGAAGGCTGGGGGTGGGGGGAGGTTGGGGGATGAGCACACAAATCAGATTCCTCCCACTGGAAACTTCATTTAGAGTCTAAGCAAGCACTGAGGTATGTTGGAAGGTCCTATTCCTGATTGGAACGCACATTTGTTTCTACGTTGGGTATGAAACGTGGTGCTAGCATATTCCCAGCTCTGGCTCTGAGACCAAACTGAAGAGCCAGGCTTCAGTTTGGAGACAAGAGCCACACCTGTCCATGCCAGCACCTCACGGTTGTGCTCCAGGGACACATCGACAGACCATTTGAAGTTATGGGTGTGTGGAAGGCAGAAATGCCCTTTCAAGGCCGTTCATGTCCTGGAACCCGCTACCGCCTCTTAGCATGACTGAAGGAGCTTTGCAGGTATTAGGTTGAGGATTCAGAACTGGTGGCAGGGAGTAATTCTGGAGTATTCAGGTGAGAGCAACATAAGTGCAGAAGTCCTGCTGCACTGCAGGTTTAAGACTCACCAATTTAGCCTCATCAGGGAAGAATCTAGACTCATCTCTGTGCAGAAGATGATGTTTAACGAATAGACCCTTAACCGGTCTAAGCACAGAGAATAAGTGTCAGTAACGTGCTCAGCCATAAATCTGGCTCGCACCTCTTCCTCCAAGACTCTCACACACGCGCACAAAGATTCTAAGGGCCAAAAGTCGGGGAGAGTTGAGGGTAAACAGTGATGTCTGGACATGGTTGGGTCATGAACTGATGGCATCGCTGCCTGCACAAGAGCAAGCCAACCAACATTCCAGCTCGGATGGAGGAGGAGCACGTGAGTCCTCACCCCTGCTGAAGAGCGTGATGGCTGGTAGGGGAGGGAAAGTCAGTCTTCTTTGAAAGTTCGACTTGGAGAAACAGTTCAGCAAGGTGCAACAGGTGACCCTAAAATAGGTCAAGATTGGAAGTCTCACCCCAGCGTGGATGATGACATTCCCACAGCTTCGCAAGATGGAGGTCCCCCCCCCCCTCCAGCTGGCTTTCCCCAGTTGATTTGTCTTAGCACCTCCTAAGGCAGCATTCAGCTTGCTTAGAATTAGAAGCCAAGGAAAGAGGGATGCAGGAAGACATGGCTGGCATCTCAGGATGACCTCCATGAGGTGATGTCAGTTTGCACTTGTTAGGATATATTTTTAAAATGATGGTACAACTATACAATCTGATAGGAAATCAGATCTGATAGATCTGATAGGAAAGGGTTTGTGGGGAGGGGGAGGGGAAGGGAATCGGAAGAGAGCTAGGTCCTGAGTGAGCCCTGAGGGCAGAGAGACAGAGGGACAGAGTTGGGGGAAGGAGCACCCCACCAGAGAAACAAAAGCAGAGAGCACGCGGGTGGGAGGGTCAGGCCGGTTATATCTGAAGCACCTGGCCAGGGTGACATCACAGGACGCAGGTGGAGACATAGGACGTTGTCAGGACCCCTAGGAGCAGGCCAGTTGAATTGCCCGCACAACATAACTCCCTTCTTTTATAATTAAAAAAAAAAAAAAGGTAGGGAGGCGGGAATGAGGGCGCTGGACTACTTCTCATGCGAGGCGAGTTAAAGTTAAAGTTCATTGGACGACGCTCTTGGTCACCATGCAAGGGGGTAAGAGAGAAAGAGAGGAAAAGTGAGAGCACCAAAATGTCCAGATTACATGGTGAGGAGGAGGGGCAGCCCCTGCCCTGGGAAGTTCAGGGTAGAGGGTAGGGTTTGCCAGACACGCCCAGCAGCAGATAGGGACTGAGGAATGCTGGGAGAGCCTGGAGCTGTCCAACCGGGGCCTGAAGCAGGGCAGCACTGTTAGTAGTCACAGATGCCTTGAAGATGAAGCAGGCATTCTGCTCTGAGGATGGCACTCCACATCCACCCCCTTCCTCCAGCTCCTGAAGTCTTCGCACCCACTCTTGCACGAGGTCCCTTGAGCCTGGGATGGGCCAATATAGATAACTAGTGATTTCCTCCCGATGGTTGGGCCGTTGAAGTACAGCAACAGTCACACCAGCATCTTGAGCAAATATAACTATCTACAGGACTGATCACGGAAAGGGGGCAGGGCTGATGGTGGCTATGTGCAGTGTGAGCAGGTGTAGGCACGAGGCCTTTGACAGATGTATCGCATGTATTTGATAACAGCGGGAGCTTTCCCACCTGGGTTATGCTGTCACCAGCCACAGTGTGAGAAACTGATTCTCACTTCATAAGAAGAGCGTGGAGACTCAGAGTATTGAGGGCCAAGCCAGTTTCTCTCTGCTTTTATCCCATTTTAAAGTCTTTTAGAGGCATGACCATTCAGGCAAGCCTGGCTGCTTCTCTACTGTAAGCTTCGTGTGTGTGTGTGTGTGTGTGTGTGTGTTGGCAGATAGCTTAGCAGGGTTAGGGACAGGTTAGCCAGACTTCAAGGCATTAGCAGGAATCTATTTTTATTTTCTGTTCATTTGTAGCTGGGCCTAAGCTGCCCCAAGGCACCTTTGCAAAGGAACCATTCTTCTTGTAAACCTACAGCCAGTGGGAAAGTTGCTGGATGCATCTAGAACAGTCTGTGCCACTATTGTACCGGTTGGCTCATCTTGGCTGGCACGCTGATAGCATGGCACGGCAGAGTTCCCAGACTAGCCTGAGGTGCCTGTCTAGTGCGTTCTAGCGTTACAAAAGCCGCAGGGGAACTTCCCACTCGGTCCGTTTGATTTCTCTGTGCCTTGCAACCACACCATGCAGTCTTCAATAACAGAGTCTCAAAGTTTGGTTTCGGCATGCAACCAACAGCAGTGACAATTATCGCTATAGTTTTGGTGGCCAAGAACCCCTTAGAAAGTAGAGTGCTCTGGGAAAAACTCCTGGGAGGGCACCCTGGCAGGCTGATCTGAATAACCTTGTGGGCTTCAAAACCTCCCTCTACCCATACAACTGCCGCTGTTCTCTAATTATAAACCACTGGGTAGGAGTGTCCGTAACAACTTCCCTGTTCTCTGAGGAGCCTGTCTAGTCACTGTGTATTGCTGTGAGGTGACCAAGGCAACTTATAAAGTAAGCATTTAATTGGGGCTCAACTGACAGTTTCAGGGGGTGAGTCCATGCCCATCATGGTGAGAGCACAGCGTCAGGCAGGCAGACATGGCGCTAGCTGAGAGGAGGAGGCATAGCTGGGCCACCTGGACCTAGCACGGGCTGTTCAAGCCTCGAGGCCCACCACCCCAACAAGGCCACTCCTTCTAAGCCTTCCTAAACAGTTCGTCAACCAGGACGCAAACATGCAAACCCATCAACCTCATTCAAATAAACACAAGTTGTCTCTTAGGTCGCCAGGCACTGCTCACTGCTTATTTTTCGGATTTAGGACACGCTCGGAGTCCTTACACTGAGAGAGAAAGCAGGAAGGCTTGCAAGAGAGATCCTTCTTCAAGGGTTCTCAGCTCTGGCCATGTGTTAAGAAAGGGCGGCTAGGAGGTTGGAGAGATGGTTCAGTGGTTAAGAGCACTGTCTGCTCTTCCAAAGGACCCGGGTTCAATTCCCAGCACCCACATGGCAGCTCACTACTCCAGTTCCAAGGGATCTGACACCTTCACACTAATGCACATAAAATTAATAAATAAAAGGGGTGGGGAAGCAGGCTTAAAACGTCCGAGTTCAGTGTCAGAACTCAGGACCGCAATAAATAATGATTGGTGAATGCTGCCAAAGTAGGCCGGCGGTAGTTCGTCCACAGGGCGAGTGCCAAGCCAGCCTGGGCTACACAGTGAGACCTGGTCAGAGAGACAGACGTCTACGTCGCAGCTACCTCTGACGTCACCCATCTGTAGTGTGGCGGGCGAGGGGCACCTGGGGACTGAACGCAGCAGGGCGGAGAGGGCGACGCCAAGGGGTGGGGCCTGGGCTGCGGCTCCGCCGGAAGTGCCCGGCCCCGTGGTCCTCCGGCGCGGAGGACACGCGTGGCCGAGCGGACCGAGCGCCTTGCCGCCCCGCCGCCCCGCCGCCCCGCAGGTGAGCCTCCCGCGGGATGTAGCCCGGCCGCGGCCGCCGCCCGCGCCTCTGCTCCCCTTCTTTTCGCCTCTCAGCCACCTCCTCCTCCACCATCTCGTCTCCTTCCCCTTCGCCCTCTCTCTTTCTCTCCCGCCTCCATCTCCCCTCTTCCCGCTCCGGCGTACCCTGCAAGTGGTCCCCAGTTCCCCCGGCTCCAGGGTCGCCAGCCACAGGCAGCTGCAGCCGGCTTTCTGGGGTGCTCCTTGCCAGGGTGGACAGCCGGCTTTCTGGGGTGCTCCTTGCCAGGGTGGACAACGGAACAACTTTTGCTCTTTCCTAGAAACAGTCGCTGCGGCTTGGTACCCTTTTCCACAATGTGTTTTAAATTTTTTAATGATTAAAATTGCTTTAAAAATGTAAAACAAGGCTGGGAAACAATCCCGGCTTTGATGAGTCCTTTCACCAATCTCAGAATGGTGAGGCTGGGAAGGTCAGTATGGGATAGCCGTTTCCAGGTATCTCATTTCGAAGTGGGCTGACTTTTTTTTTTTTTCTTTTCCTTTTAATTCTTTTTAACTTTCAAGGTTTGAGACTTTCTTTGTCTGGTTAGGGGGGGTCTCAGTCTTTCACGTAGTGAGTCACGTTCTTTAGACACGGAGTGAAATTTACACCAGTTTGATGCGCTGTTTAGCAAAGCGATGGAATGGCTGAGCATGAGTGAATAGCCATTTGCTGGGGTCAGACTTGGCAGCTGTAGTTCTGAAGGTGAGGGCTGGAGGCCTGGGAAACCGCAGACGGTTTCTGTTGGTGTCAGGCGGTCCGGCTTCTGCTGTTTGTGTCAGAGGACCGTTCAACCAAGGCCCCGCTACTGGCAGGAATCAATTTCCATTGTAAATGGAAAACAGTCAGTATGAAGACTCTTGTCCGGGCAGACACTCCTCAAAGTGTTAATGTTCTTAAGAAATGTAAAGAAAAGATGTTAGTTTTTAGGCCTGATTCTCCCTCTTAAGGAACGATCATTGCATTTTGAAACATTTAAATGAATGAGTTGTGTACAGAAAGAAACGAAAGAAAGGTAGGTTGCTTGCAGGGAAGCAGGGGCCAGGGTATGATAGATAAGTCCATTTGCTTTTTAATTACTGGTGACAAATCTGGGTATTGGGGGATGGGAAGGGTTTGCATTTGTCTTTTATGTGCAGGGGACAAAGGGCTGGAGTGATTTCTCTGTTTCCATAGCTACCTCCAGCAGGGAGGGCCTGTGAAAGTATCTGACTAGGAAAGCCAGAAACTGGGAATGAGCCTCTGCGGGGCAGATGGAGGGCGGGAAAGGAAGCAGCATTGCTGGGAGCCTGGGCCTCAAAGCAGCCCTGTCTGTGGAGGTCCTGAGGTGGTGTGGGATGGGAGGGAGGGAGGTTGGACACCCTGAGCTTTCCGTCTAATTTCCTTACATTGTTTCCACTTTTAAAATTAAGGATTCCTTAAGACCTAAAAAAAAAATAACATTTATAATTTTTTTTTTTTTTTTGCCTGGGAGTGCGTAAAGTGTGTGCGCAGGTGTGAGAACATTGCCTTCCCCACCCCCCACCCCCCAAGTTGGTGAAGCAGGACTCAAAGCCCCTGCACCTTCCGGACAGCCAGTACAGCTGAATCAAGGAAACCCAGGTTCAGTGAGAGGCAGCCTGAATCAGAGTGCAATGGAGATCCTTAGAGAAAGATGCTGCCATGGAGGGCCTCCCTCACATGTGCGCACATCAGTATGTGAACATGCACAGCACACACACGCACACGCACACACACACACACAGAGGCTTTAGCGTTAATCTTAGAAACTTCAAGAGGCATTGAACGCTTCAACAATTCCTTGACAGATTCACGCCTAAAAATATTCACAAAGGAGCCTAGGCAGTTTTGCTTTCCAGGCTTCTGATGGTGGAGTTAGGATAGACTTGGCTTGGGGTTTCAGAGCGTTTCCTGACTCCACAGGGAGACATTCCCACGCTTTGTGAGGTCCTGCATGAATACGACATAGCCTGCCTAAGCCCGATAAAAAGACTTGAGGCGCTGACGGCTTCTGCTACAGCCTTCTGTTCCCTGTCTTTTCCGACCATTTTCATTTCCAAGTCTGGATCCCTCTGTAACTGTCTTGTTACTTCTACACAAATAGCGTGCTCACAAATGTACTAACTACCCTCACAACCCTCACGGCATTTCAGAAGACTCCGTTTCTACATAAAATACCGTTGCTGTTAATGTCACTGAAGGGAATGTGCCTCAAATCTTTCTCTTAAATTGAGGCCCATTTCCTGCCAGGTCTGCTTTGATATAAGGTCTTTACTTTGTGTGTGGCTCGTGCTCAGAGCCTGTGTCTTACCCATCTTGTTTATGTGTTGCTTTTGTAAGTTTCATTTGTGCCTTTTGTGACAATCCTAAATGCTTGCTGTTTCCTATATGGTTTTCTGTAGTTACAGTCTGTCCGTGTACTCCACTGTGCAGGGGCCAACTAGACAGATACTTGGACCAGTGACACTGTCCAACCTCCCACCCTTTAGGGCACATCAGTGACTTTCTGAGGGGGGGACCTACAGGGAAGCGGACTTTTGTCCCCACCTGTGTTTTATGGTTTTGTGGCACTGTTGGTGGGAAGCAGTGGCATCTAGATGCACCATGTGTCCTGTGTGCAAGTATAATGCTATGCACATGGAATGCAAGGCTCCTATGTAGCTGGATGAAAATGTTTTTCTTGCCTGGCACGGTGCAGTGTCTCCAAACCCTCTGGGATGCAGGTGCCCCCAAGGAGATGGTTGGTTCTCTGCTTTAGAGTTACCTGGTTCTTTCATCTGATCCCCATGAGGAGGTAGCCCTTTCCCTCTGTCCCCGTTTCCGTTAGTTCTGTGGCTAAATGTTCAAGGCGAATATTTTCCTTGATATTCTCTTTAGGTTTCACAACCGCCTCAGGCAACAGACACCAGGTGTGTCTGTTAGTTTGGGTTTTTTTTTGTCCACAAACTAGGGTCAACAGGGAAGAGGGACCCTCAGTTGAGAAAATGTCCTCATCAGGTTGGTTTGTTTGCAAGTCTGTGGTCCATTTTCTTGATTTAAGATTGATGTGGAGGGGCATAGGAAAAGAGGGTGGAATTGGGAGGGGAGAGGGAGCTACGGCTGGGATACAAAGTGAATAAACTGTAATTAATAAAAATAAAAAAAAAGATTGACGTGGAAGGCCCTGCCCACTGTGGGCAGCACCACTGCTGGGCAGGTGGCCCTGTGTGGTATGAGCAAGCCAGGGGGAGCAAGCCAGGGGGAGCAAGCCAGGAAGCAGCGTTCCTTCCTGGAGTTTCCTGGAGTTCCTGCCCTGACTTCCCTCACTGATGGACTTGGAGTCACATAAACCCTTTCCTCCCCAGCTTGCACTTGGTTGTGTATCACAGCAGGAGGAAGCAAACTAGGAAACTAGAGCCACCCTTCCTGTTTGGCCGGGAGGTTCGGTTAACCAGACTAAGATGGCAAGATCCTCTCTGTGTCTTC
The DNA here is from genome assembly GCA_028658305.1 of Pachyuromys duprasi. Classification (NCBI taxonomy): domain Eukaryota; kingdom Metazoa; phylum Chordata; class Mammalia; order Rodentia; family Muridae; genus Pachyuromys; species Pachyuromys duprasi. Next base: position 47,567,789 of record CM053743.1, on the reverse strand, counting down.
TGGTGCAGACCTTTCTCAGATTCCTTGTTCTTTGGGTGGTGGTGTCTAGCAAAGGCAGCCTTGGTGTGAACGGAACCGGCTTTCCTACTTCTTGAAGCACACGTCACCCCACAGTGGCTGTACTAAGCTGTGAAGTGCTGTGGAAACCAGCAGTGAGACTTGCTGAGGTTGCAGTCTTATCTCTTTCTTAGCTTGTATGTGCTTTCACTGTTTTGCTTTTGTATTGAAAACGCGTTCCCTGCGGGAAAATGAAATTAGAATAGTGTGGGGGGTTGGTTCTACGTCATATAATGTCTGTGACCTTGCTTTTATGAGCTTCCCCTGTACAGTATAGGAAATTATATTCATGCACTGCGTGTTTTAAGTCTGTCCCTCCCC